>JAHHFK020000336.1:0-405753 GCA_024533555.2 Aedes koreicus | reverse complement strand
AGGTTTCCTAAACGAGAGATTCAGTGATCGGAATACTTTCCTATAGGTGTTGTAATGAACAACATGTGTTTTCAACTCCATGCACTGTTCTATGTATAGCTCATACATTTTTGCAACAGATAGGTCACTGCTTAGGAATTTTTTGGATGATCTTTCTCGGGAGTAGTGTGATTCGCTCGAAGGAAATGACATGATGTGTTGTTTGATTACAGGATTTCTTTCAGAGAGATCGTTATGAGATTGTTCTTAAATTCGTGACAAATCATTCTCCCATTTAAATGAATTGAAATATTTAATAAAACTTCTTTCTTTGAATGTAATAGTGACAGAACTTTTGTAATTATAATTGTTACATTTATTATCTTGTTTTCATTTTATGTGGTCGATGGTTTTTAACATGCAAAGACCGAACATAAAAGAGTGTTCTTTATTCAAAAAATTCAGATTTATATTAAAAGTAGTTTGATTTCTGATTTCGTTTCAAACTTCAGCCTAAAATTGATTGGTACTCGATTATAATGTTAGAAAAACTTGCGAAAAATCGCTAGATTGGACTCGGAAAAAATGCGACACTTTGTTTTGAGTGTAACTTTTTATCGCGTGGGTAAAAATTAATGAAATTTTGGGTAATACTAGTATAGAGTGTTATGTTTATGTGTGCAAAATTTTATCGCGATCTGTCAAGTAGTCAAGATGTATTCAAAACAAGAAGAGCTACGCCAGCAAATCTTGGGCGCGGTGATCGATAATCCTGGTCAGTCGCACAGATGGATCGGCAAAAGGCTTGGACTCCACCATTCCACCGTGTCGCGCGTTGTGAAGATGTTCCAGGAGACGAAGACGGAATACCCAGAGAAGGGGCGGAAGATAAGGCATTACTTTAAGAATAACCCGAACCTTTCCACCCGAGACGTTGCCAAAAAGGGTCAATTCGTCGAAGTGGTTCGTCCAGCAGACCATGAAGCGGGCTGGGCTACGTGTTTTTAAGGTCAAGAAGGCGCCAAACAGGACGGACAAGCAAAACACGATGGCCAAATTGCGTGCGCGGAAGCTGTACCGTGAGTGGCTGGTCAAGCCAGGCTGTCTCGTCATTGACAACGAGACATATATCAAGGCGGACACCAAACCAATCCCTGGCCTCGAGTTTTTTGTCGGTACGTCCCGCATGGAGGTTCCGAAAAAGTTCCGGAAGAGAAAGATGAACAAATTCGCGATGAAGTACCTGTTGTGGTAGGCGATCTGCGAGTGCGGACATTACAGCAAGCCGTTCGTTACAACCGGCACCATAAACGGGCAAATTTATCCGAGAGGAATGCTGATGCTGCGCGTGAGATGCTTCTGGCGACCCCCTGTTGTACTACGTTAGAGCCGAAAGAGAGAAGAGAAGAGAAGTTAGTTGAAATAAAGTTTTTGTTCCGTACACATGCGTTTCATTTATTTGGATCACTAGCGAATCTTCCGAAAACCAATTCTGTGAACATTTTCCGACAACATTTTGGTCCTTCGAGCCGGATGAACATTTGTGATGGTTTTTCGTTGATTTGTGGTGATATTCTGGCGAGATTTTGAGATTTCCACCGGTTGGAAAAGTGCTGGCAAAGTTGCTACACGCGCGTCGTTTATGAATCAGTGTGTGTGCGCGAAACATGATTGATCGTGTTCGAAACATGAAATCGAAGTGAAAGAAGAACATCGAAGGACGTCTTCAAACGTTTTGGAAGTATTTGTTAAAAAGTGCAGTGAAGAGTGTTCCCATGAGTGAGGAAACTCCACATCCGGAAAGAAATATTACCCCGAGAAATCTCCTCGAAGCCTTAACCGGTGCTGAATCAAAAAACTACGTACCAGTGCAGCAGCAGAAGCAGGAACAGAAGCAAAAAGAAATGGAAAAGAAGCTGGATAGGATCCTCGACAAGCGCGATTTGGCGAAGGAAAAGATGTTCCGGATTCAAGAGCGGCTTGAACAAGAAAATGTCAGCATTCATTGGCTCAAGCTGCAACTCGAGACGCTTCGCCGATGCAATGATGATCTGCAGAAGTCGTATCTTGAGGTTTGCGAGCTTGTTTCGAAGGATCAGCGTGAGGAATTCAGAAGAGACTACTTTCGGAACGAGGAGCTTCATGACGAGCTTTTTGTTCAAGTTGAAACGGAAATTGAAAAGTGGCATGCAGCAGAAGAAGACAAGCTGCGAGGAAAAATGAATGCGTTGGCGCCTGCTTTCGTCTCGCAACAGCCAGTGGTAGTGAAGAATTCGACACCTCATCTGCAGGTACCGCTGCCAACATTCGACGGCAGTCTTGAGAATTGGTACTCTTTCAAGTGTATGTTCAATACTATAATGAACAGATATCCAGATGAATCTCCAGCGATTAAATTGTACCACCCTAAAGAATTGTCTTGTTGGAACTGCTGCTGGTAAAATTGACCAAGACGTAATCAACAACAACGATTACGATTCGGCATGGAAGATGCTAGAGGAAACTTACGAAGACGAGCGACTCATAATTGACACCCACATAGACGCTCTACTCAACCTCCCTAAGATGACGAGTGAGACTGGTAATGAATTGCGGAACCTACTCGATACCTGTACGAAAAATGTGGACGCATTGAAGAATCGAGAGTTACCTGTGGAAGGATTGTCGGAAATGATCCTGGTGAATGTCATTTCCAAACGGTTGGATAAGGAAACAAGGAAACTGTGGGAGTCACAGCTCCCAGTGGATGAGTTACCTAAGTATACGGATATGATTGATTACCTACGCGAGCGAGGTCGAATTCTGCAAAAAATGAAAGGCTACAATGAACCGGGATCAATCGCTCCAACGAAGCTGAAGGCCAAACCTGAACAGAAAACCGCTCCAGGGAGGAACTTCGTACAAACATCCAACCAGTCCAAAGATGCATGTTTCTGCTGCAGGGGTGATCACCTGATCTACAAGTGTGACAGTTTCCAAGGCCTCACTGTGAAAGAACGGTTCGGCAAAGTGAAACAAGCCGGCCTTTGCTTCAACTGCCTACGACGCGGCCATCGTACTGGTGATTGCAATTCGGACAGAACGTGCAAAACATGCAAGCGCAAACATCATAGCCTTCTTCATGAAGATAAGCCTTTAGCTCCCAAACCTCAAGCAAGCCAGACACCTGCGACAGATTCCACCGAAGCAGGAGAAAATCGCGAGATTGCAGTACAAACACAAGGAACGGTAAACTGTGCCAAGTCGTTCATGCTGAAACAACAAGTGCTTCTTTCAACCGCAGAAGTGCTTGTGTGTAACTCCGAGAATAAACCAGTGATATGTCGTGCCTTGTTGGACTCAGGATCCGACTCAAACCTAATCTGCGAAGCTCTTGCGAGGAAATTAAACATCATCATGGAAAACGTCAACATTCCAATCAGCGGGGTCAATAACGCTGAAACGCAAGTTAAGTATAAGCTTCATACCAAAATTAGCTCTCGCGTTAGTTCGTTCACCGCATTTCTAGACTTTTTGGTAGTACCGACGATCACCACCAATCTGCCACTCATGAAGGCCGACGTACGCTCTTTGACCATCCCCGCAAGCCTAGCTTTGGCGGATCCAGCGTTCTATGTTCCTGACGGAATACAAATGATCATCGGCGCTGAACTATTTTTCGAGTTGCTAAAGGGCGGCCGAATGAAGCTCACTGGTGGAACACCTATGTTGGTCGAAACTCATCTAGGATGGATTGTCAGCGGTCGCGTTAAAGCGCATCAAAACGGTCCAAATCGTAGCGTGTGCCAATTAAACTTTGCCGACGAAAAACTTAATCGCACCCTCGTTAGATTCTGGGAGTTGGAAACATGTCAGGAAGCCTTACCATACACGGCAGCAGAACAAGCCATAGAGAAACATTACGAGCGAACATGTTTCCGTGATGAAACCGGTCGGTACACTGTCAGGCTGCCATTCAACAAAAACAAGAGTCAACTTGGTGATTCCATGGAAATCGCACGGACGAGATTCAATCGTCTACTACGATCGTTCGTCAACGATAATAAGAAGATTCGATACACAGAATTTATGGAACAATACTTGGCCCTCGGTCATATGTTTGAAGTCCACGACAATCCCGATAGCTGCTATTTTCTACCCCATCACGCCGTTTACAAGGAGTCCAGCTCAACCACCAAAATTCGTGTAGTGTTTGACGCTTCGGCGAAGACCACGTCAGGTCTCTCGCTGAACGATGCTTTAGAAACAGGTCCGACAGTGCAAAACGACCTTTTCACGATTATCTTGCGATTCTGCTGCTATCCTGTAGCGCTGACAGCAGACATTCCGAAGATGTATCGGCAGGTTTATGTCCACAAGGACGATAGAAAGTATCAACGCATTCTTTGGCTCAACTCAAATAATGAAGTGGGAACATTCGAGTTGAACACAGTAACGTACGGTTGTTCCAGTGCACCTTACTTGGCAACGCGTACATTATTGCAACTGGCGAAAGATGAAGCGTCCCAGCTGCCCATCGCAGCCAGAGTCATTCAAGACAACAGCTATATTGACGACTTCCTCACTGGGGCAAATAACGATCAAGAGGTGATTGAGATCTGCAAGCAACTTACGGAACTACTGAAGCGAGGAGGATTTGGAATCCACAAATTCTGTTCCAATAGCGAAGCTATTCGACGTCGTATTCCGATCGAACTTCAAGAATCACTGCTAAACGTTGAAGATGCTGATATTAACAGTGTGATCAGAACCCTCGGTTTGATTTGGAATCCTAAGGACGACTATTTTACTTTTATCGTAAACCCACTTGATGGTAGAGTGCCGAGTCCTGTGCCTACAAAACGTAGCGTACTTTCTGATATTGGACTTCTTTTCGATCCATGTGGCTACATCGGACCCATATTAACGATAGCAAAATTGATTATGCAAGATTTGTGGCGACTTAAGGTAGGATGGGACGAAGAATTGCCTGACGAGCAGTACCGTTTGTGGACAACTTTCCGGGAGCAGTTGCCATCTGTCAACAAACTACGGAAGAAGCGTTGTGTAATCCATAGCGACGCAACCGCAATAGAACTCCACGGATTTTCGGACGCTTCCAAGCGTGCTTACGGGGCAGTCTTGTACACGAGGTGCATCTCCCCAAATGGAACTGCTAACGTTGAATTGGTTTGCAGCAAATCAAGAGTGGCACCTCTAAAACCAACGACTATTCCCCGCCTCGAACTGTGTGGAAATTTGCTTCTAGCTCGTCTTGTGGAAAAAACTGTAGCTGCAATGAAAATCTCTTTATCAAATGTGACACTTCACACAGATTCGCAAGTGTGTTTGAGTTGGATGAAAAAGTCACCGCTTGCTTTAAATCAGTTTGTTGCAAACCGTGTCGCAATGATACACGAGCTGACCCAGGATTACGAATGGCGTTATGTACGATCTAAAAACAACCCTGCGGATATAATCTCACGAGGGGTACTGCCGGCGGAATTACTCACAATGGAACACTCCCCCCGTGGTTCAAGGGTTCTCCTGAACTGTGGCTACAGGATTCAGTACACGATGAAGACAACAAATATTTGGACGACAACGATCTGCCAGAACTCAAATTAACTACTGTTGTATCTGCTGTACATCAGAAATCATACATCAATTTGACTAGGATGAGCAATTTTCGACGGCTGCAACGAGCATGGGCGTATGTATTGCGGTTCATCAAGAACGTACGCACGAAGGGTCGTGATACGTCCGATCTAAAAGTACAGGAAATTACTGAGGCAACACGAGTAATTGTAAAACTCGTACAGAAGGAAGAATTTGAGGAACTTTCCGATACGCTAAAGAATGATAAGAAGACACTGAAGAAGTATCGAGGTCTTGCTCCATTCATCGACACAGATGGACTCATTAGGGTTGGCGGTCGTCTTAAGTACTCGTCAATTCCTTATGATGGTAAACACCAAATCTTGCTACCGGAGAAAAATCATGTGACTCACATCATCGTCCGTCAGTTACACCAGGAACATTTTCATGTCGGGCAACGAGGCTTACTATCTATCGTTCGCGAACGATACTGGCCTATAAACGCGAAGTTGCTGATCAAGAGGATCGTTTCCAAGTGTTATGTTTGCTTTCGCCACAACCCACAGCCAGTGAATCAATTCATGGGCAACCTGCCAAACTATCGAATCACACCGGCACCTGTGTTTTCGAATACTGGAGTCGATTTTGCAGGTCCAGTTTACCTCAAGCAAGCTGGTCCAGGTAGAAAGAAATGTGAGTACAAGGCTTATATTGCTGTATTTATTTGTTTGGCTACCAAGGCCATTCATATTGAAGTAGTATCCAACTTAACGACCGAGAATTTCATTGGCGCGTTGCAGCGCTTCATAAGCAGACGTGGTATGGTAACAAGCATGTACTCCGATAATGGGACGACTTTCGTTGGTGCAAATCATGAGTTGGCAGAGTTGCGCATCTTGTTCGATAACCAAACACATCAACGAAAACTTAGCGATTTTTGTACTTCAAAGGGAATTCAATGGCACTTTATTCCTCCGCGCAGTCCACACTTTGGTGGTATGTGGGAAGCGGGAGTAAAATCAGCTAAACATCATTTAAAACGAGTAATAGGTGAAACCAGATTAACATTTGAGGAGATGACGACATTTTTGACACAATGCGAAGCCATTTTGAACAGCAGACCCCTAATTCCAATTTCGGACGACCCAAATGACGTCGAAGTACTGACTCCATCGCATTTCCTTATAGGGAGATCAGCATTGAGCATTCCTGAACCATCATATTCCGAAGTGAAGATTGGCCGACTAAACCGTTGGCAACACATCCAGTTAATGAAGGAGCATTTCTGGAAGCGCTGGTCAGCTGAATATCTGCATCATTTACAGTCCAGACCGAAGTGGCATAATGGTGTTGCCAAGATCGAAATTGGTGCTTTGGCAGTTTTGAAGGACGACAATGCTCCCCCGCATCAGTGACGTCTAGGACGTATCGTGAAAACGCATCCTGGACAAGATGGTATAGTACGGGTGGTTACGATCCGCACTATCACTGGAGAATATCGACGAGCGGTATCAAAGATCTGTGTTCTTCCAACTGTTGATCCGATGGACTCAACGGGGGGAGTATGATGCTGCGCGTGAGATGCTTCTGGCGACCCCCTGTTGTACTACGTTAGAGCCGAAAGAGAGAAGAGAAGAGAAGTTAGTTGAAATAAAGTTTTTGTTCCGTACACATGCGTTTCATTTATTTGGATCACTAGCGAATCTTCCGAAAACCAATTCTGTGAACATTTTCCGACAACATGAATCAACTGATTCTAATGTAGATATAACTCTATTATTGTGAAATAAACAAATAAACGGTTGTGTTGAATTATGGGTAATTTTTTTTTGCTGCTATTATTTTGGTGTCCGAGATTTAACATGGACAGGCTTTAATAGCTCTGCTACCGCACAACAGATGATACAGAGTGAAATGATGATCCTTCGTCCACCAATACTAAAGCTACTACTTCTTTTCCGTCATGATATAGCATCACTGGAACTATGCGAAACATCACTGTTCTGTTCGGTAGACGATGGCTATTGTAACGGGCCTCCATCCTAGATGTTCCTTCGCTAATCGCAGGATGTAGGAACTCTCGGCAATCTGGACCGATGTGTCCAAGTTTCTGGCAGATAGAGGAGCTCGTTTCTTTCTTCGGTGAAGGCTGGACCTGGGAAGTCAGTGGCTTTCTGTCAGGAACATTCTTTAGTAGCTCGTCTGAAAACATGCGGCACTGCAGATCAGATTTACAGCAACATGACCTGTAATGCCGTGAAACGCATATCCGTTTCATATGAATAGGAAATCAAGCAAAGATAGGACTGATATGCGTTTCACGGCAGTGTACTCCTTCTCCGTTTAGTAGACGTACCCTTAAGTTTTCGGGTTTTCCCGCCTCTTCAGATCGACCACTGCATAGCGTAGCTCGATTGGAGCTTCTGTTTTAAACTCTGCATGAGTATAGAATTTTTCAGATGATTGATGAGCTTCGAATGGTGTGTAAATTTCTCAACTGAACTGCCGAACTCTATTACGGTCTCCAAATTCTCAGAATCTGAACCTTCGACCTTCTGGATCCGATATGCCAGCATCGTCGATCGAATCTCTGAGTTGCCAAACTTTCGGCGCAGCTTCTCAATAATTGTTGGCATGGTATCTGACAGAAGCAGACGGTTCCGAACTAGATCTTCCCCTTCAAGGTTTCCTGAAGCCTCATGAGATTCTCCGCATTGGTGAATCCGCATGACAAGTTCGCCTGTTCATATGCACTGATGAGCAGCGACCAGTCCTCCAGGCGGCCTTAAAATGCTGGTAAATTCGTCGGAAACACCTGCCCGGAGGCGATCTGGAGTTGTCATGGTACTTATATCATACCGGAACTCCTATTTTGATGATGGGCCCTTTTTCCTTTTTTTTATCGCTTTATCGCTAGACGGAGTTGAAGACAGTTTGGTAAAAAGCTCCTTGTCTCCAGATGCAGCTCTCTCATTATTGTCGTTAGCAAACTGTTTGTTTTTACTCTTTCTCTGTAGTCAACGTCATCTTTTTATTCGTCATCGGCTACGGGCTCCTCTTCGACAACTTTCGATAGTTCTAGCATTTCTCCGTCTCCTTTTTCTGACGCTCGATTCAATGAAATATTAAATGTTCGATAAAATGATTTTAATGAAACCGTGTAATTAACAAAATAAATTCAAGCTTAACTGAGCATGTTCACAAAATTTGTGAAATAAATTCCTACGAAGCGTCCTGTTTTCGGGCAAATTTAATTGATGTAGCTTCCTAGTTTGTTCTTATTGTTATTGTTAATCATGTTCGTGTGACAATCAACCAAATTCAATATGATGTTTGTTTCAAAACTGTACATCAGCGATTTAAAAATGGTTTAAAACCTCCACATAAAATTTAAAATTTTATCGGGGTTGTACTTAGTTGGCCACTTCCCGAGAGAAACCCGTAACATACCTGGGTGTGGCTTATTTTGATGGAGTCCAATTATATATATGTTTCCGGAACTGATGGACCGATTCCGAACATTCAATAACGTTCAATTCTTTCCACTTCCATAACGGCTCGATAATCCGGAGGATTAGATTATTCGTAGTGAATCTTTTTTGAAGCTTGTCGACAGAGTTTAGACTTTCCAGACATCTAGACTTCTCCCGCTTGTCTCAGTATCGATGTTTTTAAAACAGGCACGTCTATAGGAAAAGGCGACTTTGATATAACATGTAGTAATTTGTTGTTACAAAAATATACATGCCGATAAATAATGCATAATGCATTCATTTTATTTTTCACGCATTACGTGTCAAAAAACTGTGTTCAGAATATTCGTACGTCGATAAACGTACGAATGAACAACTGACAACTGAAAATGATAATACTTTCCATCGAAGTTGGTTAAGAAACGTACCAATTCTCCTCTGCGCCGCTTGATTCAGCCGCCGATGGTCATCTCTCTCGACTGCAACGTTTTTCTCAGTTATTCCACTTTGCACACAATCTTGCCCGTTCAGACAGTTGCGACGCAGTCGATTAAAAGGGACTCAGCACAAACACTCTGGTTGTTGTTTATTGGGAGTTACTCACGGTGTGAAATGAAAAATCCGATCAAGTGATTCGGAGAAGACAGAAGTGGAAGAACACAAACGATAATGGGAGGAAAATAGCTGCATGCTACACCGCCGCCATGAAGATCATCTTCATCTCATAACAGCACACATTGGCAGGTACTTTTGCGGTACATGCTCATTTTCCATATTAGATAGAGAGTTTATGATAAACAGTGCGTACTTATTTTGTTTCCATTAGTCAGCTGTAAATAGCCCTGCTAACCGGAAACATCTGCTGGTGCTGATCATGAAATGAGGGATTGGTTCTAAAATTAGAACCTTAGTGGGTAGGACATCGACTTGCACATAGGGAAGAACACGAGATAGATGCCCCGAAACCCAGTATTTATAGACACGACCAAGTTACTCCGACGGTCACTGATGTGACTGATGTATGTTTACATTACATTTAATACTTCTTTTTGGTTCGCTGTGGATTCAGCAGATTCAATGACGAAGCCCGAACGCTTTGTTATTGTTTTGCGTTTTTCTCTGAACAAGTTTATGGTGAAGGGTTTTACCGTCCTTACAATTGGGAAAGAATAACAAATTGTCTGAAAAAAAAAACATGTGAATTAAAACAGTTTACCTACCTTTTCTCGTAGTCGACGAAATCGGTTGGCGTTTCGCCGGTGGAAGAGCGCCGCGATCGTCGTTTGCCTTTGAGAGCACAGGGCGTGTGAATATCCCGAGCCAAGCTCTCCGGTGACCGATCGTCAAAGTCGGCCAACTCTCCGGGAATGAATTCCTCGCTATTGCTGCGGGAACCGAGCGAGAAGAACTGGCCTCGCCTGGGCGTTGTCGAGCGCACCTTGCGGGCGAGCAAGTCCGGATTGGCGTGGTTGGCCAATTCCGGGCGCAACGTAGGAGATTTATCATCCATTTGAATGGAAGAACTGGACTGGTTGCCCAGATAGGGTGTGGCCGATTTGGCGAGGAAGGGCGGTGGCGGTGGCATCAGACGGGTGTCTTGCGTTGTCTCAACAAATGCAATGGGTTTGGGAATTCCGGATGTTCCCGATGGGCACCACGTCCGTCGACGACTTTTGTCGAACTTGATGTAGGTCTGGGAGTTGATGATCTGATTTGCTCGCATCGTGATGGCATTTTGGATCTCGAGGGTTTTGATTTTGCTATTTTTGTTCTGCTCTGACTTCAGCTCCTCCTGGAGCCGTTTGATTTCACGCTCTAATCGCTTCATCATCGCCGTTTCCGACAGCACCTCATTCACTTTGGGCTTGTTTTTGATGGTTTTAGCTCGCATAGCAAAGCTCATGGTGTAGTAGCTCTCTTCCAGCGCAGCTGGTGTGATGTTACAGATCATAGTCGTTACTGCATTGCCTCCCAGGGAAGCCTGTAGTATTCGCGTCAACTTGGAGTCCCTGTAGTTAATGTATTTGAAGTTATCGGCACTCTCGCTCAGCTTCTGAATGACACAGCTCAGCGAGAGAAGACTTTTGTTAATGTGGGCTCCTTCCTTTAGTCGCGATCCACTTGCTCCCGTTTGGTCTGCTCTTTCACTTCCAGCTAGATCCACCAAGTTCAGCGTACTACTTTGAACCGCATCATTCTCTCCTCCTTCCAGACGATCGATCAAGCTCGATTCGATCGTTATTCGAAAGATCGTATGCGATCGACTAGACCGTTCATTCATATTCGTGTCGCCAATCCGTTTAATTTTGTTCCCTTCTTCTAAATACTGCATAATTTGATCCGGACAGTTCGTAATAAACTCTTTAGAATTCAATGAGACATCTCCACACGGGGTTTCAAATATTTTTAACATCGAACTGCTCTTATCCAACAGATCGTAGATCTTCTCGTTGTAGATCTCGATGTAACCAACCCGAATCAGAAACTGCCGGTCCTTGTTGTTTTCAATCTCCTTAAAAATCTCCCTAGCCGCTAAAGGAACAACACCCAGCTCGTTCTCGTTACCCATCATAGTGTAGGTCTTGCCGGACGATGTCTGTCCGTACGCAAATATAGAACCATTTATTCCATTTAACGTTGACAGAACGATCGGACGACACACCTTTTCGAAAAGCTCCCGCGTTGGCACCGTTTCGTCAAAGATGTGATCTACGAACAGGAACAGAAAATGGCCCAAAAATAGTTTTAATATTCCATAAATAGAAATTTTATGTCTCTTCATATGCGACTAGGTACGGCTACTTACCGAAAACAAACGGTTCCCCATTTCCCTCGATCGAGCTGATTGTGTTGTCCCGGATCCGCCATAGTAAAGATTGCTTGTTGTCCTTCTCCCTTTTGATCAAAGGGCGGACCTTGCACGACACCGTTATGTTATCGTTCATTGTCCCGATCCCTTTGACAACACCCGGAAATTTTCACCCACCACCGAATGATTGTTAACAATCACTTCTTGTCACAATTTCACCGGTTCTGAATTTGATTTTTCTTAGCTTAAAACAATAATTTCCTTTTCAACGCAAAGCACTACCTATCACCTGTTGAAACAATACAGAAAATATGCCTTTGTTTTCTCCTGCAAACTAAACACCGTTGTGCCGTTTTTCACCAGTAACGCACATTTTTCGCAGTGATCCTATTCTAATAGTACCGTCGCGACGCATTTGAATCTGTTTCCACAGAACAACCGACGGACGTTTACGAACAAGATAACCGTATGGATTTTATGACGCGAAGAAAAAAGGATTTTCTTACGGATTTTATAATATTTTCACCGAAAAAAAACTCGCGCAAAACACGAAAAACAAAATTCGCTCCACCAAGTTTGTGTGATATTTTTAAACTGAGCAACCGAAAAACGTTCAGTTCGCGCGACAGTTTTTTTTCCTGCGAAGACGATGCACAAAAGCGAACGGGAGAGAACTTTTTGAATGCGCATCATCTGCGGAATGGTGACGGTAAAACGATCAGTTTGAAATGATGCAACGTCGATTGTGAAATATTTCCGCTTCGTTAAAACTGCACAGTGGACACAAATGGAATCGGAGCCGCACTTATTTTATGTGTCGCTAAATCCGGAGCATCAATTGAATAGGGCCTATCAGCATTTGTAAGCATCAACATAATCGGGAAGGGGAAACTTTCTTGCTGCACTAGAGCATGCAACCTGTAAAAAGTATCTTAGATTAACAATAAAATGTACTGTAATCATTCAAAAGACCCGATAGTATGTACAATTCATCGTATTGCTCGTGGCTATAAGATAGCATTGTTTGTCGTGACCTGACCGAAGTTTCCTGCCTCGAGCAATCATCTCATCATTTGACACTTAAAACAGTGCTGTACAAAGTCTGTCAGATAACTCGTAGATTTATAATAATCAATGGTACTAATTTACCACATACGGAGAGGATTGCACACTTAGAAAATAACACCGAACTCGGTTCAGTTTTCTACCGAACCACATCGGTTATCAGCAAGAAACCGAATAAATCGTTTATACATACTGTATTTTTTGAGTCAAACCCGAATTTTGGTTTCTATATGATATATTTGACGGATAAAAATGAAAGATGAACCGAACAGTACGGTATAGCAGGGATATTCAAGAGTTCGGTACACGAAAACCGAGAAAACCTGGGGGTGCGACACATCTAAATCCAGATTCAAGATGATCGAAAAATCTCACGCTAGCGAATCAATCTGTGAAAAATCTTGTTTCAGCTTGTGAATCTTAATCCATCTACTTGCATCGTGCTGCATCTTTTTGCAGTAAATCTTTAAAATCTTCATCAAAATCTTTAAAATCTTCTTTCTATCTACTAAGCGTGCGCACATCGCACAAAAGCATAACAAAAAATATCCTACATCTGAGATAGAGTCGCACCCCCTGGAGAAAACGCGGTAAACTGAACCGAGCATTCGCTGAATATTCTTAAACATCAAAACATTCTCATCGAGTCAATTCCGCGACCGCCATGTCTACCGAAAAACTCGGTTATCGGTTATCGGTAGCTTACTCGATAAGGCCTGAAAAATCGTCATTTTATCTCGCGTGTGCGTCTTGTCTTTTTGCGAAAATTCTCCGTACTGTCGTGACCTGACCGAAGTTTTCTGCCAGCCATGTCCAAACACTACACTGCACGCCGAGCTACATTTTACAACACTAGCGCGTGTATTAAATTCACCGTTTTGACTTCGTGCTTCCAGACTTACACGCAACGCGGTGGGTACAGCAACACCAATGCCAATGCTCGTGTTTTGGCTTCGGACATCGTGTATGATGTTTCGGCAAACACCACAACCGACTGTTTCCGATTGTGTTCGATTGCGGAATACACGCTTGGTTAATTTATTTTATTTCTACCCATGCCGTGCTTGTAAAACTCAACCAACTTGTGCGCCAGTCACTCAACAGCCAAGAAAACAAACCTCCTGTAAGTCAAATTATCAAATTTTTAGAATCATCCGACGAGCAATGCTCTATCCGTGGTAACCAGTGTCATGCTGGGTGTATGTTAAGAGCTTTCTTGTGATCGTAACCACTCGGCTCGGGTGTTTTCTCAAAAATCATGACACGGTGTCTAAAGCAAAATACGAGCTGGTACACTCGTGTCGCGTCCATTGCGTTGTGGATTCATCTATAAGCACGAAACTAAAGTGGTAAATAACAGCCACGGTGGTGTATTTGCAGTCAAGGCTCTCGTGTAGAACGGTCTGGTGTTTTTACCAAGGCTGTTTTCAGCCTCGATTATGTTACTTCACTGTTGCTGCTGCTACTGGTCCGTCGCTGCCAAAGTTCGTTACAAGAATGAACTGAATCAGCACAGCTAGCTGGTTGGCTCCTCATGCCAACGTTTACAGCGGGAACGACAGCAGCAAACAGCAACAATCGGTTTCCGACAACAGCAGTGCCGAACAACTCAAGAGACCTGCTGCCGAACCTAACACTCACAACGACGAACTCAACTGGATGTGCATCTCAGTCGTCTACCTTCCTGATGGCCAGTTCTGAAAAGAACTATGGCCTAAACCAACTCTTCACGTAGGGAGGTAGCGAGAGATTGCAGCATCAGACAGCAGTGGCAGCAAAGTCCTCTGAGCGGCAGCGATGAACGGGAACACAGCGACATCCAAACAACGGCGGAGATTAAGCAGCATAAAGTAGAGTAGCGGATTGGCTACATACCACAGGGCTCGGTATAGAAATGATATCTTCACTGCGTTTTACTACGTTTTAACAAGTGTGTTTATTGATGTTCACTGTATAACTTACACAAAACTTCTGAACCAAACTGCGTCGTTACAGACATTTTTATACTGTTTATGGAGTGAGATACAAACCAAAAGGCTCACCGGATTGGTCCACCAATCGGTGTGAATGACGTTGCAAAAAAAGAACACAAAATGTTAGTAGGAAAAGGTGACCGTATTCCCGCGGCCGTCTCGGGGTTAGTAAGGGTGTGTGTGTGTTTCATAGGAAGAGTGGGAAAGGAAAGGAAACGAAAACAAAACACTGCGTAATCCATGGTTGTAATGCGGTGCGTGAACGGTTGGGCTCTGAAAACTTCGCTATCGCGAACATACACCCCGCGCGCAAACGATGTCTTCTACTTCTTGGCGGTAGATTCCTGGTCAGATAACCGATTGTCTTCTATAGGTAGGAGAGAAAGTTTGTTAATAGGTCTTCTAAATACAGAGCCATCCACACAAACATCAACTGCTCTTACAAGTTCGTCACTCCCAGGGTATACTGTGACGATTCTCGCCATTTTCCATTGTTGTGGAGGTAAATTCTTGTCCTCCAATAAGACAACTTGACCCGGAAAAACATTTGAAACGCGAAGAAATTTTTTCCCCCTAGGCTGCAGACTGACCAAATAATCTTTAACCCAAGATTTCCAAAAATGTTCCCTCATCAGTTGCAAATGCTCCAACCGCGTCAACCGATTCACACTGATTGAATCATATGAAGGTTCAGGAATTGCGTTCATTGGTCGCCCAATAAGATAATGCGATGGTGTTATAACTTCACCATCGGTAGGATCATCGGAGAGAGAAAAAAGCGGACGCGAATTGAGGATGGCTTCCACATGTGCCAACAAAGTACCAAACTCTTCAAATGTCAATGGAGTTTTACTCAGGATCCTCTTCAAATGGTACTTCATACTTTTCACTGCTGCCTCCCAAACTCTGGAGCATCAGGCGGGATAAAGTTCCAAATGATCTCCCGTGGCTGACAGAACGAACCAATACCCTTGACTACAGCTTGATCTCGAAACAACAAATAAAGACTGTGTAGTTCTGATTTTGTGCCACGAAAATTAGTTCCGTTATCAGAATTAATTTCACGTGGAATCCCTCTACGCGAAACAAATCTTTGCAAAGCTGCTATAAAGGAGACAGTAGTCATATCAGAAACAAGTTCGAGATGAACTGCTTTAGTAGACAAACATACAAAGACTGAAATGTATGCTTTTATAATAACAGGTTTTCTTGTCCCTTGTTTCACCAAAAAAGGTCCAGCATAATCAACCCCTGTTACCTCAAATGGAGCTTGACATGTTACTCGGGCAGATGGCAAACTTCCCATGTACTGTGTTGCACTTTTAGGCTTTGAGCGGAAACATTGAACACAACGTCTGGTAATCTTCCGAACAGCAGATCTGGAACCCAAAAGCCAAAAGCGTTGCCGTAAAGCAGACAGTAAACCTGTAGGGCCTATATGCAGATTCTCTTCGTGATATGCACGAATAATGAGGTCAGTTATGTAGTGTTTTGGAAGAATATACTGGTGTTTCATTTGCACCGGCAAACGAGAATGCTGAAGTCTACCTCCCACTCTCAAGGCTCCATCTTGTAGAAAAGGACCTAATGTACCAATTCTCTTGCATGGTTCATTATGCTCCACACGCTGAATCTCGTCTAACATAGTTTCATGCTGAATCAACACTACGATCGTATGCAATGCAATTCTGAGTTCCGAGATTGTGGGAGAACTTTCCTTGATCCGATTTTCAAATGATTTTTCTCGACAGTTTCTGATAAAGCGTTGAACATAAGCCAACACTCGATGCAGCTTTCGGAAAGAACTGAAGCGCTTGAAAAGTGGAAGATCGTCGATATTTAATATATCAATTACGACTATAATTGAAGATTTTATTTCTGGAAGATCGAAATCAGAAATTTCTTCCACAACAGTTGCCTCATAAACACTTGATTGAAGGAACTGTGGACCGTTCCACCACAATGAGTTATTTTTTAATAGATCTGGAAACTGGCCCCGAGATACCACGTCAGCTGGGTTTTCTTTTGACCGGACATATTTCCACTGAGTATGCTGGTTCTCGAGCACAATCTGAGACACACGATTCCGAACGAAAGGTTGAAGCATTGCCGGAGGCTTTCTTAACCATGCAAGCACGATTTGACTGTCTGACCACAAGTGAACGCTGGAAATACTAGCACAAAGAATAGGAAACACCTTTCGGACTAACCTTGAAAGCAACAATGCTGCGCAGAGTTCCTTACGAGCAATCGACATATCCTGTAGAGGAGCAATCTTACTTTTGCTGCACAACAATCGTACAAAACAATCATTCTCAGAACTAATGCCACGAACGTAAATGCAAGCACCGTAAGCCAATCCTGAGGCGTCAGCAAAACCGTGTAGCTCCAAAGCGGCGTATTGAAAACTAGCAACTGATCTCGAAACTTTTATTTCGTTAACTCCTTTCAGACAGTCACAAAAACGACGCCAATCATTAAGTAGATCTCCTTCCAAAGGAGAGTCCCAATCAATTTTGGCCGACGCGTCAAAGACGACTCTTAGTTTAATGCTCGAACTATGTGGTCGCAGCACAGCATGGTGAGGCATGTAATATTTTATTATATCAGGACGATCATCGGATTCCCGAATTTCCTTGCAATGGCCCAAATGCTCATATTCATCAACGAGGGATGAGTACTGCATTCGCAAACTCGGTTGTTTACGAAGACGCTTCTCCAGGAAAAGAAATCGACGAAGAGCCAACGATCTGTTATTCTCGAGTTGGTGGAGGGTACTTCGGAATGGAAGCTTAACTATAAATCTGCCTGTGGAATCTCTTTGGTATGACTGACGAAAAAACTTCTCACATTCCTGCTCTTCTGACGTGGAGGAATGTTGGCTGTCTACCTCTTCAATTTCCCAAAATCGTTTTACTGATTCGTTAAGAGATTCGATTGTTATGGCATTCACATGTAGAGAGTTGACGATAGCTGATGCTTCGTCTTGGATCTCGCCAGAAACGACCCAACCCAATTCCGTTTCGCGTAAATCTGGTAGACCATCGCCAATGACAAGATGTCCGGGTTTCAACAGACGGAAGAACTCGGTAACCCCAATCAACAAATCAATCTCTGCTGAGGTACCAAACATTGGATCAGCCAACTGAAAGCCTGAGGGAATTTTCCACCCCGAAATATTGACGTTTTTACACGGAAGAGGATTCGTAATTTTGGATGTGACCAGACATTTCAAGGAGGCATTATACTCAGTGTGTAATGATCGGACATTGACTTCGACTAATAATGTAGACTTACTCCGGGCACCACCTACACCGACAATATCTGCATTAACAGGGGTACCTTTGATTCCTAATTTCTGATACATTGAAGCAGATAGGAGATTAGTCTGGGCCCCGCAATCAAGAAAAGCACGACAACGGATGGCACGGTCATTTCTATCAAGGATATTTACGACAGCAGTAAGTAACAATGCATTAGGCAGAACAGCTGAACCAGAAGTCGATGAAACATTCGTAGACACAAAACTAACAGGGTTGGATGGTTGCGGTGGAGGAGCGGACGACGCTTCGATGGAAACATTTAGCTCTTGTGGCTTTAGGTCCACGCGTTCAGTACTATCAGTTTTTCGACCCTCTTCGTGAAGAAGAGAATGATGACGTTTGTGACATATAGAACAACTACTCTTAGATCGACAGTTCAATGAACGGTGGCCACGACGAAGGCAATTAAAACAGACTCGTGATTCTTTTACTTTTATAATTCGATCTGGAACCGACAACTTTCGGAATTCGGAACATTGGTAATTGCAATGATTACCACCACACAGTTGACATGATTCGTTACTTTCGGCAGAGGTAGAGGCATGAACTTTAACATGAACGGGCTTAGACGTAGGCTGAGAGGACTTACAAACAGGCGATTTAGCCGAAGAAGGTTGATCGGTTTCACATCGCTCAAGGACACGACACTGTTCCTTAAGGAATAGCAACGTTTCTTCAAAATCAGGTAACTCTCCATGCGTAAGAGAACGCTCCCAATACTTTCGAGTAACAGGATCAAGACACGAAGTAAGAATTTTCGTAATAATAAGTCCAGATGTATCGTCTATTTCTTGACCCATAAACTTTAAACCTTCGACGTGCCGTGTGCACGTGTCTAACAATTCACGTAACTCGCGATATGACTCCTTAGTCATCCTTTTTAACGACAGAAGACCCCCAATGTGAGTATCAATGATCACTCTTTTATTTTCAAATCGATCAACAAGGATTTCCCAAGCATGTTTGTAATTATTGTCTGCTAGAGTTTTCGCGTCAATAATACCGGCCGCTGCACCAACTAGTGCCTTATCGAGATGATGCAATTTAATTGCATCAGAATCTGAACACTTATCAACGATATCTTGAAACATCGTTTTGAACCGCGGCCAATTTTCATAGCGCCCATCAAAAGTTGGGATGGGTGCTCTGAGCGGCTGCTGCTGAATAATTACTTGAGGAGAACTTGGTTGCATCGTAGTTGATACAGCACCGGCAGCCGGTTTTGAAAAGAAATCATTCAAAATCTCCACACGAATCATAGCATCTGTGTGAAGATTTTCAAAATTGGAAAGTTTCTCATCCTGCTCATCGAGCTTACCGGATGGAGTATTCGCTAATATTTCCTTATGGAAAGCAACATAGCTGTTGTAAAACGTTTCAAGTTTCTTAGTATACACTCGTAGGATTGGAAGACTCACCTGACTCGGATCTTCTTCCGCTTTCTCCAAAGCTTTAAAAATGGTGGTTACGCTGGCCTTCACCTGGCCGCGCTGATGGATAAGCGTCTTAACGTCCTCCATTTTTATCGGTTTTGTAGACTCTGGTGTGCGTGGAAGTGCCATCGGAAAGGGGAAAACGCTGCTACGGTAGAGCAACAATCACAATCTCGCAATGATGACACGACTCGTTCACAGGAATACCACTAGCGTTCTTTTTTAATCACTTTTGAAGCCTCTTCACATAGGTCTGGTTTCACTATGCAGTTCTTCAACTATGTTTTGCATGATCCACTGGCATCACAGGAAGGAAGGATGTTGTCACTTTGGAAGAGCGACTCTCGAGCAGCATGATACCAGCTAGGAACACGTCACATCACTTTTTGGTTCAGCAAACCACACTACACAGTTCTTTTTGCGTTCTAGCAAAACACTTTGATCACGTTCATACTTGTTCGTTCACGTCAACAGTGGCAGTATAAATTCGATCAACAAACAGTTCACAACACTTTTTCATACTGCACAGCTTTAGCACTTCTCTTGGACTGTAGTTCTTGTTCTTTTTCTTCATCCGGTTCGAAGGACCACTATGTTGGCTCCTCATGCCAACGTTTACAGCGGGAACGACAGCAGCAAACAGCAACAATCGGTTTCCGACAACAGCAGTGCCGAACAACTCAAGAGACCTGCTGCCGAACCTAACACTCACAACGACGAACTCAACTGGATGTGCATCTCAGTCGTCTACCTTCCTGATGGCCAGTTCTGAAAAGAACTATGGCCTAAACCAACTCTTCACGTAGGGAGGTAGCGAGAGATTGCAGCATCAGACAGCAGTGGCAGCAAAGTCCTCTGAGCGGCAGCGATGAACGGGAACACAGCGACATCCAAACAACGGCGGAGATTAAGCAGCATAAAGTAGAGTAGCGGATTGGCTACATACCACAGGGCTCGGTATAGAAATGATATCTTCACTGCGTTTTACTACGTTTTAACAAGTGTGTTTATTGATGTTCACTGTATAACTTACACAAAACTTCTGAACCAAACTGCGTCGTTACAGACATTTTTATACTGTTTATGGAGTGAGATACAAACCAAAAGGCTCACCGGATTGGTCCACCAATCGGTGTGAATGACGTTGCAAAAAAAGAACACAAAATGTTAGTAGGAAAAGGTGACCGTATTCCCGCGGCCGTCTCGGGGTTAGTAAGGGTGTGTGTGTGTTTCATAGGAAGAGTGGGAAAGGAAAGGAAACGAAAACAAAACACTGCGTAATCCATGGTTGTAATGCGGTGCGTGAACGGTTGGGCTCTGAAAACTTCGCTATCGCGAACAACTCTTAGCAGTAGTTTTGTGTATTGTATCTGTGTGTTAATTGTTTCAGTGATTGAGCGTTTAAAGCCCACGGGTTAGTCATGGATGAGTTGTCAGAAGATGGTTCATCTTTGCCGCCAAGTTATGAGGTGTCTCATAAAGTCACCCGGTCATGAGCCTAGCCGGCTGTATCAGTTGGTCAATTGATTGTCTATTTTCAGCCCAAAACGAAACCTCTGAATGTATCAGACTACTAATGATCTGACAAATCGGTTCTCGCCCGTGACAGAAATAATTAAAGTGACATAAACTTTGGGTCGTTGTTTCCAACCTCCAGTAAGCTAATGAGATTGCTGTCTATCAGCTTTTTACACTTGAGTATAGAGTGTATATCTCAGCTGGGGGTATTGAAATTAAAGGTGTGGTCACCGACACATGCTTGGCCCCCGAAATACTACTGAAGCAGACGGGTTTCTTTTTTTAGAACCCTCTGCTTTCTCCAGTGAACAGTGATACTAGATGTGCAAAGACTACGCACAGTACCAATCACTAAGGGTGAAAGGACATTTACTCCTTCACACTGAAAATTAATTTTAGTTTACATTACGAAATCAAAGGTAGCACTTACGAATCCATTTGTTGTTTTCTGCAACGAAACTGATTTGTACGTTCTATGAAGCTACCTTCGTAATTAATGCCACACGCGCTACTGTCAAAAGCACGAAGCATTTGTTGAAATAGAAAGAATTTTCGTTCATTGCACAAAAACAATACAAAGAGCTACGAATATTTTACTACAAATTATAAAGAAACGTCTCTCTGGTGGGTGCAAAAATGACGGACCGATCTTCTTTATCGACTCGAAATGTAATTGAAAAAACAAACGCAACCGCTTGGAGTTGTCCAGGTTTTTTTTTTTAATTTTTCTGGCATGGGATTTGATCCCGTATTTTTGTAAGGAGCTGTTTTTGAATGGCCTAGTGACACATGAAAAAATCCTTGATTAGTGAGTATGAAGTTATAACTCTCGGCAGCGCTTTATTTTTGTTGTTGGGACAAATAAATTATTCCCGCTCATCCCAGCAGCAACACCAACAGAGAAGGAGCGATTGGCTGGTTTTCACAAAATTCATTTCGTGCATTCTACAAAAAGGTGTAATGATAGCATTTCACCAGATAAAAAGCAATATGAATGTTTCATACAATACACGAGACATTTGTTCTATGGGCAAAAACCATGTTTACGAAACGAGTGAAAGCTTATTTACGAAAATAAATTTTCAGTGCATACTTGTTTCGTGAGACCTTCTCTATTTCAGCACAATACGTCGAGCTGTTCGTACCGCGGGAGTTTGTTCATTAACACTTCCGGTCCGCTTCCTTGCATCTTGTTATGAAGTACCTGGTGGTCACTCACCCACCGATTACCTGTCGATCTGCCAAATTTTGGTAAACTGACTGCTTAGAATTATCTCAAATTGTTGCGAGTAGTTGAACGGATCTGAGATAAGGAAAGCATTGGAGGACCAAGTCTCCCCCTGGTTGGTACCAAATTAATGAGCGTAGGAATCAATAGAATCAATATCAGTTACTAATGCTATGATGGGCCACCAATCGGAGGGGCGGCCCAAGTTGTCTTATCTCTATTTGCAGGATATCAACAGAGGGCATGCCGCTGCTGATGCCTAACTATTACCTACACAGGCAGAAGAAAGCGATCACCATTATTTACGAGTTTACGGTGATTAGGCCATGCCGGACTATTCGGGGTGCGGTGCAACTGGCGTTCGATGTTCTGTTGCTTGAAGGAGCGGTCCCATGCTTTTGGGGGATAGTGCTAGTTACATACTTTCAGCGTATCGTTAACCAAAACGAACCCTGCTGCTGACCTTTTCCCAACTATCCAACATCCCAGCGATTTCTCGTGGAAGTGCAGAGGATTTTTCGGCTTCCTTCAAGCGAGTATCACATCAACACGTTCCTTCCTATTCCCTACTTGACCAGCATTCGGGTACGGCCGGCGCCGGTATTGCTTCATAAGAAAAATTATTATAATTTATAAATTTTTTTTAATTTCACAAACATCGTTGACTCCGTCTCTGCCCCCCCCCCCTCATTTTATTCTTATTATATAATCCCAACCCCCCCCCCCCCCCCCCCCCCACAACACACCCCCGACCAGGGAAGGCAAAAAAAAGACCCCTCTCTATCAATCTCCTCACATATCCATAATTATGTCAGCTACTATTTATATAAAAAATAAAAAAAAATATTATTCCACCCCCCCCAAACAAAACAAAAACCACAAAAAATTTTTTTCTCGTTTCCCCCCCCCCGCTTGTTCATAGGGATATAAAAACCCCCCCCGCACCAGCCAAAGAACAAAATAACATAACAGGCCCTTCCCCTTAAATACGCACCCCATCAAAAACCCCAACCCCACCAAAACCCCCCCCAACCCCCCCCCCAACCAGAGCCCTCAAGCCCCAAACTCGACCAGTCCCAGGAACGTCATTTTGCAGATAACCTTCTTCTCCATAGTGCTATCTGTAGTTTACCGAGATTTCCCGTGAAAAGTCCGACGCGTTTCAAGTTTTCCTTAGACGTGGAACACCTGAGCACTTCGAAGAATACACGGCACTCGAACGCGAACTTAAGAGTCTTATAAAGCCAAGAAACGCGGATACTAGCGACAATTTGTGGACGGGTTATCGCGTGAAACATCGATGAACACTCTTTGGAACACGGCGCTAAGATTACGTAGCCGAACAACGAGAGCGAGGAGTACTCGGACCAATCGATCCTCAAGTTTGCGCGAAAAGTTTGTCCAGATTCTGTGCCGTCACGGATAATTCCTCGCGAAACCGAGAATTCGATAGATGAGATAAGCCAACCTTTTTCAATGGTAGAGTTCTCTCTCGCACTCCTTTTGTGTGGCAATACGGCTCCTGGTGCTGATAGGATCAAGTTCAACTTGCTTAAGAACCGACCAAATGTCGCTAAGAGGCGCATGTTGAATTTGTTTAATCCGTTTCTGCAACTCAACATTGTACCGGATGATTGGAGTCCGACCACAACTCCTATCGACTCATCGCGGTGTTATCTTGTATTCGAAAGTTGTTGGAGAAAATGCTCCTCTTCCACCTGGACAAATGGGTTGAGACGAACAACCCACTTTCAGGTACTGAATATGGTTTCCGTAGGAGTAAGAGAACGAACGATCTGGTGCTGCTTTCAATAGAGATTCAGTTAGCTTTTACTAAATAAAAGCAAATGGTTTCTGTATTCTGGGATATCAAGGGGATTTCTGATTCAGTGTTTGTTGAAGTTCTTTCAGATAAACTCCACGCTTGTGGCTTTTCGCCATTAATGAATAGCTTTTTGTAAAATTTGATGTCAGAGAAACTTATGAGGTTTTCTCATGGATACTATACAGCTTCTATTTTAGCTACATGTATCTATCCCAGGAATCATGTTTAAGCCCCTTTTTGTATAATTCTTATACCATAGATGTTTATCTAAGTGACGTTAGTACGTGGGGATATCTTGCAGATTGCGGCGTAGTGTCTGCCAAGGGGTCTAATGGAGTCGACCTACTAGGACCCTTACAAGACACGTTAGACAATTTGACTACTTGGGCTTTAGAGCTAGGTATCGAATTCTCTACGGAAAAAACTGAGTTGGTAGTTTTTTTCTAGGAAGCATAACCCTGCATAACGGTCTTCACTGGCGGGCTGATTGAGGAGTCTACCGGCTTTGGTATGTAAAATGAAATCCATAGCGCCAATCCTTAACTTCAAGCTCTATGTTCCGTGTTTGACAGTGAATTAGCTGCAATACACTTTACGCTAGAAATTATTGCCTCACTAACACAGATCAGTATTTCATTTTTACGGATAGTCTTAGTTCTTTAAAGCTTCCTGTAAGGGACTACAGAGACCGAGGATTTGGAAGATGTCGCAACCATGAGCAGCAACAAATACCTGAAATAAGTTACCTGCCTAGCCCCTTCCAAACAATAATGTGACCCATTAACCTCGAGCTAGCCACGAGTAATTGGCACCCCTCTTTACTAAAATCGAAATAGAAAAATTGTTAATTACAATATTGAATATCGGCTCCGCAAAGTGTTACACACGCCTGAGCCTAATAAATAAACGAACTGATTAATAAAAAAAAAAAAAATAGTTCTTTAAAGTCTATTCACTCCTTGAGGCTGGTAAAGCAATCCTTGCATTTCGCCATGAAAATACAGGAGCTTCTAAATGCTTTAACTTAGCGTTTTTTTTTCATCGCCTTTGAATGGGTCTTTTCTAGTTGTTCGATTCTGGGTAATGAGAAAGCGGACTCGCTTGAAAAGGTGGGTGCTATGGAAGGTGAGATTTATGATCGCAAAATTGCATTCAATGATTTCTTTTTCTATTTTTCGTCAACATTTACTCATTAGCTGGCAGTATAAATTTCATGATATTTTGACTCTCTTTTATGTGTTTTTGACTAACATTAGCCTTAGATTGTAGTTATTTTTAACATGTTTGTTTGGCATGAGTTATTTTTTTTATATCTTTGTTTGTGTTTTTTCTATAACGAAAATGTGCAAGTAAATAAACCAATAGTGAAATAGTTATGATTAGACGATTTGGAATTGAAATTTTTTGTATTTTGTAAACTTACCTTTAAACTCCCGCCCTGCACGTTAAATTGTTATTCCTATACCTCGAGATGGCCGCGAGTAATCGGTTCTACCCCCTAAGCTTTAGTTCTAAGACAACTGATGTATATAATCTAATCTAATCTAATCTCACACTAACGCAACCAATTCTTGAAAGCATCCTGGAAAATGATGGTTTCTTGAGTACACCAGTTTTCTTGTCATCGGCCAGGCCAACTGCGTAGTGTGTGCCGTAGAGAGGATTCTAAGAAATGATGAATATAAAAATAAAAACTTGCCACTGTAAAGTTGATTCGATTGAGCCTATACAAAAAAAATGATTATAATAAAAAATCATCATCACCATATATTCGATTGGTTTGGAGCAGAATGCCAGACATGCTTAAGCATTTATGTACAATTAAAAGATCTTCTTTCAAACAAGGAATAATGGTTTGGAGTCCTTTAATTTGTTTCAAAAGGATTTCGGTAAGTGTAAAATAAGCAATGTGTCGCACAGAGAAAAAAGCAATCTATTCAATTCATCAGCAGAAAATAAAAGCTTTAAAGCAAAGATGTTAGCGATGTGTACCATAATCGCATTAATATATTATAATATATTAATTTATCAGTTTTAATTGAACTTCAACCTTGCGTTGAATTGCCCAACCCTGTCGAGATACGTGTCTTGAAATCAAACGTTGTTTTTACTGAGGCAGCCTCCAGCCTATGGAAAAATACTTTCGATAGCAGGCTTGTAATTGCCACAGGTGGGAAAACCTGGTGGTGCCTTTTTCATCTGCTCCACTTCCCCGACTTGCAAAATGAAGCTCATTCCGATGCCTAAATGCCACTCAAAATGACAGTGCACGAGCCAAAAACCTGCAAACAAAAGACATTCGTATAAATAATTAAACCTCCACGATCAATGCCGGTGGAGCCGGTTCCACCAACCTGGGTTGTCTGCACGGAAGCGTATTTTTGTGTAGCCTCGGCTCGGTATGGATATTGTATCTTTGTACGGTGGATTATGACCGTCAGGCATTCCACGTGTCCGCTTGGCGGCAGGCTTAAGTTCTTCATCTTTGATCCACCCGAGTTTGTCGGTGGAGTATTTCATCTTGCTCGGCAGTTGGCCCATGCCAGTTACGATAAAGCGATGGCCATGCAAATGGAATGGATGATAGAGTTCTCTGATCATTTCGGCATCGTCTATTAGTGACATTTCCACTATGTCATTGAGGTCTACTTTGATACGATGGACGCAAAAGCAGGCTCGTTCCAACGGACAGCGGGCAGGACGGCTACTAATGTTGCAAAATGGGTTCTCCATGGTGTCCAGAAGTTCAGGTTGGGTGAGTGGGGGAAAAGGCGGATAAACCATGCTGATGTTGTTCGTTATACCAATGTTGTTGAGTGTGAGAGCAACGGCTAGAAGTTTGAAAGGATTTCAATATTAATGCAAATTGCAAATTGATTACGTAGCCCATTGTATTGAGTTGCCATTTAGGGTTCAGATTAAATGATGAAGCATGGCAAGGGACGTGCATGCATCCAGTCCATCTTGGCAATTCAATGGGCTCACCACTATAGCAAGTTTAATCATTGAACATACTCATATAACGAACGTATCCAATATCTGAAAACAGCAAGCTAGTGTCGGCGGTGAAGGTGTTGAAAGTGATGTAAAATTTTTTGTCCGGTACTGCTTCAATTAGGGCGTCGTCACGTTGCTCCTCGTGCGATTCCAGATCAGAGGCGCACACAAATTGATCGCCCGGTTGATAACAGGTACTGTTTGGGTGGTTCAGAATCTGCAATTTTACGAGATGAAAGAAGATGATTTTGGTATTGGGAATATTGCAGCTTTAGGGGAAATATAGTTGGATCTTTTTGGTGGTTCATGAACGATGGTTATTATTTCTTGACAAAACACAGTTTTTTGTTAAAAAAATATTTTTCTAAATATTCTTCCTTGAATTCTATACTAAAAATTAGATTTGTCCAGTTCATCAAAATAGGTGAGGTGATTTCATCGTTGTAGTATATAGTAATCTCTTTCTACCGAGCCATTTCTTCAGGTTTGGGAACAAGAAATTGTCAATCGGTGCTAAATCTGGAGAATTGGGCGGATGAGAGAGCAATTCGTAGGCCATGGAACTGCGAATGTGTGCATCCTTGCATTGTCGAGGTGGAAAAGACCTTGCATGATTATATTCGCCATTGATTGTTTTTCCCTTTTGAAGGTAGTCAATGTGGAGTATACCGTGGGCATAAAAAAACCGTGACCATTGGCATATTGGCTGACAACCCTACCTTGGCGTTCTATGGCTCCGATTCACCCCAAATAATCCACTGTTTTTACTGCAGTGTTATCTCTGGTGGGTTGTGCTCGATGCACGTTTCTTGCACGATTACAAAACGGCGTTATAAATCGTACATATTTTTGCGCTTGAAAATCCACTCCTGTGAAGTTGTCACACGGTTGCGTTTGTGGTAGATTGTGAGCAAATGTGGTCCCATTTTTCTCATACCAAATAGATCATTCAAAATTGATACCACTGAGCCCTGTGAGATTCACTTTCTGCTAAAGACACGCTGTAGTCTGCTATCAATTGTAGTCAAATACAAACTAATTGACGCAGCTTGTTCGAATTTCGACAGGAGTGAACTGACAGTGGCCTGTTGAGAGGAGCAACATTGTCCTTATTGACCCACCTTCGTATATTAGGATTGTATAGAAAATAAACTGGTAATGCTTATGATACGCTCACACATACACGCGTAAGGCTATCGGTCTGAGCTTAACAACATTCAACGCGTTCATCTGTCAACAATCAGCTCTGATCAGCTCTTGAACTTTCGGTAAACATTGATCGTTTTCGAGATGCCGTGAATCAAAAATAGTGTTAAAATTCATGTGGCTTCGTGAAAAGGATGTCTCGATGAACAAAATGCCGAAACATTTTCGGAAATCATCTCGATAGCGTAAAATCTAAGATCAACAAATTCGAATTTGGAACTTTGGAGAAAACATTTTGGCCAGAAGGTTCTCGTATGGCAGGCAATTTGTTCCTGCTGCTACAAGTAATTGATTTTCTACACTTAAGGTACGATCAATGCCAAAGTTTACCGTACTGAGTGTTTGCCGAAAAGGATTCTTTCGTTATACAAGCAGCACAAGGTCCGTCCTTTGTTTTGGTCTGATTTGGCGTAGATTTCGTCGAGAAAGACATCAATCTTCGAAATTGTCCACAGCTTCGTCCAATTGAACTCTACTGGGCTAACGTCAAGTGCAACTTCAAGAAGAGTGGTAAAGAGTGCAAGACCATGGAAGACCTTCAAAAGAATTGGTCTGCGGCTTCCAGAAAATTTCTAAAACCGTCAAATCTAAAATCAGAAAATTCTGGAAATAAAGTTGCTTTCATTCATTTTCTGTTCAAACTAAGATAGCAGACTTGGATTAAATGATACAGTTTTTATTTCAAAATTTCTTGTTGTTTTTTTTTAATTTCATGCTATCATAAAAAAAATGTGTTGTCGGTTTGTTTTCGATTCAATCCTTTGAGCATTTGATTTATACGCGTGTCACATGTAAAAAGCTGACAATTTTCATATAGTTTAAGTTGAAATATGCCATTTAATTTATTTTCCGATGATTTTAATCTTAATTTTTCCATAAGGATTGATGCCTTTTTATAGGTTTTTCTCAACATGCATACATGAGAATAATATTAAGGGTGATCAAGAAAACATGAGGAAAGCATCACAAAGCCACTTGTTCCCCATGCCACCCTTTGCTTCTGGTTCAAATTTGAGTCGAACCGGTCAACATTTATTCACTTCCAAAATGAGTTGAAGTTTGTATGGCCTGGCATCACTTCAATAAACTGCTAATAACTATTTTGGCTTTATGCAGATCATCTTGCAGTTTGGGATGAAGTTTTTTGGCAAAGAAAAAGTTATTAAAATACTTACAACCAATCTTGATAAATGTCAAACTCGTTAGGCTGAGAAGTGTGGATTTTCAGGCAAAGTTCCATGCGAAAATCAAATTATAAACCTTACAGAAAATGTAAGCATAAAAATGAAAGTTTGCTCTTCAAAATGTTTTGATATTCTCTTATGTACCGCCCATCCAAAATGAACATGTTTCAATATAACTTTCAAATTTGATTGATAATCAAAATATCATTCACTGGCAATTTTTGACCGGCACTTAAAAAAGATTTAATTCATTACTGAAAATAAAGTTCATTTGTCACAGAAGTTACAAAGATGTACTCATTTGTTATGTTCATCTAACTATGACATGGTAGCCATGAAATGCGGAAAGGTAAACGTCATCATTACACTGGGATAAAATCATTTAACTTCTCATGATTACTTTATGAAAATCCAAGACAATTCTTACTAAGACACCTAGTGGCAAATGATTAAAACTGTAGGCTTTCTTTATAAATTTTGATGATTTTCTCATACAAAGTTTAATCTACTTTGGAAAAAGTTATATGTGGACCGTTTTGGCTCAAATTCGAAACAAAAGCCCAGCATGACATCGGAAATAAAAGGTTTTGTGATTCACATAATACTCATTTTTTTCCAAAACTCTAAGCATCCTAAAGATGATTACTATGAGAACTCTTTGAGATGTATCTATTTTTATTTCTTGTAATTGGTTATACAGTAAATGCTATTGTCCAATTTACAATCATAGTTTTAAGTAGTTAATGACCATGGTTCTTGTAGATTCCTTAAAAACCTCAATAAAACTTGCAATGATGAGGTGAAAACGAAGACGATGATGATAAGCAAAACACAACAGCCAAAGGAAGAGCAAGTAAGTTGTACACGAGTTTGTTGACCAAGTTTGATTGCATCGTCATGGATGATGAAGCATACGTCAAGGCTGATTTCAAGCAGCACACAGGTAAAGAGTTTTATACAGCTACCGGAAAAGGAAAGGTTGAAGATAAGTTTAAGCAGAAAAAAATGTCAAAGTTCCCGAAAAAATAGTTGGTTTAGCAGGCGTCTTGCACCTGTGGGCTGAAAAGTGAAAGTTTCGTGACAACTGGCACTGTTAACGAAGATTTTTATGTAAAGGAATGCTTGCAAAAACGCTTCCGTGCTGTTTTGGGCAGACCTCGCTTTTTGCCACTACGGAAAAATGGCTTAGGAATGGTATACCGCCAATAGTGTGAAAATCGTTCCCAAGGAGAAAAACCCTCTAAACTCGCCGGAACTGCGCCCATTTGAAAAATATTGGGCAGTCGTTAAGAGAAACCTCAAGAAAACTCAAAAAACAGTTGGAAGTGAAAAACAGTTCAAGGCAAATTGGCGTGCAGCATAAAACAAGCTGGATATAACTGCGGTACAAAACTTGATGGAAGGTGTGAAACGTAAAGCTCGGCAGTTTGCATTTGGGAAATCTGAAGCCTAATCAAATAATTTTCTTGTAATTTGTAGACGATGAACTTAAAAAAAAAAGTTTGATCATTTATATAATAAAATAATCAGTTTGCACTTAATCATGTTTGACCAATTTTTGTTCGTTCCACCCTTTATGATCATTTCCGTTATTTTGAGATAATAACCGTTATCATTGAGAAAAATAAACTTAACCTCCGGTTTTGTTTTAGTAATCAGATGGTCAAAAACTAGATAACAATATTCCGAGTAGGCGCTTTAATTAAGTCCCCATTAAAATGGTCTTTTATGTATTTGGTTTGTAATGCTAGTTGATTTATTAACAAAAGAGAATGTGAAGATATTATTGTGTTTAGTTTTCGAAAATGTATCGTGTCATGTGGAGAACCACGAATTATTTATGAAAACAGCGTATTTCCAAATATATCCAACATTTTGGTTTTTTTTTTTCAAAATAGGGTAGGTGTCCCTTGATTCAGCCTAATATGCAACGATCGATTATTATTTTTGTAATTAAATACTTTATTACTCATAAAAAATTTAAGTTGGAAGCGATATTTAACTAGTTATACACTTGCTTAGAGCTTAATTAGCCATTAGCAATTAGTAGGTATCACAGAAAGTTACAGAACTCATTTTATAAAGTCGGAAACTTTCGAGGGATATGGATGTAATGTCGGTCTATAAGTACCAAATTGGTTGCAACTTCGTCCAATTCGATACATTTATTATTAAACGCACGGCTCGAACGTTTTTTTCCTCTAATTTTCTGTATTCGCTTTACCTTACACTAAATTTTACAAAATGAAATAAAATAATACTGCTTTTTGAAGTACCTACGTGATTTTCACATGTGATTTACCGGCCATTTGATAATGGAAACACTATAATTCACTCTACACAGATTTTGTTCCTTTGATTTGTGTTTGGATGAGCCATTTTAAAAATATTCAACCGAAACTTAGACATTTTTATTGAAAATTTTACCAGTAACAACATTTTTACCACGCTTTTCATACAAAAGGTCATAAAGACTGGAATCGGAAAAAATGAGACACACAAAAATTATCACCAAAAATTCAAATTTTCAGGGATTAAATAACTATATATTAGCTATGTTTTGGCATAATTATCTATTGAATTTCCACCCCCAAGCTGAATGCTCGTACATTTCTCTTAACACTGATCATGAGATCTTGGGCGAGGCTTTGTCCATCTTCCTTACACAATTTCTCCCAGTTTTTCTTCAAAACTTCATCGGGTTTGAATGTTTTTCCGCTCTTCTTCAACTTCTTCTTCATTATCGCCCAACAATTTTCGATCGGACGAAGGTCTGGTGTATTTGGCGGGTTCGCCTCCTTCGGGACCACATTAACGCCCTTCGCTTCGTACCAATCCATTACAGGCTTGGCGTAATAGCACGAAGCGAGATCCACCAGAACAGCGTGTGACCACGGTAAGAGCGGAGGAAGGGCAGCAAGCGCTTCTGCAAGCATTCCTTTCGATAAATCTGCCCGTTTATGGTGCTGGTTGTAACGAACGGCTTGCTGTCGCAGATCGCCTGCCACAACAGGTACTTCTTCACGAATTGGTCCATCTTTCTCTGCCGGAACTTTTTCGGAACCTCTATACGGGGGGGCGACCCCGGCGTAGTGGTTAACATCCATACCTCTCACGCCAAAGTCACGAGTTCGAATCTCACCCCCGGACAAGTTACGAAAATACCCAAAACAGGTATTTGAGTGACTACGACGGGAAATGAACCAGCCCGATGAAAAAACCTCTATACGGGACGTACCGACAAAAAACTCGAGGCAGGGGATTTGTTTGGTGTCCGCCTTGATATATGTCTCGTCGTCCATGACGAGACAGCCTGGCTTGACCAGCCACTCCCGGTACAGCTTCCGCGCACGCAATTTGACCACCGTGTTTTGCTTGTCAGTCCGGTTTGGCGCCTTCCTGACCTTAAAAACACGTAGCCCAGCCCGCTTCATGGTCTGCTAGACGAACCACTTCGACGAATTGACCTTTTTGGCCACGTCTCGGGTGGAAAGGTTCGGGTTATTTTTAAAGTACTGCCTTATCTTCCGCGTCTTCTCTGGGTATTCCGTTTTCGGTTTTCGGCCGCTTTCAGCGCGCCGCTCGATGGTCTTCGTCTCTTGGAACATCTTCACAACGCGGGACATGGTGAATTCCAAGCCTTTTACCGATCCATCTGTGCGACTGACCAGGATTATCGATCACCGCGCCCAAGATTTGCTGGCGTAGCTCTTCTTGTTTCGAATGCATCTTGAAAACTACTTGACAGATCGCAATAAAATTTTGCACACATAAACATAACACTTTAACCTAGTATTACTCAAAATTTAATTACTTTTTACCCACGCGATAAAAAGTAACACCCAAAACCAAGTGTCGCATTTTTTCCGAGTCCAATCTTTAGTAGAGAACATAAAACAATATTTCTAACATTGCGTCCACGGTTTTCTTGTTAAATCATTGTTATTTTACCTATATGCATAGTTAGTTTATAACGTGTGACTATTTTCTATACATCTTGGTAGAATTACTCGGCTTAAAGATTCAAATCAGCCAAATTTAGATCATTCGAAGATCGTGTATATAATCTGTTCAGTTTAACCAGTAGTTGTTGGTCTAAAAAGTTCAAGGAATCGTTAATTACGCGGATAAGACCAGCTATAAATTGATTAAAAATGTATCTGCAAAAGTTCCATATTTTTTTCCTCGATGTATATTTCAGCCTATTGTTTATCTGGTTCACGATATCTAATCTAATCTTATGTAATCTAATATAAACGCAGCCAGTACGAGAATGCATCCTGGAAATAATTGGGTTAGATTTGTTTTTTTACAGATTCATTTATATGTACAGGCTCAATCGAATCAACTTTACAGAGTCAAGTTTTCAAGTTTATATACATCAGTTATCTTAGAACTAAAGTTAGAGGGATAGAACTGATTACCGATCGCGACCGTCTCGTAATTTTCTTGCTCAGCGTTTCAAGCTTATCGCTTTCACAATAACCCGAGTAACACATCTTCATGCTTTATGTTGAGTAAGCATCTTTATTACCAAATCTAGTTATATAAAAGTATTTTCAACCATTATAAAACTTCTGTGTTGCTTGGGAAGCTTATTGCTTGCTCTCAACTTAGTGTTCTAAATGAAATTCCACACTTATTAATTGGCAGCTTTCGATGCCAGTTACCGTTTTTGCAATAGTATGGTTGTGTGGCAAGTACAATCATACCCTTTACCCAATGAGTCGAAAAATTATCATTAACAAAAAATTCCTGGATCAGACCGGGAATCGAACCCAGTCACCTCCAGCATGGTGTTGCTTTGTAGCTGTGTCTTTACTGACTGAGCTAAGGGAGGCGCAGGTCTGCAGGTTAATAGGAATAACAATTTAACGGATGTGAAGATGTGTGGGAATATAAAGTATGGCTTACATAACATATTTATTTTAAATTCTAAATCTTTTAATCATTACTCCTAGCTTTATGACTTTTGATTTATTTTTGCCATGATCATTAATTGGATTATATGACGTCCATTTATGTTTGTGTCAATATTGATGCATGCAGCATATCAAAGAAATAACACAAGCGTCAAAGTAGCCTGTGCATTGCTTTAATTGCAAAGATGGTTCTGAAAATTGAGATGGATTCAAACAGATTTGAACCACAACAAATTTTGTGAGTTTACAGGGGAGGAAGAATGCGTCGACATACCGTACCACATGCTTCAAGTAGAGAATAAAGTTGTAAAGTATTAAGAATATTAATGTAAGTATATATAAATGCATATTGGAACGATCTCACCCGATCAGTATCACCTTTTAAGATGACATTTCATCTGTGTAGCTATTACCGCAATACGTAGAGCACTACAACTTGTGAGAATACGATCCATACAGTCATTCCTCTATTTATTCGAATCCCCGTCCCGCAGAGGCACCAACAAACTGCCCAGCACTGTTACCGGCATTTCAAGAAGATAATTAAAACATACTTCACGATCCAGCACTCTTGGGCTCTTTCGCACACCCACGCCTGCTTCGTTTTGTTTACTGTTCCGCTCTACGTTTTGATCGTTTGTTCACTCACATAAAAAATCCATTTCACTCCAGCGCAGAGCATTTTTCGAATGGATTTTCACGTTCAAAATCCGCGCTCAACCATGGCACTGCTAGCGCAAATGATTGCCACGGCATAGGACAACGGTTTTTGCCACATGTGAACCGAATAAATTAACGTATACTAATATTCTCTTCGAACTTTTGACAACACAAGCACCGATCACTCAAAAGCATTCGTGCATAGGCACAATAAACGGGGAATTTGAAATTTATTACGGAAACTATACTTTCACACTTTCTCATTGTTATCATTGCTTTGAAACATAGGAGATTTTAGATGTTTTAAGAACATTTATTTAACAGGCAGCGAAAATAATGACCTTGTGGTTCACGATGAAATTTTATGATTATTTTTTAAAGTTTAGTTTTATAGATAGATAATCTATAGCTTAGGATAATGGCGTATTTGCAAAATGTAGCCCACTTTTCCAAATTTGTTTTCAAAATTCTCAAAATCGATCGCACTTTCTGAATATGACTTTTTTTTTTATTGAAACCAACATAAGAATTCATTTTATGTTACTAAAATGCGTCTACTTATGCAAAGATACAAAGTTAAAAAAATCCTCATAAAAATTCATCCTTGTGAAACTTTTGTTTAAAGTTTTGCAGAAAAAAAAAGAAAAAAGTCCTACGTTGGCGAGAGAAAAAAGTCTTACGTTCAGAGAAAAAGTTTTGGTTTTTGACCTTATGATGAATTAGCTATTTTATTCTTATAACACGTTCCGACTTATATTACACCATATAAATATTCATACACACTTGAAAATTTTACAGTATTTGGTAATTTTTTACCGAACCTTCAACAGCTGAACGTTTGGTAATCCAATTTAACGGATTTCGGTAAAAGTTGACAAGTTCCGGTAATTTTTTTACCGGAATACTGTAAAATTTCACCGAAATCGTGGCAGTGTTCGAAGAAACACTACTAGCAAAGCTTACATCAGTATCAAACCAAGGTTCACAGGCGAAAAATTAGCTAAGACATATGTAAGCAAAACCAAAATTAGAGTACCACTTTACTTACCACACCATCAGGAAATGGTTGGTCCCAAATAGGAGGGGCCTGTTGTGGGAAAGCCAATACTTCATCCCTAATTTCACCAGGTGGAAGGTACGATAGGATGGCAAACTCTTCTTTTCGCTGAATATCACAGAAACCAACCGCCCGAACCCGCACCCAATAGTTACCTGTGTGGGTGGTTGGAGGGAATACGGATTAATTTTTCGAATGAATTAGTAAATATGCTTCCACGGTAGCCAACGGTTCCGGAAGCAAGTGAATGCTAACCTGGTTTTTGATTAGCGGGTAGTACGAAATCGTACCGTTCTCCTGATGTCGATATCACAGTATCGACGGTTACCGGCTGGACAGCGCCTCCGTCGGTGGATATGATTTGCATTCGGTGGTTTTCGATCTGAAAACGAAATAATTTATTGAACGAGGGCTTTCCGTATTGTTTACCACACTGTGGTCGATGAATTGAATCAGATTACTTTCGGTTCAAAATAGGAATTGAATATTTAAAGTACAGCGTGCACAACCCACCTGCAATTGGAAAGGACAGAATTGGCTGCCACTGCTGATCATCCGAAAACGATAGCGCTTCCCTTGTTCAACGCGGTACACCGTCAGTGGTGATGGTTGAAGCTCCTGTTCTTCTTCCTAGGAACGAAAATACACTTAGTTGAATTATGGAACCACCGCGTTATCATTTACTTACGTCAAAGTGTCGCCCCCGTCCATTTATCAAAATTGAATCAATCTGAATAGTATGACTTTGCAACCCCGGAACGAACTTCTCCGCCATATCAAGGGTCCAATCGGCAATGATTATATTATGTTCTGTCAAATCATAATCGTACAGATTTTTATTCAAATCATTGGGATGGCGGACAACTAGCAATCCGAAGTGTCCATTCGCCTTCTGGTGACCGGCATGTGAATGATAAAATTGAGTTCCATGCTCACTAGCGTTGAATATATAACGAAAACTATCGCCCGGTGGAATTGGGCACTGCGTAACCATTGGAACGCCATCCATCCAAGGAGTTTGCATCTGATGCATTCCGTGCCAATGAATAGAAGCTGCAGACCCCTCCATGTGATTCTTGAGATCTATTACGATTATGTCATTTCGGCAAACCGTGATGCCAGGACCTGGGATTCTCCGGTTCAGTGACACTACAGGACGTTCCATCCCATCGGCGGTGATACACTGCGGGTGAAAGCAATCGGTATGGTTACCCCACCGACAATCTTTACACGCCCTAAACAAGAATGGTGTATTTAGAATTGTTACGCAAGCAACAGCCGGTAAAACTAAACTCACGATCCCATGGCTGCATAGCTCTCCGCAATCCACGAGAAGTAACAAATGCGAGGTGTTTCCGTGGCGTTGCAAATTCTGTCACACTCTGCACCGTCATAAGTTTTCATCTTTTCCAAAAGCGATGTTCGTTCCGGTATTTGTGGCAGGTTTCTGCCAGGAGTTTTTAGATTGGACCATAACTTTTCTAAAAAGGAAATTCACGTTGATTGTTGTTCGAGTTTTTTCATGACATGCATTTTTACGCAAATCGACAGAAAAGGTTAAGAACGCATCAGCTGCCACAATGACTAGCAGAATTGAACCGATGAATCGTAACATTTTATAATCACTGAGCCATGAAATATACTGAAAATCGACTTTACTTAGCAAGCTCTAGTCGAAAACTGAAACCTTAGAGAAACTCCAACAACGCAACGTCGTTAAGATTAAAATATCGGCTAATAAATTAATGATTAGGAAAAAAATTGGTTTCTGACCTGCTGCAAATTGATTATTGCTCCACCACGCAGTAGAAGTTTTATTAGGCTTTAGAATAAAATACTTATCGCTCTACTGAGTATGGTGGGTCCATGTTGATAATCCATAATCAGTTTCAATTTGTGAAAGAGAGGACCTCTTATAGATTTCTTATAAACTTAAAGTTTTAGAGGCACTCCCACAGTAATCAATTTGAATGACGAGCAAAATTGATTTAATTAACAACTGGAAATATTTCGCTTCGGTGTAAAAATCAAAAGGTGATTTTCCTGCGAGTTCATTTTTTTTCTTTACTTTGATAGGCCACCAGGCATTTCAATGCCATTTGAAATCAGCGGCAAAGCTCACTAATAACAAATGGTTTCGATTTTTTAACAAAATTTCAACAGTTGAACTTCCGCTTATAGTCTTAATAGGCCAAGAACCGGATCTGAAACCCTAAGTAGCACATTTTCAAATTTTGCGAAACAAGATATATCTTGTCATCTACCACAACGCCGATCGTACGCAGTATTTGTATTGCACCCAGTTAAAATTTCGATAAGGTTAGAAATTTGCTGCGTTTCTCGTTTTCTGAAAGAAATATTTACTCTATTATTTATTGCGAATGATTGCGTTGTATTAAGATTTGTAATTTTTAATGGGTTTTATTACTAAAGCCTGTCAACGTTAAATTTTGGACACTACGATAAAGTAACCAAAAAAAAAAAAACAAAAATTCTTGGCAAAATTCAACAGCGACCGATTGTTTATTTCAGTATCGTAGAGTTATACTTACAGTAAAAATAATTGATTGAGTTGTGAATCCTTCTTTCTGTAAAAATCTCGAAATTTCTGTGGTACACCCGCCAACAGATTCCGTACAGTATCCTCAGATATGCTATCGGTGGCGGTTCTCCATCTTCTTTTGGCATCGTCGATCCCATTTATCTTCTTCTTCGTGTCAAAGAATTTCCGCTTAACCAGAACCCAGTATTTTCTATCGGGTGAAGTTCTGGACTGTTAGGCGGATTGGTTAATATTGACACGTATTTTTTTGTTATAGTAAATTGTTTTCGCTCGTTCCTCAATATTATCAAACAGAGAAACCTACAGGGTGCGGCAGAAAATAATGGGAAAATTTGTTCTATTTCTTTCAAATACCATTTTCAACTAATTCAAGCAATTATATCAACATTTTCGACGCAGTTATCTGTAAAAAGTCCTTTTAAACAAATTTATTCAATGTGTCCTTCATTTTTATTAATAACATCCTCGAGCCGACGCCGTAAGCCAGAGCATGGCTTTCGGGCGTAGTCCTCCGACATTGACTGCCATGTGCGTGTTATGGTTGACTTCAGGGTTTTCACACTAGGATATGATGTTTTGCAGGCTCGTGCTTCAACATATGCCCAAATCGAATAATCCAACGGATTAAGATCTGGACTGCCAGGGGGCCACAAATCCTTCGGCCAAAACTTCATGTTATCTTTCAACTATTGTTGGGTTCGATTGGACGTGTGACACGGCGCTCCATCCTGCTGTAGGACAACGTTTTGGTCCTCGGAGAAGTTGGCCTTCACCCAGGGAAGCACTTGGTCCTTTAAAATACCGACATACACTTCGGTATTGATTTTAACTCCAGCATCAATGAAAACAGGCGGCATTTTCAAACCGTTGGACGCCACCAAGCCAAACATCATGACACCAGCTGGATGTTTGGTTTGAAATTTGAATTTCACTTTTTCCGGAACGTTCTCCATCGATGATGAAAAGCTTTTCGTCGGAGAACAGGATTATCATTTTGTCCTTCTTCACCAAGGAAAGCAATCTCTTGGAACGAGTTACTCGTAGTTCCTTGACCCGGTCCGTAATCAAGTGGCGTTTCACTCTGGCTCTGAAAGATGCATGCAGGTCTTCTTTTATGATTCTCCGCATGGATTTTTCCGAAATATTGGCTTCCTTTGCAAGTTTTCTTATGAAACGCGCCGGGTTGCGAGCAATTTTTGCACGGACCGATTTGATCACGTTCAGCGTGCGTGCAAAGCGCGGACGTCCGCTTTCCGGCTTCCACTGCTTAGAACCACCCTGCAGGGACTTTTTTATGCGGTAAACTGTTGCCAAATGGCACCCTACCACCTTGGCAATCTCTTTCGGCTTCTTCTGTGCGAGCAACAAACTGGTGATCACTTCTTTCGCGAACATTTTGACGAATTTGCAATAAAACAAATAGAATGTTTGGATGCAGCACTTGAAAGTAAACATAAACAAATACACTTTTGACAGAAATTAGTCACTAGCTACACTAGTCACTAGCTGGGTTAATTACCCAATACTCAAGTTTGAACATTTTCGCATTATTTCCTGCCGCACCCTGTAGGCGGATCATGCTAAGTTTTAAACGACGTTCTCATTGGAATCCGTATAGTGAAATGTCAAGGAGACTCTTCGGTAGAAATAAGGTGCGTAGTGATCTTTCTCCAGCACCGGTCATTTTGGAAGCCACAGGAACGCTGAAGTGCTTTGTTTCAATCGCGAGTGATACACTGGCCAATTTGAAAGGCCAGATGAATCGATACCTGATTGTGATATTGATTCAAAAGTGCCATCGTGGAATAAGCTCCGCTGTTAAATCTGCGCTTGTTAGTACGTTTGCTTTCACAATAATCAACGCTGTGCATCAGTGTGCCCATGTTTTTATGCAGTTATGTAATCAGCAGTGCAAATTTTTGATAAGTTCTCTTTCACCATCCGTACTTATATTCTCAGACATTCTTCTCTTTTCAGAGAGCGAGAATACCGTTATAACCAGAAGCCACAAAAAGCTAGGACTAAAGTTAATGCTTGAGTGCCAACCGTTTGAAGAAAAATGGAGCATCACTTAACCTTCTTAGACCAGATGCTCCCAACGACCTTTTTTTTAAATAAATTGTTGTTCTGTACACCAAACAGGGCATGTTTAACTATTAACTCCGAGTATTAACTTTCTTTTTCCTTTGATATCTACTGAAGGCATCGTGGATTCCTCGTGTCTTCTTAAATTAAATAATAAATTCTCACTACCTTCGTGGATATTATTGTGTGAAGAAACGTATCAGTAACTGTATCAATTTTATGGTGATATGAAATGTCTTCAAGGACTTATTATGGCTCATCATAGCTCCATCCACGAGGTGTGCAAACGTTAATGCTAATGTTAATGCTAATGCTAATGCTAATGCTAATGCTAATACTAATTTGTCTTTTTGTGCTTCATACCATTTCAGGATGGATTTTTCATAGCGACAAGAGGCCAAGTCAGGCCAAAACAGAGATGGAGAGTTTTAGCTTCCTATAAACGGTAGCAATCTCCCTTTCTCATATACATCATTGTCAAACGTGCGGATAGAGACGAAAATTTTTGGTTTTCGAGCACAACGACATATGACCTGCCAAACCAAATATTTCTTGGGGAATTGAGACACCTTCCTTGTCCGGAAATACTCAGCAACGGCGTTTCTTTGCATTGCGGTTTACAAAACCAGACCCAGAAGCTGTTGAAATTCTTCCAAAACATATGCTTCGTCGTCCATTATGGTAAAAGATATTTTTTTATAATATAAAATCAATAATGTTGAAGTAATCTCCTATAACATTCAAACTATTAGTCCAATCGTGTGAGTGTCAAAGAAAAAGTTGTTGGGATATCCATGTGTATTAAAACAAACATAGTTTGGTTGATGGAACATCTCGAATAACTTATGCAAAGGGCGTGTTTCTTAAGTTTTTAGGCACTCATGAAATTAAATTCAAAATATCTCGAAAACGGTAACTTGTAAGGAGATCATTTGTATGAATATTTCGATTATAAATTTAATTTAAAATCATATTCTGGTATTGAAAAGTATTTTTGAAAAACTTAAATTGATTTTATGAGAATCTTCCGAAAATTGCTACTGGGAAAACAATTTTTAGCAATTTTTAGTTCATGTAGCCCTTACCTTTAAAAAAAATGGGCGTTTTGTACAAATTTAACCATCAAAATTTAAAAAAAATTAGAGATAACTTATTTTTGAAATTTAAATTTAATTTAAATTTAATTTAAATTTAATTTAAATTTAATTTAAATTTAAATTTTAAGATTTAATTATGATTTTATCATGCAATAACATTTTTTTCAGTGTATATTTTTTTCACATGTGAATTTTGATTCCCTACCATTTCTTGTCGGATTTTTTCGCTCTAAAACGAACCATCTCCGAGATACTGTTTTCCTAAAACCGTTGAGGTTGCTACTACGTTGCTGCCAGATCAGCTGTTATTACACCGAGAACCAACAGATGATGCTTGGGACTAACATACATCTTCAATATGTAAAAACTGGTGATCTCAAACTAAGGCAATACCGGCGCCGGCCTCGTCCGAATGCAGGTCAAGTAGGGTCGCTTTATTGGAAGCCGTGGAATCCACTGCACTTCCACGAGAAATCACTGGGATTTTGGATAACAGAATTGGGTGGCAGCAGGGTTCCTTTTTGGTTAACGATAAGCTGTCAAGTGTAATTAGTACCGATTTTCGATTTGAACCGATTTAAACCAACAGTAAGGATGCTATTGGGGCCACTCACAAAGTGTAATTGTGAGTTTTCCTTTGGAAAAACAAATTAATTTTAAATAGTGCTGAAAAGCCTATTTTGACCGGTTTAAACCAACAGTAAGGATGCTAGTGGGGCCACTCACAAAGTGTGTTTGAGGTTTTTCATTGGGAAAACAAAGTGATTTTTAATAATGCTGAAAAGCCGATATTGACCGCTTTAAACCAACAGTAAGGATGCTATTGGGGCTACTCACAAAGTATGATTGTGGTTTTTCATTAGGAAAACAAAGTGATGTATAATTATGCCGAAAAGTCGATTTTGACCGGTTTATACAAACAGTAAAAGTGCGAGTGCCTCACAGAGTGTGATAGTGGCATTTAATTAGGAAAACAAGGTTATTCATCTCAACGCTTGAGAGCCTACTTGGACCGATCTACACCAACAGTACGGATGCTGCTGGAGTCCCTTACAAAATGGGACGTTGTTTTATTTGTTCCAAAATAGGGTGGCTGGACGAGCATGGCGAACGTATAATTTCGATCACAATTAATTAATTATCACCACCGACCGATCTTACCCGGCGTACCACGACTTCTGATGGTAACTCGATCACTCGCGCAACGAACAATAGGCAACGGAAACAATAGACAAAACTTTACGCCCGATAACAAAATATTGCGCAACAATGTATCGACACAACCGATTCAACCGATTCAACCGATTCAACCGATGATGGTCGACGCAAACCTATTAAAAATAAATTTTATTAATATAGATACAATGGGTAATAATTATCTGTCTTGCTCCACGTCGTTGAGAGCACTTACTACTTCACGAGTCGCCTGTACCCAACTCCGTAGTTCCGTTTCTGTCCAGTTCCCTGTACATTCATTCACCTTTATGCCTAACTGAAGTATTATTACTTTAAAAGTTTTGATGTTTGAAGAGCATAGCCATTTCTATGAAAAGATACTAAGGGTTATTGTTGCGGTCTGTCGATGGTTGGTGGTAACTATGTGTTGAACATTATTGGCTGAAATGAGTATTGGATGAGAATAGTGGGAACATTTCATTGAATAAATGACTATAATATTAGTCATTTCTTAAGCTGAAGCCCAATCGAGCTATATCTGATGAACTCAGTAGGCTGCTCCACTTCCACTTAATAGTCCCTTAATCATGAAAGGCTACTGGTCTATACTGTTACTGTCACCCTCTATTGTTAGTGAGTGCATATAATGTTTGAAGGTCAATTATTGGTTTAATCTATAAACAAATAATCTGAAAGCTCATTTCTATTTATCTTCTCCGCCCAGCCACTCTCAATATATGCCTCCCTAAGAAGTTCTTCCGCATCCTGTAATAACCTAACTATAAATTCACAATCCACCAATTACAAATTACGAAAGAAATTCCCATCGCCTAACATGCAAGTGAGCGAAATGTTACAACTTGTAAAAATTGTAAACGAAATCGATGAATTAACTCTCTCAGACTTATCGCTAATATGCTATTATGATAAATTTACAAGTTCACAACTGCATGCTATTGTGTGATTTGAAAAATGTCCAGATTCACGAACAAAAAGTCCGGGCACTGATGCAGCATGGCATCCGAACGTTGGCCAATATTTAGTGTCAACCAGTGGGTACGTGTGCTCTACTCCAAGTTCCCCTTCTTTCAAACTCACCTTCAGTTCAATTTACCCTTTGAGTAGGACACATCACAATAGACAATATTGCGATGGATTAATATTTGTATCAAATACCTTTTGGGTATTTCCGCAACTTGTCCGGGGGTGAGATTCGAACTCATGACTTTGACGTGAGAAGTATGGATGTTAACCTCTCAGAGAGAAATTTTATAATCAAATTTACCATTATTGGGGGTTAGGTTGACTATTGCAGTGTAGTGATCTAGAACCGAATATGGTCAAAACTACCATTAAAAATAGTTGATCCAACATTTGCCATAATGTGCTGCGCAGAATGTTCCGGTATACAATCAATCGATGAGTGGTGTGAACGTAACCGATGCAATGATTTCCAGCTCCGCGTTGCGACTTAAGACGTCGTTTAATCCGGTACCTGACGGAGTTCCATCCGGAATAATTAAGAAACACATCGATGTCCTCATTCCGCCGCTTCGTCGTATTTTCCAGCATTCTATTTCATGTGGTAAGTTTCCTCGGTTCTGGAAATCTGCTCATATGTTTCCAGTTTACAAGAAGGGTTGTAAGCGCGATGTCAACAAATACCGGGGCATCACATCGCTGAGCGCTGTTTCCAAACTGTTTGAGTTGGTGGTAGTGATGGATCCAATCGTCTCACATAGCAAGCAGTATCTTAGCACTGATCAACATGGATTTATTATCAAATCTGTTATGCTTGACATCGTACGTTACCGAAACTATGACGGAACGGACTCAGACGGATGCTATTCACACCGATCTATCGGCTGCTTTCGACAAGGTGAAACACGCTATAGTGATAGCCAAACTTGACAGGCTCGGAATCAACGGTAATCTACTAGATTGGTTTCGATCTTATCTTATCTTACATAAGGTTGATATAGGAGATTGTCATTCTGCAAGTTTCTGTGCCTCATCTGGCATTCCACAAGGCAGCTGGGACCGCTAATTTTCCTACTTTACTTCAATGACGTGCATCTTATCATCAAAAGTCCGTGTTTATCTTTAGCAGATGATCTCAAAATCTATCTGAGGATTCGTTCAGTTAACTTGATGCAGTGGCCAATTGGTGCACAATTTATCGGATGGTGATCGCTCCTGCCAAGTGTTACGTCATAACGTTTTCGCGGAAGAAGCAGCCGATAACCTTCAATTATGAACTGCTTGGATCACCAATAGGCCGAGTGAGTCATGTGAGGGATCTCGGGGTGATTTTGGATACATAACTAAATTATAAGCAGCATGTCTCATACGTCGTTACTAAAGTATCAAGAGTGCTGGGACTCGTCTTTAGAATAGCCAAAACATTTTCCGACGTTTATTGTTTAAAATCGCTCTACAGCTCTCTTGTGAGGTCCACGCTGGAGTACTGTTCTGCCGTTTGGAGCCCTTATCACAACAACGGTGCGGAACGAATTGAATCGGTTCAACGTCGCTTTCTTCGTTTCGCTCTCCGAAGACTACCTTGGAGGGATCGGTTCCAATTGCCCAGCTACGAAAACCGTTGCCATCTGATCAACCTGCAAACTTTGCGAGTGAGAAGGGACGTCAACAACGCATTGATCATCGCGGACGCCCTACAAGGCAGAATTGATTGCGTGGCGATTCTTGAAGATATCGACTTGAATGTTCGTCCTCGGCCACTGCGAAATAATATAATGCTGAGGCCTCTGCTTCGTCGTACGAACTAGGGACTCGAGGGTGTGATCAGCGGTTTGCAACGAGTGTTCAACAGAGTGGCTTCAATGTTCGACTTCCATCTTTTGCGTGCAGTTCTCCGTCGAAGATTTGCCGCTGCTTTCGAGCATCGCGGTAGCTGATAATGACTACGAAAAAAAATGTATTTTTGTGTCTATTCTAGTATGTTTTTTTTTAAAGACTTGATTAATTCTGATTTGCTCGTTTATGGATGTGATAATTTTTGTTTTTTACATGCTTTACCAAAATCATTGGGGTTGCTGAAAGCCTGTTGATGTAAATTTATAAATAAACAAATAAACAAATGTCGGAATAGTCCTTGATCATAGTCAAGAATGCCATGAACGTGGTGAATTCGACCATTTTCATGGTTACTGTACCATTATGTGCGATAGTCATCCTGACCATGATTTAATTGTCGGTATAACGATAGAATTTTTCTCAGAGTATGAAAAATACTCTATAACCTATTTAGGATTATATCTGAAGAATCCAAATTTGGCCAACACCCACCTTACTGTTCCTACTGTTCCTAAAACCGTATCAAAAACACATAAGCCCTTCTCAAAAATTACTCTTGAGTCCACACATTATATTCTTATGTCAAAAAGATCTATTTTGTTATACTGAAAACGTTTGCGAAATTTCGTCCAAATCCAAGCGGCTCATGACAAATTTCGACATTTTATGGCCGGTTTTGCCTGCAACTGCTCATATACCGAACAAAGAGCTCGAAGTTTTCGAGTGGCGCTATGAATTTTGTCGTATACACCAAAGCCTGCGGAGACCTCTAAAAATCAAGTTTGCAGTTAATATCACCAGAGTAATCATTGGACGATGACGATGAAGCTCCTGGACCGACCGATACAACCGGAATACGGGAGATAATAACCTATCGTAATCTATCATACTCAACCAGGCAGATCAATCTGCTGCTGAAAATCTACTAGTGTAATCCCTCTCAATTGCTGCTATCAGTATAGGTAGCACTTGCGCACAGGGTAAACATCTTATAATGTACGATAAGAGAGCAGAGAGATCAACGCTATGGCAGTCTGATTGACATTGAAATGTGACTGCATGGTAAGTTCTGTACTCAGTTGAAATTTAAGTTCATTAATAATTATTTGTGAATGACATACTTAGCATGACAATTTTTTACCCAATTAGAAACACTGAGATCGGTTACCTAAATAATATTAACAAGTTCTTTAAATAACTTAGATTACTTTAGAACCTAGGGGAAAACATTCTGTGAATGAGTAAATGCTTCCAAGATTCTTAATCATCACAGTTTTGTTTTTACCAGTATCACATCTTACGTTGAATGGAAATCTATCTTGTTCTTGTTGTTTATAATACGCAATACTGGTATTGTACAGTTAACAGCACAGTGACATTGAATTCGCCTATCAGTCAATCGAAATGGAAAAGTGCCGTCAAATCATTTTCATTGTATGTACTGATATTCTCATTACAGTATATTTAATTTTTTCTAAGCACTATAATCTACATATTTGATTCTAAATTTGTGCTGGATTGAAGCATTGAAAGCTCAATCCCAATCCCTAGACAAAAATTAAATCAAAATATCAGTTTGGTACCGACCTTCCCGCTTACACCAGGCTGGCATTTTCCATCGTTATAGGAGCGAATGAGATCATTTCAATCTAGTATGTAAAAATGTACACCGTATTTTTGTCTACTTTGATGTGGTATTCATTTTTATTGTTTGATGTGTACTAATTCACATGTTTCAACTTGTTGCTATGATGTATTTAAACGGAGTTATTTTTCAGTATCGCTATATCGAGTAGTAACTAGAATAAGTGGTAGCGGAACAGCTTTTGCAAACAATAGCTTATCTCGACGATATTTGGAAATTTATGGATCGTGTAGTCTTCCCCTAGACTCAGAAGAAGAGTGCATACGTTGGCCTTAGATTACTTGAAATCACAGTTAGAAGTCTTTATGTAAATAAGTTGTTTCGCTCTTATTCTAACGAATGTTAGATGTGTATGAGATGGGTGGAAGTGAACATAAAACATCGATAAATTATTCCATTTGTCAGCTTTGATTGGGTGAAAAATGAACGAATGTGTTTAATGGTCCGTTAAACTGTGGAGACTGATGATGCGACTAGTTGCTTGCTAATATGCCATTGCACACGGGAAAACATGCTAAATCCATGGCAATCAGTATCCAAGCAGAGCGGATATTGGTTCTATTGAATCGCATGATCTATGTCGTTGCTTTTTTTTGGCAGAACATTGTGTCGCAAGTGCGATCCAAAAAAAGGTTCTGCAAAGCCGGGTAAAATCGATAATTTTTTTTTTATATTTATCGTCAATATAGACCAGCTCTGTATGTTTTATATTTTTAATAAATCCTGCAGTCTGCTTAAATGTGCATGACTTAATTAAATCTTGCATGATATATTATCTTGTTGAGTGCTTTGTTTATTTATACGAAAATTTTCAAAGAGAAAAATGGGAGAGTAAAGCTCAATTCACTAAATATCTGGACGCAAGAAATCAGCTCTATCTTGGGATAGTTTTTATGAGATAAATCAGTTGAGCAGTCAAAATAAAGACTTCTGTTGCACCTTCAGGGAAGAATATCCGCAGCCTAATTCCGATTTGGTTTTAATGAAAAGACGATCTTTTCTTGAAACAATTCGCATCATCTGTTGGACACTCTGTTAGTCATATGGAGTGGCTATTTGATTTTACATTTTTTTCATCTCTGCAGCATTCCGAGTTGCTCTTATAGTCTTATTCTGCTTTCGTTTAGCAATTGCCCAATATTGGGCGAAATTGAGGGCTATTGGGTGGGTTGAAGGTTTTTTCGCTGAAATCCATCCTGTTTCCATGGTACCACTGAAGTGTCGCTCGACTGTAGAGGCAGCTAGCCAAATCTGGCAAAATTTTACTGGGCCTCCGTTTGCTTTGATGAATCGTAGAATGCGTTTTTTCAGCCGCTCTTCCTTGTTAATCCTCGACATCATAGACTCATTTGTAACGAAAACTTGAGTTGCTGCAAATCGCTTGCCAAATCAGAACATTTTGTGATGTGATGTGATGTGATAGGAAGCCACCACCAGTGCAGGACTTGCCATGGCATACTGTTCCTCCTAATGGCAAGATCAAACTGTACATACCGTTGTATGAAGGGCGAAAAACGGTGGTGTGGGCCCGTATGCAGAAGCACTTACACGAAACCCACGGAAAGGATAGAGAATCTTCTTCGACACGCTCTTATTACAGCAAATGAACAGTAAGCAATACACCTCTACCTCTGTCAAGTGAATTCACAGGTGCATGTAGTTTGTATATCACTCACCTGTGAACAGTCTTTTCTGGGCACCTTGGACTTGGGCAGGGGAAAGTAGCTTCTGTCGTCGAAAACGAAAGACTTTCCACAGTATTGCCGGATCATCCAGCAGTGGGATTTCACAGTTTTGATTTGTTCGTCCGTGTATTCTGGGGGTCTGGTTTTCTTTCGACATACCATACTCCTCTTTCAAAGTCTTTCTGATGGACGACTTCGAACAATTGAACTTGCTGGCCGCTTCCCGCTGGCTCACCAAATCCTTGTTGTTAAACATAGTGCGAAGCGATCGGAGCGTTTTCTTATACATAATCTTCGTTGGAGGGCCATTACCTTTCTTCCGGATTACTGCCATGAATGTCCGAGCACGGTATATGAAGGTTTCTGAAACATTTTTCGAATTGTACAATGCGCGCCCGCAGTACTTCCGGTTTCGACGGCATTATGTAAACAACTGAACATGTTGGAGTAAAAGCACTGAGAACAGACGTTCATCTTCGGTCTGCTACTTGTGTAAAACTTTAAACCGACATTTCAAATGTATGTTGTTATGTTCCTGGTAGGCGGTGCTGCAGTTGTGTGATAACTGTCATGTCAATGATCGCCAATAAAAAGCCAAGCACATAACCTGAACATGGTCATCAGTCATGACTCATATAATTGACTTTTTAGTATTGCCTCCAATAAACAGAATCCTGTTTTTACACCCAAAATAAAAAAGCAAGATTGTAATGCAATTTCGAATGATTTTGTTTCATTTCTCGTAATGGATCGTAACTTGGAGAAAAAATGCAACATTGGTCGTGGGCAAAAAAGCATCACATCAATTCGCTTTGAAAAATTCAATGTGTGCGTGGGTTGTGCAGTGTATTAGTTGTTGAGTCCGGACTGACAAAAAACAAAAATTCAAGTAGTTACCGGGATTCGAACCGTGGCCGCCAGCGTCGTGGCTCTACATAGTAACCTTTCAGCCACTATAACAAGTTGAAGTGGATGGAATAAAAGACCTACACATGCTTCGATTGTCGAGGCACTCAGTGGTACAGCAACAAAGCAAATGTCGCTCGCACACACTTGCATGGCTTCACGTGGTGATCAAGAAGCGCACACTTGATGAGAGGGAGATGGGAGTGCGATGACGAGTGAAAATAAAAATAGAACACTTGACAGCGGAATTACAACAGTGACCAATAGCGTTGCGGCATTTTGTGGTATTGTCTCACCCATATTGAACCATGGCTTCGTTTATACCATAAAATGCTTTGTGGATCATGATGGGCAAAAGTGCCTTTTCTGAATCATGCAGATTTCTCAAGATATGATTGCAAAAACTGCAATTGCTTTTTTTGCCACCTTTTCAACTTTTGGGTGTATCTAAAAAAATAATAAACATAACATCAACAACACAAAAAAAAAAAAAAAAAAAAAAAAAAAATAAAAATAAAAACAAACAAAAAAAAAAAAAAAAAAAAAAAAAAAAAATAAATTCATATATTGTTTTAATATAAATAAAAAAAAATAATTTAAAAAAAAAAAAAAAAAAATATAATACCCCAATCCCATTACCCCGAAGGCCAATACCAAATTTCAGTACCCTGAATGACCCATTACTCCGAATTTCATTACCTCGAACACCATTATTCCGAATGACCAGTTACTCGAATTAGCATTAAATCGAATGACCTAAGCAGTGGTATGAAGTTGTAATTAATTAGTGTAAATGCTCCCATACTAATCTCATCCTACATGAATAAAAATAACGCGCAAAAGAGTTGGTTGTACTTATTACTAAACGTTAGCGAACGTTAGCCTAAGTAAGTCGGAGGATTTGTTGACTGGACAAGGGTTCGTGGAGTCACCAGTCCCTTGTCATGTGAAGACACGCGGCCTTATGGCCGTAGTCTCCCGAAGGTCCTCATTGAGCTTGACTGGCCCTGCTACAACAAGCCATGACGTAGGCTATTCTCCCGGGTAATCCTTGCACTGATGGTGGGTTCTTATCACATAATATCATATCACATCACATCACACGAAGAACCTCTACACTCACTGATGACTTTTCTAGTTAAATCTGTTTCGTTATAATATATATATATATATATATATATATATATATATATATATATATATATATATATATATATATATATATATATATATATATATATATATATATATATATATATATATATATATATATATATATATATATATATATATATATATATATATATATATATATATATATATATATATATATATATATATATATATATATATATATATATATATATATATATATATATATATATATATATATTATTTTTTTTTTTTTTTTTTATTTTCCGTCGGCCTATTTCCTCACATGGTGACAATCACCGACGCCAGGAAGACGACTCCACCACCTGGACCCTACCTATCGACTCATGAATATGAGCCGGGTCCAACGGCTTTACTTCCCTTCTGAAGGAAGACGTGACCAGGTTTTTTCGCCTCAGAAAAACCACCGACGTCGACTGGGATTGAGCCCAGACCCACTGGGGTGCCAAGTAGCAGTCACGCTTACCACTACACCACCGACGCCGGCGTTTAATTATAATAATAATTATAATAAATAATTATAATAATTAACTATAAATAATTATAATTATTGTAAATAATTATAATTATTATAAATAATTATAATTAATTATAATAATAATTAATCGGAGGAGTTATTGCTCTCAAAGGGAATATTCAGGTTCATCTGCTGAAAAACTCTTTCTTTCCACCTATCTTGAAGGCGATTCAGGATTCTGAGACTGCATAGTAGATATCTCTTAATAATTATTTCTTGAATATTATTTAATTCATAATTGAGTATTTGTACGGGTACCCACGATCTGTACAAACGCTTATGACACATTACTTGCAGAATCCTATTCGGAGTTGGCAGCACCCTCTCAGGTTTTAATGAAACTTTCTGAACATGTAGACTTTGCCACAACAAGCCACTTTGTTTTTCCAAAATTTACTGTCTTTTGAAAAGGACCAAAGCCATCCTTGAGAGTTTGTACAGAGTTTCCACTTCCTACGCATATCATTTGTATCCTTTACTGTCTCCTTGGTCTTTCTGAGTTCCCGCTTCATCATGGCCCAATAAGTTTCTAGTTAGTTAGTAGTTCAGGGCAGTTCAGTGGATTCATGTCCTTGGGGACAAAATGTACCGAATAAGTCCATACCATTCCAGCACGCATTTAGAATAGTTGCATGAAGCTAAATCCAGCCAAAATAGTGGTTTTTCATCGTACTGCTCCAAAAATTAGCAAAAGACAGACCATATAAGGTATTTCGATGTGAATTTTGACCATTCTTTTTGAAACGATCATCCACTTTGAATTTATCGTTCCCGGTCGAAAATTCCTGTCCTGGCATTTGATGGAGATCAGTTTTGACGTATGTTTCGTCATCCATCACACAGCAATTGTATCTGGCTAACATCTCCGTGTAGAGCTTTACAACATGGCATTGCATGTCGGGTGGAATTACCCTTAACCTTTTCCTCCGTCTTAATATATGCAACTCCCGGTTTTCTTCCTACTCAACGTTTGTGATCCAAAGTCAACCGGTCGTTAAATCTTTTCTTTCAGTACTCTAGAAATGGCTGAATAACAGATTTGCAGTATTTTTCCCAAAGCACTATGGTACAGCTCCGGATTTTCCAAATTAGTGTAAAAAATGTTTTCACGCGTTTCCACTTGACGCACTTCCATCTTGGCCGCAACAAAACACACAACAACGCAATTTACAGGATGTAAACAATACACTTCAAAGAAAAACAGTGCGATATTTGGTTAATTTCTATCCAGTGGAAAAAAAAAAGTTATAGCCAGTTGTAAGGAGTGTATCGAAAATAAGCTATCCACATACTTTCTTTCAAATTTTGTTGAAACCCGATATTTTATTTATACAAAAAATTGATCCTTTATTGTACGAGGTTAAACTTGAACATAATGAAGACCGGATGAAATTTAAGTTATTCCTTCACGAATTTTCGAACTTTGGATCGAATGCTCTTCATCAAGTTCCGGACAAGTGTTGCATCGCATTTTTTGGACGCTTGAGCCCAAATTTTTTGGAACTCCTGCATGTTCCCAGCTGCCTTACCAGTCTTCTTGAAGACCATATTCACGATTGCCCAGTAACGTTCGATGGGTCGAAGCTGAGGGCAATTTGGTGGATTGATATTTTTCTCAACGAAATCTATACCCTTTTCCGCAAGCCAATTGAGAGTGGTTTTGGCATAGTGAGCAGACGCTAAATCCGACCAAAACAGTGGAGGTGTACTATGCTTCTTATATAAAGGCAACAATCTCTTCTGGAGACACTCAGATCGATAGATTTCCGCATTTATAGTTCCGGTAGTGTAAAAAATGCTTGACTTCAAACCACAGGAACATATTGCTTGCCATACCAGTACCTTTCGATCGAATTTCTCCACTTGAATCGACCTGTCCGCATCGCTCACATCCTCCCCAACGACGGCAGTAAAGTATTGTGGACCTGGAAGGGTTTTTGAGTCCTCCTTTACATAGGTCCCATCGTCCATCAAAACGCATGCATCCGGACGCTGCAAAAGACGCGAATACAATTTCCGGGCACTTGTTGCTGCTCGCTTCTTCTGTTTTGCACTTTGTTTTGAGATTTTCTGCTTCTTGTAGGTCTTCAGGTGGTTTCGCCTCTTGATACGCTGGATCATTCCGACACTCGTTCCTGCTTTTTTGGCCAAATCACGTATTGACATTGATTTGTTCTTCATGATTAGAGATACCACTTTCTGCTCCAGTTTCGGGTCCAAAGAATAGTGTTCCCCAAACTTATTAATGATGGTTTTAACACTCGCATGATGAATTCCAAACCGCTTCGCCAATTTTCGCATAGTAATACCCTTCTCACTTAGCCATGTGTCCAGAACCTTAATTTTCACTTCCTTTTCAATACGCGACATTTTGAAAACGCAGAATTTGAACCACACAAACAAGTAAACAAAAGAAGGCTGACAGTCAAACGCACAGCCTGCAGTGTTCAGAGCATAAAAAACCATCACAAATACATGCGTACAACGCAAATGTATGTGGATAGCTTATATTCGATACACTCCTTATGTGTTGCAATAATTTTATGAAGTTTGTCAGAAGTAGATAATTTATCATCTCCATGCGAAGCGCTAGGAGTGGACGGTAATTTATTGCTAGAACGAAATAGACATGAAGAGAAAGTGTATTGATAGTTCCGTATAGGGCGGTGCATGCTAAAAATAAACCCAACAGCGGGAGATAATTTCTCACCCGTGTTAGGCAGTATTGGGAGAGGGACAAATCGCTAGAACTAGAAAAAGCAATAGGTAGTATAAGAGCCCGACCGGTTGCATAACCTTTTGCCAGTCAAGGGGATTTCCTCGTCTTGCCTATCCTGCATGGGGTAGTATGGTAAAGGGTTATGTGCCTGATCGGATACTACCGTTCAATAATGCCTTCCGCTCGTTTTCAAACTTGAACTTTCAATTTTCAAAGCCTGCCGTTGCCCTATACGGAACTTTCAATACACTTTCTCTTCATGTCTATTTCGTTCTAGCAATAAATTACCGTCCGCTCCTAGCGCTTCGTATGGAGATGATAAATTATCTACTTCTGACAAACTTCATCAAAGATCGTTACTTCCGCGCTTGGGAGAATACAAAAACAACAATCAATGTGAATAATTTTATGTTCGCCCTTTACACAGTGTACTGTCTTCCACACAACTATATTTATCGTATGTCGTGTACTCCATGGAGTTGATGGTGTTCCAAAAATAGCCTGTAAGACAGCCGAGAAATCAGGCTGAGTGAATGATACCATCCACCGCATAAATGACGATCCTAACGTAAGTTACACAACCGGCTAAGGTGAAATTCGAAATCCGCAGACCGTAACAAGTAAAATTAACAATTTTCCACGCAAACTGCAGCCAGCTTTCGGGAAGGCAAAGCGTTAACAACGACAAAGATTGTCGGTAAATTCCTGGAAAGAGCCAAAATTCATGTTTCGTTCCGCGTTGTTGGCGGAAGATGACTTCGGGTAGTTAGTAATGAAACCGCAATAAACACATGTGCTATTGTTTTCCTGTAACCTGTAACCTAAAGAACGCAGAAGTTTTGCTGCCGATGGGTAATAATAAGGATGATGATGTTTTTGTGTAAGCAGAGCTTCTTATTATTTGATTACCCCAGAGAGATCCGCACCGAATGCTCTAGTCCTCTAGTACAAGGATTTGATGGTGATTAGATATGTCGGTTAATTCTCCAGCCGAGACAGAGTGAATATACATACTTGGTAGTCAGTGGAAGCAAAAAGGGGAATTAGACTAAGCAAATTTGATCCTGTCTATCAAAGCAGCAGCTGTTCATTGGGAGGGGGAATTTTACAGCATCCTTGATTTAGTGTTTGCGGATTTTATATACATCCTATGGCAAAGAAGTTAAAATTCAAAACAAACTACTCTCAAGAGTGCAATGGAATTGGAAACGACGAAATTTTGGTGAGTGCTTTCAATTGGGTAATAATTTTAGTTATTATCAACCACATCTTGAACGCCAATTTATTTGCAATCAATAAATCATTATTCCCCCTAAACAGCACGTTTCCCCATTTCAACCATCGAACGTGAACGTGTTAGTATACTTTCACATTGGCATTCATTCTTTCTCAATTTTAAAGTCCACATTCCTTCGTAGGTAGCCATCAACAGTGGAATGAAGTAATTTTTATTCAATTAAAACTCATATGTGAACTAATAACTTATATTAACTTATATTACATACATATTTGAGGCCAACAATTCGATCTTAATTCAATAATGCGAAGCGTGTAGAACATTTTCATCCTCCTACGTCCATGCATGTATCAGTTTAGCCCGTGGTGTTCCGCATTGTAATTACCACATCGCGGGAAATCCGAAGGTGCTTTTAACATTTGGCCCACATCGCCTACCTGCAGGACCAGTCCCATGCCGGTACCAAGGTGCCATTCAAAGTGGCAGTGTACGAACCAGAACCCTAATTTGAAAAGAATAAATGAATATTTCTGATGAATAATGTAGACGGTGGAAATTAGTTTTGTAATTGCTTATGAATGAACTATATGCTGAATTCATTGAATGGTATTAAACATATACGGTTAAGCGATGTAATGTAAACCAAGCCTCTTCATTCGGCCTATGTACCAAATATGTCATTTATTCAGCGGCAATTGGGGAATCTACGATGACATCATGCCGATTAACTTGTTTTTAAACAATTTAGAACTTTTGCATCACTTTATTGTGATTTAGTTGATCGTAAACTACGATTTTGTACCCACCTTATTTCATTGGTAAAGCTAGATGTTTTTCTTCATGATCTTTAAATGTCCACAATTATGTTAATATGATTTGCCTGAGTGTGGTTACTCTTGTGATCGACTTTCACCACAATAACTTGGCGCCTGTTTTTTTTTGTATTAGAATACACAAAAAGAATCACTTTTAAAAACTCAATAAAGACTCCTGAGAATTAATCAACAATTAGAATAATGGAATGCGTATCTGTCTACAATAGGTTTTTAAACCCCGTAGGAACAATAGTGAACTGTCACCTATAGATTATTTTATTTTTTTACCACTGACTCGTGTAACAATACCCGAAACAAAAAAAAAATTGGTAACCCTACTAGAACAATAACCAAACAAATGATAAAAAATAATGGAGTCTTTTCAATAGCTTTTGTCTCTCACCTCATGAAAATATAATGCACAAATTTTCTATAAGTTTTACCTTAAATCTCACCGATTTTGCACCGATTACCCAATAAAGTTCTCGGATTTTAATTAAATACTGCTGGTTTAGTTCATCTATCTCTATAGCTCTTATCCCAAGTAACATTGCTAACACCATCCTGCTTTATTAAGTTTTATTAAAGTTTTATGAAAGCCACTTGAAATCAATTTGGTTTTATTATGGCACCAAGAGGTGCCAATAGGTTTCATAGTCAGGTCAGGTTTATGAGAACCTACGCAGCTTGTTTACAACAATCTTAAAACCTTGTTTCTCAAATTCCTTTTACTCCTATCAAAGGTTTTATTTCGACTTTATGAACTCGAAAAATGCTGTATTGAAATGCCGTTTTAGGACTCATTGATTTTATCTTATTATGGTCAGTTGAAAAAGCATTTTAAAACCCTTTAGCCTCCCGTAAATGCATTAAACGGCAAATTGGCATTGAAAGAAGTCACCATAAGACAAAATAGTTTTATAATAGTCATTGCGAAGATAAATTGGCTTTATGGCAAAACTGTGATTTTTTTACAATCGCCATATTGAAATATAAGAAATAAATTAAATGTGGAAAAATAAATGCATCAAATTTTCAGTGGTATTCAAATAAACTGTAGATCGGAGACTTATTTTGGCATTCTTTTAGATAATCTCATTCAATTACATGCACTTTTCAATAAATTCATTATTAATTTATCGAATATATTTGTTTTAATTTGATTTATGTTGTTGTAAATTCGCATAATTTCCGAGGCGCATTAATTTTCTGCTCTTATCGTGCCAATATTCACCATAAATATAATTGCGCACATAATTTGGAGCATAATGCGCTGTAGAAAACAACATTTGTTTTGGATATTTTGCTATCAAACCAAATTTCCCGCAACACTAAACCTTTTTTTTTACTGCTAAATGAATCAGAAGAGCAAAGAATCGAACAAAGCATAACAACAAAAACCAACCTCGATTTCACAGAGAAGTTTGACAGATGTGGCCATTAGGCCGCATTCTGGTTTTAATGGCAGCCGAAAGGTTTTATGAAGGTTCTCAAGTGGTCATAACATCTTTCACTAGAACATTTTCAAAATCTTTATGTTCTTATAAAGGTTTTATTAACTTGTTTTCACAACCGTCTATAGAGTGGGCAATTTTGTACAAATTTCGGCTTTAAAGAAGCATAGAGGAGGTGTTGGTAGACAAAACAGTTTTGAATGTAGTTTTATCAACAAAGCCGGGAGGCGGCTATACGGCTGGAATAAAACTAAAATTGTTACTTGGGATGCGAGCTCGTCTCGTTACGTGTGAAGGTAGATTTATCGAAACTATTGTGAAATAGTATTGCGCGATTTTGCAACCTACAGATCTGTCATTTGACAGTACATTACACAGCAGTCAATGAAGCAGATCGGATTTCATGTCTTCAAGGCAAGCAACCCAAGTAACAATTTAAGTTTTATTCTAGCCGTATAGCATTCCTCCCGGCTTTGTTGATAAAACTACATGCAAAACAGTTTTGTCTACCAACACCTCCTCTATGCTTCTTTAAAGCCAAAATTTGTACAAAGTGGCCCACTCTATAGACGGTTGTGAAAACAATTTAATAAAACCACGAAAACATAAAGATTTTGAAAATATTCTAGTGATAGATGCTATGACCACTTGAGAACCTTCATAAAACCTATTGGCTGCATTGAAAACCAGCATGCGGCCAAATGGCCACAGCTGTCAAACTTAACTATGATATCGTGGTTGGTTTTTTTGTTCTGCTTTGTTAGATTCTGTGCTCTTCTGATTCATTTAGCAGTAAATAATATCTGAGAAAAAAAGTCTGCGGGAAATTTTGTTTCATTGCAAAATAATCAAAACATATTCAGTTTTTTACAGCGTAGCATGCTCCAAATCAGATGCACATTGAATTTTATGGTGAATATTGGCACGATAAGAGCCGAAAATTAATGCGCCTCGGATATTATGCGCGTTTACAACAACAAACACAAAATAAAAACAAATATATTCGATAAATTCGATAAATTAAACATGAATTTCTTGAAAATTGATGAAATTATATAAAGTAATCTAAAGGAATGTAGAAATTGGTCTCTGATATACAGTTCATTTGCCTTACATTTAAAATTTGGTGCATTTATTGCTCCACATTTCTATTATTTCTAATATTTCAATATGGCGATTGGAAAAAAAATCACAATTCTGCCATAAAGCCAAGTTATCTTCGCAATGACTACTTTAAAACTTTTTGGTTATTTGGTGGCTTTCCTCAATGCCCATTTGCCGCCTCAGGCATTTACTGGAGGCAAAATGGTTTTAAAATGCTTTTACAACTGACCATAATTAGATAATATGAATGAGTCCTAAAATGGCATTTCAAAACGGCATATTATGAGTTCATAAAGTTGAAATAAAACTTTTGATAGGAGTAATAGGAATTTGAGAAAACGAGGTTTTAAGATTGTTTTAAACAAGCTGTGTAGGTTCTCATAAACCTGACTAAAATATGAAACCTATTGGCACTTCTTGGTGCCATAATAAAACCAAATTGATTTCTAGCGGCTTTGATAAAACCTTAATAAAACTTAATAAAGCGGGATGGTTTTGGCAATGTTACTTGCGAAGGCGCCTAACCGAACTGATAAACAGAATATGGTGGCCCAATCCCTCGCCAGGAAGCTGTACCGCGAGTAGTAGGTGTAGCCGAAATGCATCGTAATGGACGACGAGACGTATTTTAAAGCGGACACGAAGCAGTACCTCGGCCTGGAGTTTTTCGTCAGTAATTCCCGCCTGGATATTCCACAGAAGTCGCAGAATAAGAAAATCGACAAATTTGTCAAGAAGTACTTGGTGTGGCAAATTCAGCAAGCCGTCCCCAACGAGCGGCACTATCAACGACCAAATATATAAAGAAGAATGCCTCCAGAAGCACCTGCTGCCTTTCCCCCGGTCCCACGAAGGAGACACTCTGTTTTGGCCGTATCTGGCATCGTGCCATTACGCGAAATAGGTGATAGAGTGGTACGAAGCCAACGATGTTGTTTTTGTGCCGAAGGAGAAAGATTGCGCAAATGTTGCATCGGATTTAATAGGAAGCGTTAATTCCAAGATGCGGGCATTTTTTTTAGGAGAGGAGATTGAATAAACCAACTTTACAAGAAAACATAGCTAATATGTGTTTATTTATTCCCTGAGAGTTTCAAGAATATCCGACTTAAAATGAATTTTTGATGATCATTTGTGTATGTTGCTTTTTTTTGGCCATAGCGGACATTGCGGATAACGTTAACGTTATTGGTGGCCGCTGTAGTGGAGTGAAATCCATGGCGGACTCGGATGAATGAAGGTGAGAGTTTAAGCCACTTATTCGGAGGAATTCGAGCATATGACGCAGAAGCTGGACAAGCGGGTGCCAATAGTTTTCACATCCAGAAAGGTATTTTATAGCTCTTGAACGGTCAATATGGTGCCACTGTTTGGAGTGAAAGGCATCAACAGCTTGCATGATGACGGTGTAAATACTATATGTACCGGATTCGCAGAACAATCTATTTTTCATTCAACGCATCGGTAAGCTTAGGATGCATGTGACGTTCAGGAAGGATAAGGTGAAAATCATGAGGGGCGTTGAATCCGTTGTTACTTGAAAACTGTTCAGCATATTATGCGAGTTTAATGCGATTGTGAAGGGAGAACCAGTTGATGGACCGTTGTTGGCCTTACCGGTGAACAAGTACGGGTTGTAGCATCGAAGGAAGCGTTTCAACAAAGTATGTGAACCTTGTGTGCTTCGAAAGAATGTGACAGCCTTTCGGAAATGTTCCTGTTTTGGAAAACCAGGAAAATTTTAACTAAAACTTCACTTGTTCACTTAAAAAAAACTGAAACTCTTTTTCAAATTATCACTAGTAAACGCGAGCAAATTCTCTTAAGTTCCACTAGAACCCGTTGAAGCACAACACCGTGAGCGGATCCCTAATGTTGAAAGTTACAGTTACAGTTATTGATTTTTGGACCGTCTACCTTATGCTGAAAGATGAGGTTCTGTGTGCCTTCAAACAGGACGCATGCATGGCAGATAGTTGTTTTGACAACAAAATTCGTCACTTCATGTGTGATAAAGGATGAGAATGTGTTGTTAAGGAATTTCAGAAAATCTGCAGGGACTGTGGAATATTGGTGGAACACACCGTTACACAGCAGTACGGCGTAGTTGAAAGCTAAGACATCTGTTTGAGTGTTCCTGGAAAAAGCAAGGGGAATGATTGAAGATTCTGGTCTGGCGAAGGAATTTGGGTGCGAAGTAGGCGAGGCAATGGTGTATATCATCAATCGGAGCCCGTTGAACAAAAAGGCCGGTACGGGTATAAGTCAGACGTGTCCAAATTTCGCAACTGAGGGAGCAAGGCCTATAGCTCCATATATCCATGCTAGACGCACGTGGCCCAGTATGTTACTCCGTGAGCCACGGCATTGAAGGATATTATACGTGGGATAGTCACAAATTGCACCTCGCTTGGAATGTTGTTGAACAGGAATTAAGATTGCATCGATGATTTAGTGATCAGTGATGAAAATTGACGATTTGAACACGACGAGTTTGTGTCTGAAATTGAGCCAGACAACGGTGTTGATATTGATCAAACGATGGGCAACCAGGACCACGACAATAAAGCAATCGTGACTCTGGATGACAAAGAAGAAACATTGAAAGAAGAAAATGTAGAAAAAAAAGAAGCAAAGCGTATTCACGAAGTGGTCTTATAACGTGATAAGTTGAGCGGCTATTCATGTCTGGCATTGATCACTGAAAACTAGGTGCAGAACCCACTAGAAAAAATAAACTCGAGGGACTGGCCACGATGGCTTAAATCGATAGCTGACAACAACACCTGGTACCTGTAGATCTGGCTGTGTGACGAAAATCGTCGGATTTAAGTTGATGCTCAAGATCAAAACGGAACCGGATGGCACCATCGCCAAATATAAAGCGAGAATTGTAGTCAAAGGATTTACTCAGCGGTATGAGTACGACTGAAGATTGTACTCGAAAAAAAATGCACCAGACAAAAATGATCACCAACAATTCATTTTAAGTCGGATATTTTTGAAACCGTTATCGTCCCTGAGAATATATAAACCAATATTAGCTTTGTTTTTGCAACGTTGGTTTATTTAACCTCTTCTCCTGAGCTCCTAGGCACCTTATACTTAACGCTACCTATCAAATCCTGCGCAACACTTGCGCCATCTTTCTTACACACTTTTATCTACTCTTTTTTCAAATCCTTGTCGTTTTTGAAGACCTTCCCTGTTTTCCGGAGCTTGCTTGTGCTCTTTCTGCACAAAACCAACATCGTTAGCTCGGGACCGGAGGGAGGGTATTAGGGGCTTTTGGAAGCATTCTTCTTTATATATTTGGCTGTTGTTATGTACGGTTTGCTGAATTTGCCGCATCCGCAGATCGTCTGCCACATCAAGTACTTGTTGACAAATTTGGCGACCTTCTTCTTCCGGAACTTCTCCAGAAAAGCCAGGCTTTCACCTTCCTTGCGTTCACGGGGTCGATTGTCTTCGCTTTTCTTCCGCTGCCAGCTCGCCGCTGGGTCGTCTGGATTTTTTTGAACGATTTTATCACACGGAACACGGTTAAATTGTCAATTCCCAAATGTTTCGCGATCCACCTGTGGGACTGGCCTGGACCGCGCATATTTTTTTTTGTCGTAGCACTATTTTGCTTGGAATCTCGATAACCACGTTGACGAAATTTTGGACATGTAAACATCAAACATTACATTTTGAGCTAGTTTCACTCAAAATTTTATCAATTTTAACCCATGCAATGAAAAGTTATATACAAAAGAAAGTGTTGCCCTTTTTTTTGGAGTACAATCTTTGAAGGGAAACCTATGATCCGATGGAAAAGATGTCCAAACCAGGAAAAGCTGTTCGAACAACAAATTTGTCTCCTTTTGATATTGGAAATCACATTGTATTTTCAACAAGGTTAAAGTGCATCAAATTTGATGGCATAAATACTCAAGAGTCAGGTTTTATTTTATGGGAGTTCTGTCTGTAGAATGATCTAAAAGCTCGATTAAACTTGCAGTATTAGTTGAGGGCAGCAGGGTAAATGCACCCTGCTTTTTGGGGAAATGCTCCTTAGATGCGTTTGCCCGGTATAATGCAATCGGAGGTATTAACCTTCTGGTTAGCGATTGTCGGTTATTTTGAGGGGTCTTAAGTTTCTTCAAGATTGTATAACGGAGCTTCGCTCCGCAATCTTCTGGATAGTTTTGACGGGTTTAAATTTCATTTTGACGAGTCTTAATTTCATTTTGAAGAGTCTTAATTTCGTTTTGACGGGTCTTAATTTCGTTTTGACGACTCTTAAATTCAGAAACTTAAGACCCGTCAAAACTATACAATCTTGATGAAACTTAAGACCCGTCAAAACATCCGGCAAGCGCTAACCAGAAGGTTAATACCTCTGATTTCATCTAAGGATCGTTTTTCCAAAGTTTAAGGAGCATTTCCGCAAAAAGAAGGGTGCATTTACCCTTTGCCATTAGTTGGGTATTTTCTCAGCGTTCATTATTTCATCCAATTATTCATTCAGTATACCATAATCCAGAAAATGAAATCCAAGTAAAATTTGATAATAACAACAAGACTACATGAAAAAGTCAAAAATATACGGTGTAATTTTCAATTTTACGCTACACACCTGGATTATTGGTCCTAAATCGTGTCCTCACGAAGCCCTCGTTCGGGATCGATATAGTATCTTTGTATGGTGGATTGTGGCTGTTGGGTCTTCTTGTGAATTGACGTTCCTGAAGATACTTCAAACGCGAGCTCATGGCGTTTTTTGGAATTTTGCCCATATCGGTGATGATAAATCGATGGCCGTGTATGTGAAAAGGGTGATAGAAGTCTTGTTCAACTGTACAGACGAACAAAGTACGAGGGTCAATAATTTTCATGTACAATCTTTGTGTCAACTCACCAAATGCTGTGTCATAAAGAGTCCATTCTACGATTGCGTTTAGCTTGACCTTGATTCGGTGGGTGCAAAAACAAAGATGATACTTGTCACAGTCGTCTGGCAGATGCGAATTGTTGCAAAACTGCTGGTTTTCATCGACGATGAGTTCCGGTTGGACGAGTAATGGGAAGCTTGGAGAAACAAAACTAATGTTGTTTGCCGTCGCAACAGTGTTGAAGTCGTCACGAACGGCTGCAGAAATAGGTTTTGATTGGTTTTGCATAAATTTTGGATACATTCAACTTACTAACAAATCGGTGATATGGTGGAGAAAAGAGCAAACTATTATTTGCATGCATGATTTTGAACCCAAGAAATAATTGCAAATCCGGTTTGGCGTCTATTAAGTCATCGTCTCGGAAATCTTCGTGAGTTTCAAGGTCTGCTGCACAGATAAAATCATCGTCAGAAGAATAACATACAGCCATGTGATGGTTCAGTGTATGCCCCATAGGATATGGGTTGTCGTATTTTGGAGGTTCTTGTTCCGGAAACATGAGCTTTTCGATAGGAATGGCAGGATCGGCATAGGACAAAATAGCGAAACCTTCCACACGCATTTGGTTACAAAATCCGATGCCACGAACGCGTATCCAGTAGTTTCCTGTCAAAGATTTCGTTAAGTAACTTACTTAAAAATGTAGGGTATCACATATTCATCTCTTTCACTCTCCTCATAAAAAGAGTTAGAAGTTAAAAGGTTTATTTTTGTTGTTAAGCGTGAGTCATACGATAAGAACTACTCCTATTCGCACTCCAATCTCTTTATGGATCTTAGGAAACAAGGACTATGCGATGGGTATGAAAACAGTCACTCAATTTGTTGACATAATGGGTATTATATTTGCTTAAACTTGAATTAATGATTATTTATTCACCAGTGTTCGGAAAATCATTCTCAAAGTTTACCTAGTGAGCCTTCCTCTTGCGAGAATCAACTGATGAGTTAATTTGCAAAGTATATATAACAACAACAATAACAATTAGCAACGCTCAAAAGAGATTCATTGGTGATTTTTAATTTGGCAAGGCAAATGTTTTTAGGACTTCAGTTTTTCCGATCATTGGTATCCGGACAAACTCAATTCCGATTGAATAGCTTACGTGGTTGTTGATTCGTATTAAGCACAAAATCGTATCTTTCACCGGAAATTGATATCAGCGTATCGACTGTATGCGGCTTAACTGCTCCGCCATCCGTGGAAATAATCGTCATTTGATGTTTGTCGATCTGTGCTTGTTAACATTCGAAAAGCATAGCTGAATTTCCCGTTCCATGTAAATGGTTCTTCCAGAACTTACCTGGAGTTGAAAAGGACAATACTGACTGCCACCGCTAACTAAGCGAAATCGGTACCGTTTACCAGGATGAACTCGGAATACTGTTAAAGGTGTAAAATCCACTTTGGATCCTGCTGTTTCCTGCAATTGAATAATTAATTATTGAACCGGTTGAAGTGCTGTCAATTGCCTTACATTGCTGTATCTTCCTCGACCATTGATCAGAATGGAGTCAACCTTCATCTGTGAACTCTGTAATCCAGGAAACCATCGATTTGCTGGGTCCAGCGCCCAGTCAGATATCAATATCACATGATCCGACAGATCGTAATCGTATAATTCAATGTTGATATCGTGCGGATTTCTAACTACGGCCACTCCAAGATGACCGTTGACCATATGGAATCCAGAATGCGAATGATACCACTGGGTGCCCGGTTCTTCAGCTTTGAACATGTACCGGAAATTTGTACTGGGTGATATCGGACACTGAGTCACCATCGGGACTCCATCCATCCAGGGTGACTCAATCTGATGGAAACCGTGCCAGTGGATTGTGGCGGACATACCTTCCATCGCGTTCGTAACGTCAACCATAATGGTATCTCCTCGGCAAACGAAAATCGGCGGTCCAGGCATCTTTCGATTGATTGACACAATGCTACGTTCCATTCCGCTTGCCGTGACACATTGCGGATGGAAGCAGTGAGTTTGGTTCCCTCGGACGCAGTCCCAGCACGCGCTTTAATGTAATTAAATAATAACTGCTACAGTGCCTCAAATTTGAAAGTTGTATTTTAGTTTAATGTAGGACTAAGTTCCTCTTTTCTTTGCCGGGTGTCACTTCATAGTTTTGGAAAATAAGAGCGTTACGCTTAAGTGGAAGGTTTTTGAACGATTATAACTTGCATTTTGATTCGATCGAAAAAAAACTTACAAATTGTTTGTATAAAAATTATTATTAGTATAATTAATAATTTCTTCAGTCATTCGATGTGCAGCTTCAAATCGACCATGTCCAATAAGTTCGTGAAATTTTCAAACTTTGCCTTTGATAAGTCTCTTGCTCGCATTTTTTTAGCTGCTCGTGATGAAACGGCTGATCTGCTAACCAATTATAGACTATTATACGAGAGGACTGGAGATAGAGGCCTTTTGTTGTTTCGATGATGTTTGTGTTGCTTTTCACAGCAGTTGTTAAATTTCATTCATAAATAAAACATAACCTGATCCGAAGCATTTCGTAAAATGCTAAAAAAAATGAATAACAGCCAATAGCATATGCAACAATGTGAAGGTCAAGTGATTTGCTCCGAATAGAATGACATCGCCAATTTTATCAGCTGGCATCTTCCTAATTATTTACTCAACAGAGCATTTATTAACAGAAAAGCACGGCATATCAATGTTACCCGTATTTTCAATGATACGGATCATGGAAGGCTAAATACAGTTACAAAATTATGCGCTTCATTGCTTAAGATCAGCGACCTAGCGAGCTGAATTTGTATGCAATTTTCTGGCGAAAATAGCCCTCGAAAAAAAAAAAAAAAAATACGGGCTCAACTGACAAACATTATAAATGACTTTTTCCGTAAATTTCTTGTGAAGCATGATTTCTTTTGGATAGGAGGACCGGTGGGCCGTGGCGATAAGGGCGGGTAAAGCCTCGTTTGAACCACCAGTTGAGAGCTAATGTCGAACACTGAAATCATTCCGGTTCGTCTCACGAGCTATATACTGGCGTTGAGAAGCAAAGTCTGGAAAGAAGAGATTCACGCGAATGCAGTATGAAGCAAAATTCATAAGACATTTCGTCATTCATACCTTTTCGTCTTGACCATCCAGCTCCTAATCTTACTCGCTATGGCCACAAACGAATTCATAGACGGCTCACTCCATACAAATCGATTAATATATTGTTGTTCACTGTAGTATCATATGAGTAGCGTTTAATTTTGTAGCTTTTTTCTTTTCGCCAGGCATCACCAGATGCACTAATATTTCGAATCGATTGAAGATAACGATTGAGCATACTGTTTGATAAAGGCAAGCGCGATTGGATCATGACCAGCACTTTTTGACAGCGCTGAGAGTTTAAGAATATCATAACTATTGAAAGTGACAGTATCCAAATATTTCTTATGTGATAACGAAAGTCCAGAGTTGTGGCGTCCACCACTCTTTATGACCGAGCAAAAAAAAAAAAAAAAATGGCACATCAATCGAAATGGTTCTGCGCGCTAAGGCACGTAGCTTTCTCAAGACTTACAAAACACACTTTTAAACAAATTTGTAGCAACGTCTCTTTAAACTGTTCGTCTGGAACTGCGGAACTACTTCAAAGAATACTAATATGAGCGACAGACAACGCCGTCGGGCGTATAAAGCCAAATAGAAGAAAAAGAAGTATTTAGGTCTTGCGAGAAATTATTTGAATACTGGTCTATATACTTTGAGATTCACTAGCATTTCGAATGTTCTTTTCAAATGTACGCAAAAACGTCACAGTCTCACCTTAGTCCATGGACGTTGAGTAGTACAGTCGGGTACCGATCTTTTTGGTTAATTGTGACCAAAAAATCGAAACCGTAAAGATCAATACCCTGTGGGATTTATGGGATTTTCACTAATTGGGGGAAATGAGGTCTATCTCACTTGTTTCAAGTGATAAACATCTACAGTCTTCAGCAGAATTGGTGTACGGGGTTGGACCAACGAATCTGTGTCATTTGATTTTGGTTTAATTTGGAATTCCAACGCTAGAGGCGCTTTAATTTCGAGTTATTAAATATGAGTGCTGTGACGCGTTGGGATAAGGGGTAAGGCCTGTACTCGAAAAAAATGCACCAGACAAAAGTGTTTGTCAAAAATTTATTTTAAGTCTGATTTTGTTGAAACTCTCAGGGAATGAACTAATAAATATGGATTATGTTCCGGCATAATTACTTTATTCAATTTTCTGTCCATCGCTGAAAGCTCGCACCTTTCCCTTAAGACCCCTCATTACATTTTGTGCAACGGTGGAGCCGACCTTTTTGGTCACTTTAATCCATTCATTCTTCAACTCCAGCTCGTTCTTAAACACCTTGGACGGTTTTCGAACTAAAGCCTTAATTATGGCCCAAAATATGTCCACCGGACGAATCTCTGGTGAATTTGGGGGGTTGGCGGTTTTTGGTACAAAAACAACGTTATTGTCTCTGTACCAATCCAACGTCGATTGCGCGTAATGGCATGATGCCAGGTCCGGCCAAAATAATGTCTTGCCTTCGTGGGACCGCACGAAAGGCAACAGACGCTTCTGGAGGCACTCGGTGCGGTAAATTTAGCTGTTGATGGTACCCGTTGTGATGTACAGTTTTCTCAGTTTACCGCATTGGCATATGGTTTGCCAGAGCAAGTATTTTTTGGCGAATTTGTCCACTTTCTTCTTCAAACCGTGATTTGGCAACGTAGAACTCCAGCCCCGGTATCTGCTTTGCGTCTGCCTTGATGTAGGTTTCGTCATCCATAACCACACACATCGGTTTCGTTAACCACTCTTGATACAGCTTCCTTGCGCGGGATTTGGCTGCCGTGTTTTGTTGATCACGCCGGTTCGGTGCCTTGCGGACCTTGAATATACGAAGCCCAGCTCGTTTCATAGTTTGCTGAACAAACCAGGCGGAACACTTTGCCTTCAGAGCCGCGTCGCGAATCGAAAGGTTCGGATTACACTTGAAATAATTCAACACCTTCCGGGCCTTCACAGGATCAGCTGTCTTCGATTTTCTTCCACTTCCAGCCCGCTGCTTGGTCGTCAGGGACTCCTTAAATGATTTTACCACCCGAGACACAGTTGTATGGGTGATTCCCAGTTGTCTTCCGATCCATTTCGTGGTCGCAGTCGGATTTTCCATTACGGCGCGCAAAATTCTCCGGCGATTTTCTTCTTGTTTCGATAACATCTCAATAACCACTGAACCAATTGTTATGAAATTTTGCACAAAATTTACTCCAAACTTATTTTCATCAATTTTTCCCCACGGACAAAAAAGTTACACACGGATAAAAATGGTGCATTTTTTTCGAGTACAGGCCTTAATTGGTTCATCCTAGGATATCTCGAGAGCCTCATTAGTTAGGACATATCAGTCTTCAGTAAACTTGTCCTAGTGGCCAAGTCCTCCCTAGAGGTGGTCACATAAGTTCAGAGTTCGGTCACTACACGGAGCTAGTGTGCATATAATCTTCCTGCTTGTGATTGCTATATCTCGAGTGCCTTACTAGTTCGGACTATGCTTTCTTCATCAAACTTGTGCTAGTGACAAAGCCCTTCCGGATGATGGTCACATATGTTCGGAAAACTCTAACTATGCGGCGCTAGTGTGCATCTAATGTTTCAGTTAGATTATGCTGTGTCTCAAGACCCTTGTAATTACGATATTACTTTCTTAGGTAAATTCGTTCTAGTGACCAAGTCCATTCGGATGATGATCACATACGTTCGGAATTCACTCACTACGTGGTGCTATTACGGATGTGAGATTCCAGATTATTTAACGTTAAATCACGAGACTCTTATTAATTAGGACATTGCTTTCTTCAGCAAATTTGTGCTAGTTGCTAATCCCTTCTGGGTGGTTGTCCCATATGTTCGGAACTCACCCTCTGTGTGGCGCTAGTATGCATATGAGCCTGCAGGTTTATGCTGTATCTCAAGTGCCTTACTAATTAGGACACTACTTGCTTCAGTAAACATGTGTTAGTGGCCAAGCCCTTCCGAAAAGCCCTTCCGAAAAAAAATGTTCGGAATTCTCTCACTACGCGGCGCTAGTGTGCATATAGGCTTTCAGTTTTATATCTAGAGCGTCTTATCAGTTAGGACATTGCTTTCTTCAACAAACTTGTGCTTGTGACCAAGCCCTTCCAGGTGGTAGTCATATAAATCCAAAATTTATTCATTGCGTGGCGCTATATGCTATATCTTGAGACCTTTACTAGTTAGAGCTTTGCTTTTTTCAGCTAACTTGTGCTAGTGGCTCAATTCTTCAATGTGATAGTCTTATAAGTTCGGAATTCACTCACTACGTAACGTTGTGTGGATATCAGTTTCTTGTTTGTTTATGCGCCTCTTCTTCTTGTGCCTGTCGATACGTCGGGAATTTTAACAGCGCTAACGTCCGACATTCTTACGACATGCCCAGCCCACCATAGGCAGCCGATTTTCAGAATTTTTGATTCCAATCAGAGGTTTTGATTACGAGTTCTGAAATTTTTAAAACATCACCTATATTTCATCCTACCATGGTTGATGAAAAACTGTGCAACGCTGCAACAGCCATAGCATCTTCAATGCAATGTTACATTTGTGGAAAGACCCCAAAACAGTTCATTGATCTATTAACATGTAAGGATCCCAAAACTGATACATTAAAATTCGGATTATCAAAGTGGCACGCTAAAATTATAAAACGGGCATCAAGAAGTGGCAAGCTAGAACTAAAATAAACAAGGTAAGCTCCTTTTGGTTTTTGATTAAAGTCTATAACCATAAAGTGGGCATTTATTTTGTTGAAAAGGTAAGCGTAGTCAATATGAAACGAAGAATACATACATAATTCAAAGACGAAAAGGGTCTTCTTGTTGATATGCCGCAATTCCTGCTCTGTATAAAGTTTTAATTCATGGTACCGTTGTGATAAAGAATGCAATCGTACCAATTATACTTCTTTCTGAAGAAGCCGCAGATGCAAGGAATAAGCATTTCAGGTTATACAAGTCGATTTTTTTCAAGGAAATTTTAAAGGGTAGCTTGTAACCGTAACATTCTCAATAGGCTGTCATTGAATTCAGATCCTTTCATTACCAGTTTAAGACCAAAACCTAAGAAAAAAGGCAATCTTTTTCTCCTGAAGAAATGCCAATGCTGCGATGTTTAAACGATGATGATGGGGGAGATGAACCAGCCCGAGGCTGAAAACTCGATAATCAATACAAAAAAAAAAAAATAAATAAAAATAAAAACAATGATGATGTCTCTAGTGCTTCTTCAGATTCTCCTGAGTGCTCTGATAAGATTATCAACTCAGTTATGGAAGTCTCAATGGCCTCAAATAAATACTTCTTATCACTTTGCAAAACTTCATTTACATTCTAAGGATTGTATCGAAAATAAACTGGTAACGCTTATCATACGCTCACACATACCCGCGTAGGACTATTGGTTTGAGCCTACCTACATTCAACACGTTTATCTGTCAACAACTTGAACAGCTCCTTAACTTTCGCTAGTGATCGTTTTCGAGACGCTGCGAATCGAAAAGAGTGTTGAAATTCATGTGGTAGAAAGGTTTTTTTTTTCGTGAGAAGGATGTCTCGATGAATAAAATAACGAAACATTTCGGAATTCATCTCGACAGCGTAAAATCTATTATCAATATTTTCGGGGAACACTTATCGTTCGATGAGCTGCGAAGAAGAGGAAGCAATGCTACTCCACAGGGAATACTCTCATATTTTAAGAAGGTTATATTGTTCACCACTTTTCATGAATTTCCTTAGTGGATTAGATTTAAATGACCCTTCTAGTGTCCTTTCCCCCTGCGTTGCCTGGTATTACAAACTATGCGTTGCAAGGAGTATCACAAAGAGTAGGCATTGAACGTAAGATCAGTCTTGTGATTATTGTACTGGTCAACGCACGGAAAATATGAGCTCCGGATTTTGGAAGGTGTCCAACATCGATTCGGCCGATGACCATGATCGGCGAATTCACGACAAAAACCAGGTCCAGCTGACCCAAAATTGAATCGGAAGGTAATCAACGTCATCCATCGGAATATATCGATGTCGATTCTTGATTTGGCCAAAAAGATTGGTTCCTCCGTCGGAATGGTGCAAAGAATGAAGAAGCGCAACAATGCCAAGAAGCAGAAAATAGTAAAACAAAGTGCTGAGTAAAAATCCTGGGTGAAAGCCAGAGACTTTTGCAAGGACGGCCTGCCGGCGTTTCGATCAATGACACAACATATGTGAAAGAGGACTCCAGATCGCTTCCAGGACCGCAATTTTACACCAAGGTCATCGGCGATGATGAGAGTTTCTCTGAAAAGTCGCTCGAGCTGGTAAAATTTGGCCAGAAGGTTCTCGTATGGCAGGCAGTTTGTTTCTGCGGCTCCAAGTAATCGATTTTCTGCACTAAGGGTACGATCAATACCGAAGTTTACCGTACTGAGTGTTTGCAGAAAAGGATGCTTCCGATACACGCGCAGCACAATGTGCAACATACAAGCAGCACAAAAACCATAGTAAAATGGATGCAAGAAAGGGAGCAGAGTTCGTTGAGAATGACATCAATCCTCCCAATCGTCCACAGCTTCGTCCAATTGAACCCTACTGAGCTATCGTTCAAGAAGAGTGGTAAGGTGTGCAAGATCATGGAAGAGTTAAAAAATAATTGGTCTGCGGATTCCAGAAAATCCCTTTTAATTAGTGTTATTTTCAATTTTTAACAATTCTTCAATGATAATTTTTAATAATTGAATTGATAAACGCAAACATTTCCGACTGATTAATTTAGATATCTTGAAAATCTAAAGAGAAATAGTGGAGCTATTGGCGTTCAAAATATTTCAATATTTTGTGCCGGCTGCTATTTTTTGAATTTCAAATTTGACACTTCATCTTTGCCATAAGGCGTAGTCTACATCAAAAATATATATCAATATATATTTGATTTGTTTATAATCTCGATAGAGATCAAAATAAACAAAATATATAAAAAATGCAAATGCTTCATATTATTCGTAGGTTATGTAGTCGCGAATACATAATATCATATTGACATATGCATATAATAGTTTCGCAATTAGGATTTGTGTTGGGGGTCTTATTGTTATGTAAAAATGGATGACGGGTTGTGTGAAAATCCATAGCAAAAATCAATCAATCAATCAAGAGGCTTTGGAAGAGGGAGTAGTTGAAACCACCCACCTCTCACTCTGACTGTTCCAGTTATACTTAGATAGATTGATAGATTAATGTTAGGAAAGTAACAATTATTCTTAAAAACACTGCTGATGTGGTTACTCGAGAAAATTTTGAATTTAGGTTTGATCTAAATTGAATTCATTTTAAGATATACTGCCAAAATTACAAACGTCTACTAAAGATGAAGCATTTCAGAAACGACTATATGTTCCGTCCATTATAATATGCTGGTAACTCTTTAAATGTTTAACTCTTTAAAATTGTTTGACAAATTTTCCATACTCTGTGGGTAAACATCATACGACAAGCTACCTTATCGCTACTACTTACGATCCCATGGCAGAGTAATTTTCCAGTACCCAATGATAGTAGCAGATTCTGGAAGGTTCATCAATGCCACACACCCGATCACACTCCTCCCCGGGGTACACATGTGGCTCCTGATGTTGAGCGTATCTCCGTATCAAGCTTGCATTGGCTTCCAGAATGTTCCATATTATTTCTGTAAAGATGTCTGTCATATCAAATATCCATAGCCTTGCATAACCGATATGGCGATACTCACTAGGTTCCGTTATCAAAGGGAATCCGTAGAAGGAACTAGCAAAACTGCACCAATTGACGGCAATCAATACGATCACAATTTTCCACATGCTTAGCTTCTATTCAAACGAACTTAGCTCTTCTGCGAAAGCTCTTTACTGATTTTTTTGTTCGTTTGGCATGGCTTTAATAATGCACTTCAACTTACATCAAGACCAACATCGATACTAACAGAATGTTTCCTTCATTAGAACTGATCGACTATTTTACCCTCCAACGATTTATCAGCTCACTGATTTGATTGAAACCGTCTTCTTCATCCATACACACAGATAGATAGAGATTTCCAGTTACTGTTTTCCTGTAACATGAATCCATCGACAAAAATTAGTTTTGTCCTCTTCATACGAAACATAATTAATCATTGTCTATCACAACTGCCTCGGGCGAGCGGTAGGCTTTGATCTCTTTTCGTGATTAGTTTTAAATTTGAGTTGAAAATATAAAGCCTTGCCCACAATGGATAGGTTTGCGTTCCGTTGACATTAGTTTGACATAAAATCTATGGAAAATCTGACAAAACACTAAAACGCAACGTATCCATTGTGGGTAACTCTTAATGGTTTGAATGAATTACTGACTTTTTCATGTTTGCTTAATGGTTATTACAGGCGCTGTCATCATCAGTGAAATCTTCTTCCGAACGTCTTTTTCCAATTGTGTCATTCATGATTGTAAAAACTTGTCAGGCACAACCAAACTGTACACATTATATTGGAAACATTTTTAACGCCATTATTGCTCTCCCACAAGCATCCTTCAGAGTGTCGGCTCAATTCAATCCGCGTAGTTTCGTTTTATAGTCTCCACAACGGGGAAAATCCGATGGTGCTTTCAGCATTTGATCCACTTCGCCAACCTGCAGGACCAGTCCCATACCGGTGCCCAGGTGCCATTCAAAATGGCAGTGTACAAGCCAGAAACCTGTTATGAAGAAAGAAAATTTTATAACAGAATTGGTGTACATGCTTATAGTATTTCATTTGAGGCCCATCTGCCGTAGGTACTGGTAGATGAAATTCTGATTGGCAGAGTTTAATTTGAAAATTGATTCACAAACACATTAACTTTGCCCATTTGTTGTTTATACTTCACGAGAGAGGTCCAGTTGTTATTACCATCCACCATAGCGCACTGAGCCAGAATTTGAATTTAGAAAGAATAAATTATTTTCACCTTGAAAATTAAATGTAAGAGCATAACTGCCTTGGGCAATGTGCTTGCTTTTCACTTGGATTTTAATTTAGTACAAACTGAAGTTACCGTACCTTTGAAAATATTTAAATAAAAATCTACCTCGCACATATTTTGACGTAGCGAAATACAGTGTTGTTAAAAGCTGTTTCATTATAAATTTTAAGCAATTTTGCTGAAAAAGCGTAGTCTCAGGTTTCATTTATCAATTGTTTTGGCCAATGGCAATGCATTTTTTTTATATTATAGGGTGTTCCAGTAATTCTACGAACGATTTGTAAATAACAAACGAGCTCGGTTTTTAAATAAATTGAATTGTTATTGACAAACCATTGCTTATTTTTACCGATTTTTTCGGTAAAAATTGACACATCGGCATCGTCAATAGTTTGACCAGCACGGATCGTGTAGAACTGGTCACCCGGAAGCGCTTTATAATCAAATTTCACGTAGGATTCATCATCCATAATTACGCATGCCAATTTTTCACACAGCAGTTTACACCCGTACGGTGGTTGGTTTGACAGATGCTGCTTGTTTTTCACTTCGTTTTGGCTTCTGCTGCTTCTTGAAAGTCTATTTCGTGTATTCGCTCGGTCGACGTTATTCTTCAAAGTTCTCAGCTTATTGGTCACATCTCGAACGGAAGTACCCTTTTTACGGGTGAAAGCTTGCGTGATTTTCCGGTCCAGGTTTTGTTCCACAGGGCCAGGTTTACGTCCAGATTCTTACTTGTTTTTTTCTTGAAAGGAAGACTCCTCACCATACTTCCGAATCGCGTAACGAACTGCTCCGTTGCTCAAACCTCCCATTTTCGCTTACTGACTCAGCGAAACGTTGGGAAAAGTGCACCATTTGTGCACGACCTGTTTGCGCTTTTGCGGGGAAATGCTTCGCATTTTCATGAAAAGTAAATGCATCGACACTTGAGACTCACAGAGTTGTAGATTGAAATGTAAACAATGATACGCAGTAATTATCAGCTGTTTGAACGTCATCTGGAAGTAACAGTGTCGCATCAAATCGTGCTTTCAGGGACTCCCTATAACATGATGATATCTCTCCTTGCCATTCATATTACAAAAATAGATAGAGATTATATTTAAAAAAATATACACTTTCACCCTAAATTTATCGGAATTCTTCGGTGTGTTTTCACGCAAACTTTACCTCTTATCTTTACCATTTTGATGCAATTAAATTTGTGTTTCCTGTTCCCCCCTCTAACAGAAAATGACATTGAAAAAAAATATCTTATTTTAAAACCATAAAAACTCAATATTTACCTAACAAGAAAATACCGTCATGCGGAGTTACTTGCAATGGAAAGGTAATTTGCTGAACTTTTCTGAGCCCCTTTTTAATAAGTTTACGCGCATTTATTTTTTAACTTAATTTATGGTCAATGCCACTTAAGAGAAGGATTCTTCATAAGACAACGTGAATTTTAACTAAATATTTTCTTATTGTTTCTTTATATTTGATAAAAAAATGGCCAATGAAAAGTTACTAGAAAATGAGTAGAAAGATTAGTAATTTCCATTTAATTCCCTCTACCTTTATTGCTTATCCTGACAGATACGTGTATTTCGTCTACAATGTGCAGATAATGTGCAGAATGGAAATTACTAATCTTTCTTATCATTTTCTAGTTACAAAGCTCAGACCCTCCAGGATTCAATGAAAAGTGTTATGCAGATTATAGAAACAAATGTTTCTTTTTTCACTCTTCCTATACATTTTTATTCCATCATATAAAGAAAGAAATAGTATTTTCAAAGTTTGTACATGCTGCAAACATATAAAACGAAATAAATTCGGCTTGTTGCCTTAAACTCTGGATAATTTGTAACACCTATTAAATCAACAAATTCATTGTTCACAGGGAATAACAAAACAAGTATGCAAATATTTCAATAAGTTAAATGTTGAATTGACTAGACTCGTTACGTTTACTGACAAATAATTGTCATTTTTGAAAAAGAATCTTCAATAACATACACCCTTACTTGGCGTGAAAAGGAGCATGAGCATCAGCATGATTGACCGCCCGATGTTGCTACTCCGTTATTGCCAGATCAGTTGTTATTACACAGATAATCAACAGATGACGCTTGGGACAAACATACATCCTCAATGTGTAACAACTGGTGATCCCAAACTAAGGCAATACCAGCGTCGGCCCCGCCCGAATGCAGATCAAATAAGGAAAGGGTAGGAATATGTCGACGTACAGGATGGAACGGTCAAAACTTGGTCGACTCAAATACGACGTAATTTTTTTAATCGTGTATTTAAAAAACTTGAACACCCCTCATTGTGTATGTGTACGGAATGTTGACTTTATTTTGTTTTTGCCATTTTCTATTCAGTTGTCAAAATGGCGTCGAAGCAAGAAGAGCATCGTTTCAAAATTTGGCACGCGCATAAGCAAAATCCTAATGATTCCCACGCCGACTTGGAAAAATCACTTAATATTGCCAAATTAACCGTCACGAACGTTATAAAAGTTTCGTGACAACTGGCACTGGTAACCAAGATATTTATGTAATGGAATGCTTGCAAAAACGCTTATTGACTTTCTTGAAGAAACATAGTTGTTCCGTGCTGTTTTAGCCAGACTTCACTTCTTGCCGCTACGGAAAAATGGCACAGGAATGGTATACCGCCAATAATGTGCAAATCGTACCCAAGGAGAAAAATTCACGAAACTCGCCGTAAAAAGAAAACTCAAGAGAACTCAAAAAGCAGAATGAAAAACAGTTCAAGGCAAATTGGCGTTCGGCATAAAATAAGGTGGATATAAAAGCCGTACAATATTTGATGGAAGGTGTGAAACGTAAAGCCCGAGTTTGGAATTTTTGAAATTCGGAATGTGGAAAATCGGAAGCCTAATCCAATAATCTTCCTGAACTTCAAAAAGAAATAAAGATTGATCATTTATATAATAAACGAATCAATGTGCACTTTATCGTGTTTGACCAATTTTTGACCGTTCCACTCTTTAATACTCGCTTTATTGGAAGCCGAGAACACCTTTGCACTTCTACGAGAAATCACTGGGATGTTAGATTACAGGATTGAGTGTTAGCAGGGCTGTCTAGTGAAACATTTCAATGTTAGTACCGATTTCTGATTTGAACCCGTTTTAAACCAACAGTAAGGATGCTTTTGGGGCGACTCAAAAGGTGTGATGGTGGGTGGTGGGAAAACAAGGTAATCTATATTGAAGGATGACTTTGAAGTCACTCACAAAATGGGATATTGGTTTACTCGTTCCAAGACATGGTGGCACGGCAAGAATGGCGAACAAATAATGTAGATCACAGTTTATTGTGATCCTCATCACCGGCCTACTACGCCCGGCACACCACCACATTTCACCGGGAAGCCAGTTTTTTTTTTCTTTTCTCGCTCCATCATTCGTGCCACCGAACAATAGGTGACCAATACAATAGAAAACGTGATATGCCCGAGAACCCGAAAAATTAAAGCTATATACAGTTACTGAACAAAAATGTTGCAAGTAATCCTATTTGCAGGCTGATTTTTATTACCCGTTTTTTCGGTTGTCGGTTTAACATTGTATTGGAGGGTGTGATTAGAAGAGCTGGGATAGACACGAGTGGCACGATCTTCAGGAAGTCGGTCCAACTATTTGGCTTCGCCGACGACGTTGATATGGTAGCACGTAACTTTGAGACGATGGCGGAACCGTACATCAGACTTAAGGCTGAAGCTGCATCAACGTCGTCAGCGAATCCAAAACGTTGGACGGACTTTGTAGACATCGTACCACTCGTGTCTATACCCTCTCTTCAAATCAAACCCTCCAATTGATTGTTAAACAACAAACACGTCAATCCGTCGCCTTGCCGTAACCGTTTCTATCGCAATCCGGAAAGCAAAGCGACTTGCCGTTTCATGTGCCGAGTCTTCAACCGTAGTCCTTATTTTGTTGCCTAGGTTTTCACTGATTGTTCCGGTTTGTATTTACTTCTATTGGGCTTGTGATTAATGCGTTGAAAACAAAATACATTAAAGGAAGAGGCTCACGAGAAGACAATGTTAGCCTCCTACCACGAGTTTAGATCGACGGTGATGAAATAGAGGTAGTAGAAGAATTCGTGTGTCTGGGCTCATTGGTGACCGCCGATAACGACACCAGCAGAGAAAAACAAAGGCGCATTATGGCTGGCAATCGTGCCTACTTTGGACTCCAAAGGACGCTAAGATCGAACAAAGTTCGCCGAACTACAAAGTTGACCATCTACAAGACATTAATTAGACTGGTAGTTCTCTGCGGCCACGAAACATGGACATTGCTAGTGGAGGACCAACGCGCCTTTGGTGTCTTTGAACGGAAGGTGCTGCGTACGATCTACGGTGGAGTGCAGATGGAAGACGGAACGTGAAGGAGACGAATGAATCACGAATTGCATCAGTTGCTGGGAGAGCCTCCCATCGTACACATCGCAAAAATTGGTCGACTAAGATGGGCTGGGCTTGCCGTAAGGATGTCGGACGACAGCCCTGTGAAAATTGTTCTCGAAAATGAACCGACGGGTACAAGAAAACGAGGCGCGCAACGAGCAAGGTGGATCGATCAAGTAGAAGGCGACCAGCGGACAGCCATGGACCGATTACAATGGAGACAACTTCTGTGTACAGCAGAGGCCACACCGGCCTTGGTCTGATTAGTAAGGTAAGTTTGTCGGTTCTTTCTAAGTTTCCGTGTGTTACATTTTTTTTGCTATGAACTCTGTGTATCTACTACTATCAGAAAACATTTTGTTATACCACTATAGAACTGAAAAAGCACAGAATGCGGAGCCTATGAAACACAATTTAAGTTTGGAAATTATATGTAATTCCACAGAAAACAGATATATGATCTCTATGAATTTAATAATAACTGGTAGTTTTGTTCTTCATCGAAAATTATGCAAGCCGTATTTCTATTTTGTCATTAGGGTGACCATTTCTGTGTTAAGGTGGTCCAAAAAAGTGCATTTTTTCAAAAATTTATAACTTTTGAACCACTGCACTGATTTTAAAAACTGAATACGCAAATGAATGGTAAATAAATATTCTTATTGAAAAAAAAATGCTTCATTTATTATGAAAACATGAAATGTATTTATTTTTTGAGGTTTTGATGGTCTTGGGACCAAAGAGCCTCCTAGTTTTTGTATATTTTCTTGAAAGTTTAGACCTCTTTTTCATAATTTTTTTTTAATTTTGGTTTTTTAGCAATAATTTTTCGAAAATGCTATGTTTTCAGTCTATCTTGACTATTCTACACTTCGTTTCCTTTATTCAAAGTAACTTGCCAACCATTAAAATTAAGAATCGATAATCTAATGAAAATACATACCTGGATTGTTGGCTCTGAAGCGTATAATCACGTAACCCTCGTTTGGAATTGATATAGTGTCCTTGTAAGGTGGATTGTGACTGTGTGGCCTCCGCAAGAACTGGTGATTCTGGAGGTACTTTAGCCGCGATACATTAGCTTCTTCTGGCAGTTTACCCATATCGGTGATGATGAAACGGTGACCGTGTATGTGGAATGGATGGTAGAAATCTTGCTCTGCTGTAAGATGGGATACCCAGATTTACTTTACCTCATAAACATATTATGTGGTCTACAGTTAACACTTACAGAAGGCTGTATCATACAAGACCCATTCGACGACATTGTTCAGTTTTACCTGCATTCGATGCGTGCAAAAGCAAAGGTGATATTTGTCGCATCCGTCCGGCAGATGAGAGTTGTTACAAAATTGTTTGCTCTCATCGACGATAAGCTCTGGCTGTGTGAGCAAAGGAAAGCTGGGAGAGATGAAACTTATATTGTTTGCTATTCCTATAGTGTTGAATTCATTACGAACGGCTATTAAAAAATATCAATTCAATATACTAGTAAATTATAAACTTCTTGTGGGTTCTTACTAGCATATCGTCTGTACGGGGGTGTAAATAGTAGACTATTATTAGCGCGTAGTACTTTGAAGCCAAGGAATAATCGTACATCTGGTTCGACGTCGATCAGCTCATCGTCTCGGTGTACTTCATGAGACTCAAGGTCTGCGGCACAGGTGAAGTTATCTCCGGGGGTATAACATGCAGCCATGTGATGGTTCAACGTAAGACCAGGTGTATATGGCTCATCGTATTTTGGAAGATCGTCGTTAAAAAACATTAGTTCCTCGGTGGGCATGCTAGAATCAGCATAGGAAAGAATGGCAAGGCCTTCAACACGCATTTGGTTGCAAAATCCAATACCCCGAACGCGTACCCAGTAATTTCCTGTCAGGTAAAATGATTGAATGCGCATTCTACTATTATTTAAGATTTTATCGCAAATAGTCGGCGTTTAACTACTATCGAAATTTTGATAGAAAGCACCTACCTGGCTGTTGGTCCGCATGAAGTACAAAATCGTACCTCTCTCCAGAAATCGAAATTAATGTTTCTACTGTGTGTGGTTTTACTGCTCCGCCATCCGTAGAAATTATCGTTTTTTGATGCTTCTCTATCTAAGCTTGTTGGAATTTAAATTGCATCAATTATTTATGTCATTCCCTAGAAATTTGTGATTTTCTAAGAACCAGGCTTGAATCAACTCATTTTGCTTTGCCTAAAACTTATGATTTGCAATTGGCTATTGGTTCACTGAAAAGGGTATAGATTTCATTGAGAAAGACATCAATCCACCAAATTGCCCTCAGCTTCGGCCCATGGAACGCTATTGGGCAATTGTGAAGAGGGTCTTGAAAAAGACTGGTAAAGCAGATGATAATATGCAAGAGTTCAAAAAAAAAATGGGCTAACGCGTCCAAAAAGTGCGATGAAACACTTGTCCGGAACTTGATGATAAGTGTTCGAAAAAAAAATCGCGAATTCGTGAAAGAATAATATTAATTTCATCCGGTCTTCATAATGTTCACGTTCAATCCCGTACAATAAAGAATCATCCATTTGTTTGAATAAAACATCATTTTTTTATATGATTTGAAAGAAAAATCTGTGGATAACTTATTTTCGATACAGTCCTTAGGAGCCATGATTTTTATGTTTTATTCCACGTGACAGAGCTGCCAATGTTGCCTATGAAAGTTGATTGAAAGTTCATGGGTAACAACTTTTGTTCACTACATTTTTTCGAAAAGTTTTCTTCAGTCATGTTGCATCATAGAAAACTGTAAATTATCTCAGCAGGACATGTTCAAAATAGATTGATAGTGTGGATTGATAAAGTGATGAAAACACATAATGGGATTTCATCATACTAATTCCCATAAAATCTTCAAATAACGTGTGCAAAGTCAGTGTCAAATTAAATCGTTTTAAATTTTGGAGTGTTTTTGATACCTTGTCATGAACTGTGGAGCGAGATTTTCACAATTTGCATCAGTCAAGTGGTCATGTCTCGTCAGAACCAATATCCATGAGCTTTTCTTTAGAGTTGAATATTATTATTGAACATTATTATTTATAATATAACTATGGTGTCAAAATAAAAACTCGATTTCGTGGCAGAATCAATATCATCAAGCCTGACTTGAGCTCACCTGTAATTGAAATGGGCAATATTGACTGCCACCACTGATCAATCGAAAACGATATCGCTTACCAGACTGTACTCGGAATACAGTTAAAGGGGCATAATCCAATCTAGTACCTGTTGTATGCTGCAAAGACATAGTCAATTATTGTTCCTAACGGGGTATTATCCTGTACCTTACGTTGAAATACCGCCCTCTACCATTAATCAGAATGGAGTCAACCTTCAGCTGTGAACTTTGCTGTCCAGGAATCCAACGTTCAACAGAATCCATACTCCAGTCAGATATCAATATCACATGATCTGACAGGTCGTAATCGTAAAGTTCAATGTTTATATCGTGAGGATTTCTAACTACGGCCACTCCAAGGTGACCGTTGGCCATGTGATACCCGGAATGTGAATGGTACCACTGAGTACCAGGTTCTTCCGCTTTGAACATATATCGGAAGCTGGTACTAGGTGCTATAGGACACTGAGTCACCATCGGGACTCCGTCCATCCAGGGAGACTGGATCTGATGGAAACCGTGCCAGTGTATGGTATTGGACATTCCTTCCATCTCGTTCGTGACGTCTACTACAATGGTGTCGCCTTTACAAACGAAAATCGGCGGTCCGGGCATCTTTCGATTGATTGCCACAATGCCGCGTTCCATTCCGTCGGCTGTGACGCATTGTGGATGGAAGCAGTGAGCTCGGTTTCCTCGCAGGCAGTCCCAGCATGCTCTAGAAAGAACGAAGATAGTTTTTTTTTGTTGTTGCTTGATCGAGCAAATGCCTCACGATGTGATAACGCAAAAAAAAGGAGGCAGTGATTCAATGTACATATAGAACTACACATACACGTGATTTTAATCTTTGTTGTAAATTTTAGGCAGGGATCGGGTGCTACTTTAATCTCTGTGAGTGAAACTTGTACTTTTAGAAGATGGCACTTTATTTTCGAAATAGAGAAAAGAGGGCATTTTTTTCCCGTGCTGGAAACTTTTTGACTTCTTGGCAGTAACGTATCAGCAACTTGTGAAGTGCTGATGTAATTTAACTTAAATTCAGTATTTGACGAAGAGATGAATCACTCTCTTTTTATGTACCGTTAAACGGGGTCTCTTTGATAATGCGGATGAAATTGATAGCACTTGAGGCTTAACTCATTGTTTCTTTCACCTGGTATCACATTATCAAAGACCTTTTTTTTCAGTCAACCTTTCAGTTCTTGTAATTTTGTTTTATCTGTGGCATCTTTGTTTTATCTATTTATCTCCTAATTTAAAGTTCGCTACTTATATCAGCGCGCGTTACCCGCGAGTGCAGTTACTCAAATTTTAAGAAATCTCACTGGGGTTGTCAAATCGAAAAAACAATATCATTAACTTGAATCAGATTGATGTTAATTATTTGTTGGTTTCTCAATACAAATTTAAAACTCAGTTCACTCACTAAAACAAGAATAAATAAACTTGTTTTGACGGTCCTCGCATTCAAATTTTCACTCAGTTATATAGAATTATTTTTTTTCCACTTACGATCCCATAGAGGAGTAATTTTCCAACACCCAATGGTAGTAGCAGATCCTGGAAGGTCCATCACTGCTACACTTCCGATCACATTCCTCTCCTGATAATACGCGTGGCTCCTGATGCGCATTATGCCTCCAGAGGCTGCTTGAGTTCAGCAGCCTCCATATTTCCTCTGCGAATATTGCCATCTTATCAAACATCCATTCAATTGCTCAACCTAATATCATGTTACTCACTGGGTTCCGTTAGAAGCGGAAAGCCAAAAGACGAATCAGCTGAACTGCACCAGCAGATAATTAATAAAATTGTAATTTTCCACATGACTGGCGCACATTTACGACCAGAACGATCACCTCGGAAGGCAACGTACTACACAATTCAAATACAAAAAGACGACTGAAATTGTGATCTTCCAGTAGAAAGCGATTGACAGTTACTTATAGTAGATTAAACTTTGGTGGTCTATCAGTTACTCTGACTCTATTCATAAAAAGATTAAGACGAAAATGTTTTTTTTTCTACTATACCTTGAAACTTTAGACAAATTGGATTTTCGCGTATCAGCGGCGGGAACAAACAGAAGTTATCACTTCTCGCAGAAATGTTAAAAAATCATGACGATTGATTACTTATGATTTTTAGAAAGGAATTCTTTAGGACTTGGTCACTGTTAGTGTGATTAAACAGAGTAATCAAAATATGAGACTTGCTCAATATTTTCCAAGTTCAGAAGGGTTCAGGTGTGTGAATACTGAAAAAGCTAGAAAACACTTGAATGAATTCAACAGCATATTTATTATAGTTCAGAACCTGAAGATATTTGCAACTCATAATTTTAAAAGGCTGCTAGCTAGACTTTTCAATCTTCGCTTACTTGATCTCATCGAATCCAAACACAATCAGAACGATAAAGTACCTGAAAAATAATAGAATTAGACAATGCCTTATCATTTTTTTTATGCCAGCCTATTTGACCCCACCGAACCTTTGTCCGGATGACTTCAAACGAGGGAAACAGAATTTTGTTGTAGTCAAGGGGACATATTTTAGTCCTTATTACATCATGTTGAACGTAGCAAGAATCGAACTGAGCCTACGAGGATGAGGTCAAAACAAGGAAACATGGATTAGTTTCAAGATAAACTTGATTTCTTTTCTTCTGTTTGATGGTTTTTCATTTGAAGTTGCCAGGGTTTTGATGCATTATCCATATCGGTATCATTGTTTATTTTGAATCGGGTTCATAATGATAAAGGAGTGTGAATTTGTAGAGTGCTGTAACTTTTTCAAGAGTATAAATAATAGCAATGGCTTTCAACAAAACTCGGTTTATTACGATTAAAACAAACAATGGAAACTTTAATAAAACCGAAAACTTCATCATTTCTCAAGTGATTAGATATGCACTAAACAAAAAAACATGGCATGAATATGTACTACAAAAGATCCCATTGCAAGCGACTACGAGTATTGTTGCTGATAAATTAAAAAGCGAAATCCGAGATGTGTTCAGTTACTGCTGCACACTTAGAAATTATGAATTTTACACGAGACGTAATTCATGTATGTAAAAAGTCAGGGAACGTAAACAAAAATTTCGTGTAAAATTATGTCTCCTGAAACTGACACATACGCAATTCGACAAAAGATGTGTTCGATTGAATTTATTTTCTCATCTCTTTCAACTCATTTTTATGTGCTAAAGGACGCTTGCATGTGTCGGTCTCAGGGGACAGAAATTTACATGAAATTTTGGTAGTGTGTGCTATCGAAAAGTCACAAATTTTCTGCTAGCTAAATTTGATGACAGGATGTTAGGCTTCATGGATCTTAGGTTGAAGACGAAAGTCTGAAATAAGAGATTAGGGAAATCAGGGAATCGCAAATTAAGTTGGCCATCCTTGTTTATCACTTGAAGCTAACCTGGACCAGCCTGCTCGTAAATTTGTATCGAATAATGTAATTTTGTTAGGATTGCCACACTTGTCAGATGAAAGTGTTGCAAGCCAAGTTAATAACAAGTTTTCGCACCTTGGAGTAGATTTATCACCTGGTTCGATTTTGTCTGCGGAAGGATTATATCCTTGTTGCAAGAGAAATGATATGGTATCTATTCGTATCACTTTCATAGATATGAATTTCAAAGAAGTTTTCCGATTAACAAAATAGGGGCTCATTGTTTCAAAAATTTTGCTCATTCACCGTAGGGAAGCCTACGAATATGTATTACGGGGTGAGTTTACTCGAATATAATTAGAAATACTGCGGAAAATTTGAGAGTATCAGTATGTGAGAGTAAATCTCTGAAAATTAAGATTGTATGGTCTGAGCGAAATCGAGGCATTTGGGTTGAAAAAGCAGAAAATTGGAGGTCAGATATGATAGCTATAGAATGTATTAGTACAGGGGATCTGAGTCGCCCTATGGATAAATATACTGCGTCGCTTTAGAAAACTCCCTCACCCAAAAGCATACTTTTAGCTTTATGGAGCCGATAATTCTTTATTATAATAAAATGACTTAATACTAGGTTTTGTAGAGCTTGGACCGTTACTCGCGGTTTATCCCAGGTTAAAACGGGTGACTTTTTTTTTAGGGATGGACTGAACAAAAAAACATGGAAATAGGATTCTGTAGTCTCATCAGATAGTTTGTCGCAAGCACTAGAACTTTGTGCAATATATTCAGGACTTCCTTTTTGTGTTGGGCCAGTTGTGGCTACCATTGGGCGACGATGAGACACCTCAAGATAGCGGAACAAAACAAACACAAATAAACAAAGAATAAAAAACACAAACAGATTTACTGTTTCGTTCCCATTCCTACTAAACCTGTTCTACGACAAACTGTTCGGAATTTTGCACTCGAGAGTCCCTAGTTACCGTGGGGGAACGTCCATTAATTATGTCACGCAAAAAGTGACTTTTTATACCCCTCCCCCTTGTCACGTTTTTTTTTATGGACCTTCAAAATTTTTTATATGGATTGTCACGTTTTCCCAAACCCCCCTCCCCCTTACTGCGTGACATAATTAATGGACCTTCCCTGGTGTTAATCGAGATGTTATCAGAAACCCCTTGTGGACTGTTGAGGTAAGAAACTTGCGTAACAGGTTAAGGAAAGTAAGTAAACGGTTCTTCGCTACGAAATCTGCCAAAAACAGGAATCAACTTTATCTTGTGGAATCTTCCCATAATGAGCTTCTTAAGTCCGGCTACCGAAGATACCTGGATAACCTGCAATCGAACTTAAAAAATAACCCATCGATGTTTTGGAAGTATGTGAGAGCGCAAAAGTCGAATAGTCAGATCCCGAACACGGTCAGTTACGGTGGTACAACGGCCACTACATCTGGGAAGGCTGCGAACTTTTTTTTAAATCATTGCCACTACCGCACCCAGGAAGCTTCCAGAATGTTCCTACCCACGATATTCACCTTACATGCTTCCAGTTTTCCCAACAGGAAGTGAGGACAGCTTTCCGTGACCTAGATGTCTCGAAAGGAGCCGGTGTTGATGGCCTTACGCCTTTTCTTCTGAAGAATTGTGCTAGGTCTATACTGACGCTGCTTTTCAATCGGTCGCTGAGTGGAAAAACGTTTCCTGGATTATGGAAAACCACCAAAATGATTACAATCCAAAAATCTGGGAGTTCACGAAGCGTTGACAATTATCGTGGAATCTCGATTTTTTGCTGCTTGGGGAAAGTCCTTGAATCCATGGTGCACAAAGTCATACTGTCTGCTTGAGAACCATTTATTTCGGAATATCAATGGATTTATTCCACATCGCTCTACAACGTCCAATGTGCTCTTTCGGGAGATCGAGCAGCGGGATCAGGTGGAGTCTATATACGTCGAGTTTTCGAAAGCGTTCGATACCGTACCTCACCAATATGCCCGTGGAGAAGCTTCGTCACATGGGTTTTCCAATTGGCGGTTTAGTCGATTGGACATTGTCATACCTGACTGGCAGGGAGGCTTTCGGTCAGGTGAACTGCTCTCGATCCGAAACCTTCTGCGTTCCTTCTGGTGTTCCGCAAGGTAGTGTGCTAGGACCTTTGATTTTCGATGTGTACATAAACGATTTATACCATCGATTCTCATCTGCTAAACTGTTGTACGCCGACGACCTCAAAACTTTCAGAAGAATAAAATCCATGCTGGATTGCGTCGCTCTGCAGGCTGACACTGATTTGCTTCTTCGTTGTTGCGACGAAAATTAAAAAGTGTATGATAAAAAATGATAACTTTTTGCCGGTGCTTATCTCCCATTTGACACGAATACACTATTAGTGGAATAACACTGGAGCGAGTTCAATCTATTCCAGATTTATGTGTGAGAATGGATTCCAAGCTACGTTTGTACGAGCATATTTCAACCGTTACTGCTAAGGCATTTGCTGTTCTCGGTTTTATCCGTCGGAATGCGTTCGAATTTACTGACGTACATGTACTAAAGGCATTGTTCTGTGCACTGGTGCGTAGTGTTTTGGAAGACGCTGCCCCTGTCTGGGCCCCTTACCACACCTCACAAGTTTTCTGTATCGAACGCGTGCAGAAGCTGTTCATTCGCTTTGCTCTCCGTCACCTGCCAGACTATCCAGCGCGTTGTCAACCGGTGAACCTTGAGCTGCTCTCGTCTAGACGCTTGAAGCTGCAAAGGTTATTGATTTTTGATATTTTAAAACATAATATCGATTCTTCGGATCTTCTCTCGTGTGTACAATTCAACGTACCTAGTCGCCAGCTGAGAAATGCAGCTCTGATTGCCATTCCAGTACATAGGAAAAGTAATGGATACAATATCCCACTAAGTTCTTGTATTAGAAATTTTATCAGTATGCGATTTATTTAATTTTCATCTGTCTAAAAATTGTTTCAAAACTAGAATTAAGAATACAGTCTAAATTTAAGTCTGTACGATAGAATTGAAGACGACTATACAAATAAAAATTATACTGGATACTTGAAGGAAAACATAAATCGACTGCAATTTTTTGGTAATTTTCAGTAAAAATACGTGGAATTATAATAGAATGAAGTTATTCTGAGATGCTTGTTTCATGAAAACATAATAATCTCTTGAGGAACTGCTATAAGTGAGGAACGATATGTAGTGGTGTTAAATTCGCATAAATTGTGTGTTCAGTACTAACACTTCTTCAAAATAGTCTATTAAAAATGCATTTTCCACTCCACATTTGATTAATATTCTGAACGAAAGCTCCCAGAACCGATTCTGGAGGGGTTTTACTCCAGCCAGAACTTCAAGACTCATGTTATGCGTTGAGTGCAAACAAGAGCAATACGCAGACAATGATATTGAATTCGTTCCAATTTATAAGGTGACTTTTTCTTGCCGAGAGAAAGCAAAAAGAGCCATACTCTAGAACAGAGAGAATAGTTGTTTTATATAGAGTTATGAGGTCTTCCGGATAAGCTCCCCAACATGTGCCACAAATTGATCCTCTTCTGGCATTTTTGCTTCAAATACGTAATATGGACTTTCTAAGTGCACTTCGAATCAAACCAGACCGCAAGGTATTTGAAAAATAATGATTGGATAATGTTTCTGCCTAATAGATTAATATGCAGTTGGGCTAGATTTCGAGTAAACACTACCAGTTCATGATGTAGAAGGAGATGTTCGCTCATCACCATGAGGCACCAAGAGTGGACAGTAATGTTTGCTAGAACAAAAGATATGAAGAGAAAGTGTTGATAGCTCCGTCAGTGTACGGCAGGTTGAAAATTGAATAGAAGTATTGAAAATTGAGCGAAGGGCTTGGATATAGCAGTACTCGAACCAAGGACGTTTCCTTTTGCCTACATCTCCAATGCGGGGTAGGCCAAGGCACGAATGAATCCGCCACCCTGACAGGCAAAATGAACTACCAGTTCAGTTTTCTGCGGTGAGAATTCGATTTCTAGATTCCAAGCCCAAGAAGATAGGTTATTTGGGGAATTTTGCAATGGTCCTTGAAAGTTGATGGCTTGTGAGCCTCTTAACTAAACCACACTGTCGTAAGCAAATTGTCTTAGCGTGCATTGTTCTGCCAAACAATTGTCAATGTCTTTGACGTAAAAGTTATAAAGAAGAGGAATTAGGTATGAGCCTTGGGGCAGGCCCATGTTTCTAAAAGTTGTCAGTTCTCCAAGTGAGAAGATCATTTTCTTTTCTGACAACATATTGTACAAAAAAATATTTAAAATTCCGGGAGATCCACATCTCTGCAGATTATCTGACTGGATTTCAATGAAAAGTGAATCATAAGCCCCCTTAGTGTCCAGGAATACTGAGGCCAGCTGCTCCTTGCGCGTAAAGGCCAGTTGAATATCTGAGGAAAGGAGCGCTAGACAATCATTTATTCTTTTGCTCTTACGGAACCCAAACTGTGTATTTGAAGGATAATTTTCTCTTACAATTTCCTAATGCACGAAAACATAGCAATCGGACGGTATGAGTTATGATCAGACGCTGGTTTGTCAGGCTTTTGAATAGCTATTACTTTGACCTCTCTCAACTCTGGCGGTATTATGTTGTTTCGAAGTAAGGAATTAAATAGGTCCAGCAAGCGTCTTTTTGCGATATCTGGGAGATTTGTCAGAAGATTTAATTTTATCATATCGCATCCGGGTGAGGAGTTGCTTGATGAGAGAACAGCTACAGAGAATTCCAGCATTGTGAATGGTCTGTCCAGAGAGCCGCCAACTGGAAAAAAAAACCCCACACACACCCCCCCACAACCCCACAACCATAAAAAAAACCCCCCCCCCCCCCCAACCCACCCCCCCCCCCCCCCCCTTTTTTTTTTTTTCCATATTTTTTTTTTCCCCAAAAAAAAACCAAAAAAACACCAACACATTTTTTAAAAAAAATTTTTTTTATCCTCCCCCCCCCCCCCTGGTCTTTTTTTTTGCGCCCCCTTTTTTTTTTTTTACAAGCAAAAATAATTCTCACCTACCCGTGCATTACATTATACAATTTTTTTTCCCCCCCCCTTCTTTTTTCCCATTCCCTCCTACGCCAAACCCCCAAGGGTCAAAGCGGGGCCCCCCTAATTAAAAAAAAATTTCTAAAAGAACCCCCCCCCTGGGAATCTTTGATGACTTTCCACAGACAGTCCAATGGAAGCGATCTTGAACAGAAAGATAGGTCGAGTCTGCTTTCTTGAGCAGGAGGTTTAGGTTGTAGCATGTGGGCCAAATGGCTTGCTTAATGAAATAGCTTTTTCTCTTCAAGGAATAATCCATTGTAAATAAATTGTAAATAGTCGATATTAAAAGCCTTCAATATTATCCCTAGTATTAATTTACGGTAAGATTTGTTGTTGTTCATTAGTGTTGTTCACAGCTGTTCACTTATATATGTTCACTATTTATGCTAGTAACTGTTCATGAAACAAGAGTGAACATTTATATAACTGGTTCACTACACGAATATATATCAAAATCTCGCATGCAAGTATTCATCCGAGCCGATTCATTGGTCTGATTCACGAACTTCGACGACCATCAAGTCTAACTACGGGGAAGGACTTATGCAAATTCAGTTACGAATGGGAAAGAGATAGCCAGACCTGGGCATCTATGAAAGAAGGAGATGGCAGTCGTCATCGGTTACGAATGTAACATTTGAGGATCGGGTTCACAAGGTCGTTATACTTTTTGAGGTTCAACAACCTCTGGTCACGAACATGACTACCACTCGCAACCTATCTGAGGATTACAAGAGCTACACTTTAGCAATTTGATCTGGACCGTGGATAGGAACGTGAGTGCGAGCTAGTTGTTCCGTGTGGTCGCGAATCCATTGTGGTACGTTAAATGACGGTAGAAGTCTTAAGGGTTTAGTTAGTTTTCCCTTCTTAGGCTAGTTAGGTAGTTATCGGAGGTGCGGTAATAAGTCGTGTGCAAGTGTTTTCCGTTAAGAAAGAAGGTAATTTGTTTAGAGTGTGTCCTTAAAATTGTGTGTATTTATAAGTCTCGAACAGCTGTCGACGGCTTCTTGTAAGAAATTCCAGAGCGAGCCTCGAACACACGCTATAGCGCCACCACGCAGCCGACACCACCAGTCAACCCAATCGACCACCGAGCACTGTCCATCTAGGCCAGGAAAACTTCCCGGATTGCGGAGTTATTCCGAATCGCGGAGGGGGACTGCACCGCCTATCTTACGTCCCGCGGGAAATTCGATTCCGTCGTCACCATTTTGTCGTCGACGAGCCAAGGACAAGCGCCGCCATTCCGTCTTGCATTCTCTGGTAGACAACCGTCGTTCAGCCGGCCGCCATTGACCGGAGCGACCTATTTCGCGCTGCAACCGCAAACGCCATTCGCTGGTAGGGACCGGTAAAGCAGAACGGTACCGTAAGTACATGCGCATGTGCGAAAATTGAGACACACACGAAAAACAAGTTAGACTAGCTAGAAGCCAGAAATCCGCACACGCCAGAAGACAGGACTAGAAGGGAAGAGAAAGGGAAAACCCTGAAACTAAAATGACCCTAGGTTAAACATAAATCCCGAACTCAAATAGACGTGATTTTGTAAGTTATCTGTATGTAAAAAAGGGTGTTCCGGCGGTCCGCCATGTTATTCGTGAATTTTAGGCACTAAGATTTTTCCCGTCGTTCGATTAGTTTTCCGTTCGTTTAGTTATTCTTTTCCGTTGTTTTCTCCAAGTCTGGACTGCTTGGGAATCTCAGTCCCTCCATTCACGTTTCTATTGAAGCGCGAAGGGGAGAATTGTGTAAGTGAGCTCTGCCTGTGATGAAATAGGCGGCGTATACACGAGTTGATTTGTGCCTAATCGAACGACGGTCTTCTCTCGCTACACTCATAACCGATAGTAGAGCCATCTTTACGCGGAACGCGGGAGTACTTTATTAGAACGTTCAGCGACGCTAGATCTTGTCTCATTCCCTACTGAATTTGTATGAGAAATCTTCCCTGAGGTTAGGACTTCTTGCCGGGCAACCCAACAGACAAGTGGCCCTCTTCGGAGGTGGCGCTTAAGCCACTTGTTAAGGAATTCCAGGAGTTAGAGAACCCGTAGCCGCACGCGGCGTGCTACAAGAAAAAAAAAAAAACAAAGTTTTTTCCGGGTTTGTTACAGCCCCCCCGGGGGGTTTTGGAGTGTTGAGCAGCCAGAGGTCGTTTAAAACCCTCGGCAGATAGACTCGCGTCGGGGACGACGCCATCGATATCCACATCTCGCGAAGGGACATATACACAATACTCGATGTTGAATAATTCGTGATCAGCAATCTTGATATTCGACGCTTGTACACGCAGCCTATTAAACCTCTCTTTATGTGTTCGAGACTCCAAGATACTTGCGCAGCAATTCTCTCGAAATGTCGAGAGTTTTCAACGGTTTATCTTTGGGCCGAAAAACACAACCCAAGATCACCTTTAGAACAGATGGTAGTGTTTTTGACCTCCGTAGAGGTCATAGTTATGCACAATAAAAAACACAATCACAAAAAAAACAATATCCAAAACACAAAAAAACCCTTACCAATCAATTAAATTAAATGCTTTTAAAAGAAGGATACAGACGCACACGCTGCTGCGAGGCAAAATAACAAAACAATAGCTTTTCACTTCGCACTGAGCTATTAAATTATACTTGGCCGGCGTTGTAAACAACGTTCACTGATCGGCCGCATAGCAGCACGTAGCACGTGCGCTTGCTAGTAGGATGCTGCTGGGTTGAGATTTGTTGCACTTCGATTTTTGATTCACTGCGTTGCGATAAAGCTCAGTTTATGCAAGCAGCTTCCGCTATCTGCTTTACACACGTTTTATTGGTCGCGGGATTAAAAATATACTTGGAAACGAGTGCTCTGACGAGACACGGAACGTCTAGTCCGGCTCAGCGGTCGATACGGAATGAGATCTAAAACATGAAATCAGTTAGCGCTGTATGTGTATGAAGTAAACCACATGGAATTGTGCGTGGCCTTGATACAGACACACCGCCGGTAAATATTATTATTTTCATCATCTTATCATTCTTCGTATCGCGTTAGGTTGCATGCACTCGATTCACACCATGAGTATTGAAGTGCTGGCTGGCATGTTGCCACTCTCGAATCGGTTTTCAGAATTATCTCTCCGTCTCCTCACCAGGTGTGAAGTTATAAACCCCCAGGAGATCGAAAATTTTGAGCAGCTCCTTGAGTTGAATACTCAAACCCGCTTCATGACCTTGTACCATTTGTACATAACACAGGATGTTGGCCCTTCGCCGAATATTTCCAATCGTGTTTGCTTCTCCGACTTCGATAATTTGATTCATTTTGATTTATCCATGAAGCAGGAGCTTTATGGAATCCCAGAGCATCATCGTCCTATGATTGCTCCGGTAATATTTGCTGCAAAGTTTGGCCAAGTTAATTCCACTAAATCGTTCTTCACTGACGGATCTTTGATAGAGGAGTCAGCAGGCTTTGGTATATTTAATGAAATTTATAGCGCCAATCGTAAACTTCAAGCTCCTTGTTCCGTATATGTTGCTGAATTAGCGGCAATACACTTTACGCTAGAAATTGTTGTCTCACTAACACCGGCGGATCAGTACTTCATTTTCACGGATAGTCTCAGTTCTATAGAGGCTATCCGCTCATTGAGGCCGGTTAAGCACTCCTCGTATTTTTTCATGAAAATACAGGAGCTTCTAAGTGCTTTATCTTCGCGTTATTTTATCATCACCTTTGTATGGGTCCCATCTGATTGTTCAATTCCAAGAAATGAGAAAGCGGACTCGCTTGCAAGAGTGGGCGCTATGGAAGGCGATATTTATGATCGACAAATCGCCTTCGTCGATTTTTTTCCTATTTTTCGTCAACAGTCACTTGTCAGCTGGCAGTATAAATGGAGTAAAGGAGATTTGGGGCGATGGCAACATTCTATCATCCCAAAGGTGTCGAAAAAATCTTGGTTTAGGGGGATGGATGTGGGTCGAGACTTCATTCGTGTCATGTTTCGCCTCATGTCCAATCATTATTCTTTGAACGCTCATTTATACCGGGTTGGGCTGAGCGACAGCAATCTCTGCGAGTGTGAACAAGGCTATCAGGGCGCACAACACGTTGTTTGGTCTTGTGCTGAGCATCGTGGAGTTAGATCGGAGCTTTATGATTCCCTTCGGGGCTATTCATAAACCACGTAGACTTTTTAGGGGGGGGGGGGGGGGGGAGGGTTGGCCAAAGTCTACGCTCCATACAAAAATTCAAAAAAAATTATGGAGAAAAGTCTACGAGGGGGGAGGGGGGGGTCTGAGATTTCCAAAACTGAGTCTACGTGGTTTATGAACAGGCCCTTCGGGCTCGAGGTAGACAACCCAATATGCCAATTCGAGATATTTTGGCTGTAAGTGGTTTGGAGTACTTGAAACTCATTTATGTGTTTTTGACTAAGGTTAGCCTTAGATTGTAGTTAGTTTAACCTGTATGTTTACTGTAAGTTTTTTTTTATCTGTGTATGTGTGTTTCAAAAAATGTCCAAGTCAAGAGAAAACCATAAATTGTATAGTTATAAGTGTTTAGATAATTTAGAATTTAAATTCAATGTGTTATGTAAACCATACTTTGAATTCCCACCCTCTTTCCCAGCCGTAATTTGTAATTCCTATTAACCTCGAGACGGCCGCGAGTAATCGGCTCTATCCTCCTAACTTTAGTTTTAAGATAAATGATGTATAAAAATATAAAAAATTTGGCTCTGTAAAGTTGATTCGATTGAGCCTGTACAAATAAATGATTATTAAAAAAAATCATCTTATCAGCGGACAATTAGAAGCAGCTTTCAAAGTCATTTATTTCTTCTGGAGTCTGATCCTTTTTTTTGCGTCTCTGTGAGTAAACAATGCAGTACAAATATCGTTGTCATTTTGGAAGGCATTTCGGATTGTATCAATAATGTAGTAAAAATTCCATCGATATTCAGTTGTATATGAATAATACTCGTCGGGATCAGCTTTATTCGTTACTGTTTATAGATGTATTATTGACTTCGATTGTTGAAACATTTGCACTAGCTAGTATTGAACAACTCTTCTCCATTTTTTATACTCTCTCCAAACAGATCTCTTGTTAGTCAACGTGTACGTACACCCATAAATATATATATATACGTTTTTTTACATGGTTTTACAGCTTTTTACCATTAACTTTCCAATCTGGTGCTCTGTTGCTCACCTGAATCAAACGGGAAGCAGAAAAACGGCTTCAGAATTTAATTATGCCCTCTTCGTAGAGAGATTATTTTGTTTATACATATTTATATAGATATAAAATGCTACTATCTGTGGTAGGAAACCTAAAATTAAATTTACATTCCATTTTATTTTGACTCTTCCATTTTCCATTGTTGCGGAAAAAGGTTGCTTGCCTATTCAACATAGTGATGGACCCGGGGCTCAGCTTGGCTGAACTCAAAGGAGCAGCTTTCACCGACCGGCGACAACGAGGGTGACGGATGCCAGGTAGTGTTCAAACATAGAGGTACATTTTATATTTTTGCTCTCGTATAACCTAATTTAACTGACCGGAGAGTAACCTTCTCCCGTTACGTCGTTTCCATTGTCCTCCACTGCTGGTCGGAAGCAGCATCCGGCTCTCCGCTTTCACCTGTTCACTAGATAGGTGATGGTCATCCGCAGTGGAGAAAGATGCCTTATTTGCACTAGAGAGAGCAGAAGCAACACCACCGGAAGTACCATAAACGGATGCTGATTGCTGCGGCAGTGTGCTACTGCACTGACACTGCTGGAAGCAGATTTCGCTTTGCCATCTTCCAGCTGACTTCGGTTAGCGTGCTGCATAGCGGCTGGCTTTTCGCCTATGTTTGTTCGTTTTAATTTAAACGGCAAAGAAATGGAAAAAAAAGAGACGAAAAAAGAAAGATAAGTACGCCGTAGTTTCACTGTTGTAGGTAGATTTATTTATTTTATAAATAATTTTCGAAGATGTGCTGCAAGTTGTTGGTTGCTGCAGTTGGACCACCAACAGAGAGTATTTGCATACCAAGTGAGTTCACAGGCTGGAGTGCTGAAAGACGCTTGTCAACACTGTTGAATCGTGATAATTTGAGCAGATCACTGATGTTTCTTATTATAATGTTTATGTACAGTATTTATTTTACCGAAATGTTTGTACAGTATTTATAATTTTGGATAGATATTGAAACGAAAATTTTAAAACCCTTGAAACCAAAATATTGTATTTGAAAAATTATAACCAGGAGTGTCGATGATGAGGCTTGTGGTCTACTGTCATCCGTTCCTGGAACAGTTGGATTCTTGAGACTGTTGAATGATGAATATTCTGCAGTTTTCCCAACGTGCGATGCGATAACCAAGGATTTTGCTTGATTGTCAACAAAACTCTCTCGCGAACGTTAGCTGATTATCTTCCATCTCGACCAAAACGTTACTGATAACTGCACAATTGGGTAGATATAAACAATACACTCTAGAGAGAAACTAGGCAAAATTGGTTACGCAAGTTTTAAAGTATCGCAATAATTATCGACTCACCCTTCATGGTACCAACGCCGTATTTAGGAAGATGATTACGCTTAAACCGTTGGTTTAAGTTGTATGTTGTTCTTGGGACAGTTTTCATATTCTCTTGCTCAATTTTTTCATGACTGTGAAGGATTAGGATTAGGATGATCACTATATTTAGGGGGTTTAAAATATCAAACTTATAGACATTATATACCTCATAGACCTTATAGACCTGCACAGTAGGCCATCCCTTATTTTTAAAAAAATGGCCAAATCAAGAATTCCACCTCTTGAAATGTTCGTCAAATTTGAAGACCGTACGCTGACGTTAAGTGGCCCCCAACGGACCTTAAGATATTGTAGTACGGGTGACCACCCACGCGGTGGCAAGCACGCTTCTGTATTGTACTGTTCCTAGGTCGCTAGTCGCTAGTCGACCCCTCGCACTAAACGTTAACGTAGAACTATTCTCTGCTATGTTAATCTTACAAATAATATTCAAACATGCGTGAATACATACCGCTCTGCATCTGTGATTTTTTTTCTGTATTATCGAGACTTTCAGCCTCGGGCTGATTCATCTTCCGTCGTAGTGACTGCAACACCTGGGTGTTTTTCATAACTTGTCCGGGGGTGAGATTTGAACTCGTGATTTAGGCGTGAGAGGTGAGAGGCGTGAAAATTAATATTCGGTGATATAAATCAATGGGGGTGTCCCTCAGCTCAGTCGGCATGGCAAAAGCGCAGCCACAAAGCAACACCATGCTGGAAGTGGCTGGGTTCCATTCCCGGTCTGGTCTAGGAATTTTTCGTTAAGGAAGGGAATAGGGTATGATTGTCCTTGAGGTGTGATGTAGTTCGGCTCCTCACGGTGCACCTTGGAAACGTTAAGCTCCTCTTAACGGCTAAACGAACTACGGAGGGCGCACTACATGGAGCATTGGGGTCAATGTCAGTAAGACCCCTTTTACGGAAACTGGCTGATTTATGGAATCTTTTCACGGTACCACAACTTTGGGCTTGCACCTATGTCGTCTCCCTGAGTACTGTCGGGTGACACTTACAGGAAATGCGGAGGTTTCAGCGGCATAGACTGTCTCCGTCCTACTAAAACCCTGACAGGCCTTTAGTATATTCCACTCACCACCGACTGGCTGTGTCAGCCGGGCGGTAGTAGGCTCAGATGCCCATACCTGACTTGCGCCGATCCGGCTCTGAACGCGATGTCCTTATGAAGGCCCATATCAACCCTCGCATGGCCTCTCTGCTCACATTCAAGCTTGCATAGATAACAATGGGATCACTATGGCGACTACTTCACGAGGGTCTGAATAGCGGCTGAAGGGGGACCCAACAGCATGAAGTCGCAAGCTCCACATGAAACAATAGGAGGTTCGTCCGTACGCCAAAAGAGTATTAGCTAGATCCCCGCCTAGCAGGAAGGTGGGATTCGGCGGCGAAACCGTCACGTGCGGAATCGCGACAGCCTCGGAAGCAAGGGTCTCCGGTAGGCCATGGATAGGCATGGGCTTATCCGGGCCATGGAAAGGAAACTAGATACGCTTCCAAAAGTGTTGGTAGTCGCAGAACAGCTGAATGCTATAAGCTGAATGCTTTACGTCGACTCGTAACAATATCAGCAAGGACTGCAAACATTGTTGCAGCTTCGTAGTACGTTTAGGCTACACGCCGCGAGATGGACGAAATGGAAGCCAAGCTTCTAGCCGACCAAAGTATCAAGGAAATGGCAAGGCTAGTGGCACCGGAAAAAGCCAGGGAATCTACATGCAAACACACGTAGACGGATGCATCCGTCTCCTTGTGATTTCCCACCCAACCTACCGTGGTGGCAGGGACATCCAAGCGGGCAAGGCAGTCGCCCGGGGAAACTGCATTCGGTGCCACCAAGAAGCGGCTGGTGTCATACGGGCCCAAAAACATACGCGAACGTGGTGTTGAGGTTAGAGGGTCCAATCTCACGCCCCACGAGGCCTTAAGAGAGTAGCTCCAGCACCAAAGGTACAAAAGGCACCAAAAGCGCCAGAACCCCCCCTTGGGTGGGGAAGTCCCCGCCGCCGGGGGCCGCCGGGGGGGGGGCGGGGAAGCCCCCACCGCCCCTACGCCCCCAAAAGGGACTCGCCCCACCCAACAATTTCAGTTCTATTCCACCCGTATAGCACTCCCCCCGGCTTTGTTGATGACACTACATTCAAAACTGTTTTGTCCACCAACACCTCCTCTATACATCTTTAAAGCCGAAATATGTACAAAGTGGTCCACTCTATAGACGGTTGTGAAAACAAATTAATAAAACCTTTCTAAGACCATAACGATTTTGAAAATGTTCTAGTGAAAGATGTTATGACCACTTGAGAACCATCATAAAACCTATTGGCCGCCATCAAAACCAGCATAGGGCTGAATGGCCACAGCTGTCAAACTTCACGGTGATATCGTGGTTGGTTTTTGTTGTTTTGATTTGTTGCTCTTCTGATTCATTCAACAGTAAATAATGGCTCAGAAAAAAGTTCTACTGTTGCGGGAAATTATGATTGATAGCAAAATATATAAAACAAAATGAGTTTTGTTTAGAGCGTATCCTGCTGCAAATCATATGCGCATTTAATTTTATGGTGAATATTGGCACGATAGGAGCTGAAAATTATGGGCCTTGGAAATTATGCGAGTTTACAACAACAAAAACAAAATTGAAAGAAATATATTCCGTAAATTAATCATGAAACTCCTGAAAATTGATGAAATTCAATAAGGTTATCTAAACGAATACCGAAGTTTGTCTGAGATCTACAGTTCAATTGTATTACATTTAAAATTTGGTTTATTTATTTTTCCACATTTCAATTATTTCATATTTTCAATATGGCGATTGCAAGAAATCACAGTTTTGCCAAAAAGCCAATTTATCTTAGCAATGGCTACTTTAAAACTATCTGGTCGCTTGGTAGCTTTCCTCAATGCCAGTTAGCCGTTTAATGAATTTACTGGAGGAAAAATGGTTTTAAAATGCTTTTTCAACTGACCATAATAAGATAATATGAATGAGTCCTAAAACGGCATTTAAAAACAGCATTTTATGAGTTAATAAAGTCAAAATAAAACCTTTGATAGGAGTAAAAGGAATTTTATAAGTCAAGGTTTTAAGATCGTTGTTAAGAAGCTGTGTAGGTTCTTATAAACCTGACTAAAATTTGAAACCTATTGGCATCTCTTGCTGCCATAATAAAGCCGAATTGATTTCTAGTGGTTTTCATAAAACTTTAATAAAACTTAATAAAGCTGGATGGTTTTGGCAATGTTACTTGGGTCGGGACCCAAGTGGCCACGATACGGCTTGCAGTAGCCGCGGCGGACTCGGCTCTAAAAGTGTCGAAACTCAAAGTGGGGTGGTCCGTTTTTCCATTGAAGTTTGCACCAGCCGCCAAAGGCATGCTTTATGTGTCTCGAGAGCGGGCATATGTTGTGGGAATGTAAGGGTCCCGATAGGAGCGACTTATGCCGTGGGCGCGGAAGGAAAGGCCACAAGGCCCGAAATGTAAGGATCCCCCCAAATGCATGACGTGCTCTGGGAAACCAGACGACGGCAGGTTACGGGAGGCCCCAAGTGCTCGGCCTACAAGGGTAAGCCAAGAAGCTAACCACAGTGCATCCAACTAAACCTGAACCACTGTGAGGCAGCTAAGCAACTGCTGTGTCAGACAGTTCGCAAGTAGGCAACGGATATCGACATAAGATTCGACCTATACCACATCCCGGCCGGTAACGGAAACAGGGTTGCGGATGCTAAGTAGCATACTACGATCATAATTAGTTGTTGTAACTTAATTACTTCGATGTAAAAGTATTTAGAGAGGCGCTTGAGCGGGAACAGAACATGAGCGAAACCCAGGACCCATGTGGCGATCAACTCGTAGCACTACTTACACGCGTGTGCGATACAGCCGTGCCAAGGAAGGTCAAACCTATGGATGTAAGACCGTTAGTGGATTGGTGGACAGATTCGATCGCTGACCTTCGTATAATCTGCCTCCGTGCAAGAAGGGGGATGCAGAGAGCGTGGTCGGACTCCGAAAAAACGGAGCGTCGTGTGGCGTTAGTCGTCGCCAAGGCCGCGCTAAAGAGGGAGATAAAGGACAGCAGACGAGGCCAAAATAAAAGGTGCAGCAGCTTCAACGAGCAATCATCAGATCTACGGAAGGCGGTGTCTTTCCACACCACGACCCGAGTGCCTGGCCTCCCATAGCCATAGAATCGTACCATGACCAGCGTTCCAATATCTCAGACCATAACGCTGTCATGGCGGTGGAAGGACGATCGGCAATGCCAAACATCATTAATCATGTGGGCGATGATAACGGCACCGCGGACGAAAGGGACAAGGGCGACGGTTACAAATGATTACTTTTTGTGATAGGAAAGTCGCTAAAGGTGAGCAAAGCGCCAGGGCCAGATGACATACCGAACGTGGCTATCAAGACGGCTATTATGGTGGCTTCCTTAAATCTTCTGTACAATTTCAAACTTGGCTCAGGAACATAAATGGTCTCTATATAATTTCGAAGCGCAAATATGATGCAAGCTTGCGGCAAGAGCAGCAGGTCAAATAGAAATTTTATAAATGGCAACCGTCGCGAAATATTGAAACAAATGATTATAACATTCATTACACAGTGCTACGTAGTCCTACGTCACCTTTGCGGACATGCCTATTGAGCTGTCTATTGTACCATAATTGTATAGCTATGGACAAACGATAGATAATAACAATTAAGACTCGATCCTTTAGAAATGGGGCACTTCATTTTAGAGATAGCGGTGCTCGAAGTAGACGGGTATGCATATTTTGCACACAGTTCTGCTCGGTCTATTTTTTTTCACAGTATAAAACCTTCGTGATTCCAAGATATTCATGATGCAGGAATAGTAAAGCAAAATAATTGTGTTCAGTTACTTTTTAAATCCATCTGCGTTAACTATTTCTTCATAAACGACGCATCCTCCGGCAGGCTTTTCGTACTATAAATTTCCCCGTTCACGGCCAGTCTGGAGCGAAAAAAGAGCGGCTTTGACATCACCTTCTCGCTGATTGTTAGCCTTAGCAGCTCCTTCTTGGGGAACTTGGTATGTGAAATGAACTTCACCTCGGAGCTCACTTCCTTCGTGGGAGAAGTAAAATACGAAGTGCCCTGCCAGTCATTGCCATCCAGGGTGAGATAGATCTAGTCGTCCATCACCACCGCCACGTCGCGATTCGCTGGAAAAATCGAGTTGACCATCTTATTCAGCCGCTGCCGCTGCGTCATTGCCTGCAGCTCCGAAACCAGTGGACGTGACTTTCGCTTCCTGACATGTATTTTCATGTTCGCCAGGTACTTTTTCACTGTTTGGCCGGTTGAACCGACCCCCGGCCAAGCGCACGTAGCGATGTAGCCATTTTTCCCTCGGTCTCCATCTTCAGCATCCTTTGGAGCTTCTTGTCGCTCAGAGTCGTCGGCCGTCCGGAACCGGGCTTTCTTTCGATGCTTTGATTGTAGTCTAATAGTGCCAAAATGTTGTAGATGCCGGAACGGGCGTATCAGGCGTCCACAAAGTTGTCGCACGATGTTCTTTAAGGCAAAGGGTAAATGCACCCTTCTTTTTGGGGAAATGCTCCTTAAACTTTGGATAAATGCTCCTTAGATGCGTTTGCCCGGTATAATGCAATCGGAGGTATTAACCTTCTGGTTAGCGCTTGTCGGGTGTTTTGAAGGGTCTTCAGTTTCTTCAAGATTGTATAGTTTTGACGGGTTTTAAGTTTCTGAATTTAAGAGTCGTCAAAATGAAATTAAGATTTGTAGAAATGAAATTAAGACTCGTCATAATGAAATTTAAACCCGTCAAAACTACCTCGAAGATTGCGGAGCAAAGCTCCGCTATACAACCTTGAAGAAACTTAAGACCCGTCAAAACAACCGGCAAGCGCTAACCAGAAGGTAAATACCTCCGATTGCATCATACCGGGCAAGCTCATCTAAGGAGCATTTTTCCAAAGTTTAAGGAGCATTTCCCCAAAAAGAAGGGTGCATTTACCCTGCTGCCGTTCGCGCACACTTCTGAACGGAGTTGCTTCACTGTTTTTGCCATCACGGTTAGAGTTCGACTTATAGAGCTGTCAAATTTTGTCCGCTGACTCATGGGCTACTAACGGGTGTCCACTAAACAATGAGAACGAAAAGAATGGGTCAGGAAAAAAATACCAGTGAAGTTTTGTTCAAACTGATTTATTTTATTAAAAGGGTCAACTTAAATCTTCAAACTAAGTTTAGTGAATATTGTTATATGGTCCGTGGTCCGCCGTGCGGCGCAGCTTAGTCGTTATGCTGGAACATGACCGTTGGACGGCAGCCACATCGATTTTTTGGATGCAGCTTTTGATCCTGTTGGTAAGTTGCTTGGTGTTCTTGGCCTTCCAATTATCCTTGTATACCATGGAGCTCAAAAGACCGAAGAAATCCTCGATAGGACGGCACTGTGGCAAATTTGTCGGATTCCGGTCTTTTGGGACATATGGTATATTTTGGCTCTCCAAAAACGTTAGCGTTTTCTTTGCGTAGTGCGATGATGCCTTGTCCGGCCAAAACACGTATTTGCCATCCGAGTGATGTTGTTTAAGAAATGGGATGAGTATTTTCTGCAAACACTCTCTTTGGTACACCTCCTGGTTGATGGCCAAACCGCTTGGTTTGAACCACGGCTTCGAAATACCCTTATCGGATATTACGATGTATAACATAACCTTCGATTCAAATTTGTGCTTGAACTTATACATTACTTTTGGAGGAGTAGTAGATTTGTCCTTAGTGTAGAATCGGTCGTTTCCCGGTATCTGAGACTTCGAAAGAGGAAAGTAGCTTTCGTCGTCCAGAACGAAAGATTTTCCGCCGTAATTCCGAGTCATCCAGCGGCATTGGGATTTCACGGTTTGAATCTGCTCATCTGTGTACTCTGGGGATCTGGTTTTCTTTCTACACACTATTCCTTCTTTCTTTAGCGTCTTGCAGATGAGTGACTTCGAACAATGGAACTTTCTGGCTGCTTCCCGTTGACTTACCGAATCCTTGTTGTTGAACATGCTGCGCAGCGAGCGGAGCGTTTTCTCATTCATTATTTTCGCTGGACGGCCGCAACCTTTCTTCCGGGTTACTCTCATGCATGCCAGGATACGGTATACGGTGGATACCGGAACTTTTTCACGACAAAAATGGTCCACCGTGTATTTTTTTCCACGATCTTCGTTCGCTTGAAAGAATTGTACAACGCGCGCGCGCAGTTCTTCCTGTTTCGACGGCATGCTGATCACGACTGAACATGTTAGAGTGAAATAAGAGTGTATGAAAATTTTCTGGAGAGTGCAACGATTCATTCATCTAAAGTGACTTTTCTATGCGGCCGTTTTTGTTCTAATGGAAAAGTATTGAAATCATTCTCATTTTTTAGTGGACACCCGTTATGATTGATCCTGCATGGGTAGTTTGGTCTGTTCGGGTGAAGGTAAACCCACGAAGAATCGACAATTTTTGTCCATTTTTTCTAATGCAAACGTTTATAATTCATTTAAGTGAAAGTAGCTATAAGGTGACCCAGAAAGTATAAGCATGATTTCTATATTAAACTGCGCGACACCGGATGACGGAAGACAACTGATTTGCACTTTGTGGCTTTGTTTACATTCTGAAAAATAAGTTTGTGTGTCGGAATTGGATTTTAACAACGAAGTAATCAAAAAGCGAGGTACTTCTCCCGAAAAGCGTCAACAAAATATGCACATATGGTGCTCTATTTCCAATATTTTACATACTCAACTGGTGAATCTGGAAAGTGTGAGAATCGGATCAAAATGCCATCCGGAAATTTGGTGAGGATTGTACCTTTGCAAACGCACCGAAATGTGGCTGAAAACCAGGGACATTCATGATGGCCATTTTGAATAAAAAAAGCAGTTCTGTTCGAGATGTCACCAAACAGCTCGGTACATCTAAAAACAACGTCCAACGTGCCAAGGCAAGAATCCATCTAAAATCCTTCAAGAAGCAGAAGATGCCAAAACCGAGTGAATAGCTGGCTGCAACCGCTAAAACGCGGGCTCGGAGGTGGGTAGTGTGTAGAAAATCAGTTTGTATTGTCATGGATGGTGAAAATATGTAAAATTTGACTATAAGACGCTTCCGGCAGATCAATATTACATTGTGCGTGAAGGCTCAGACGTCGATGAGCCGATAAATCCATTTTTACCTAGAATTTAGATAAAAGGGAAATGGTTTGCGCCTGCGAAATGTGGTCAGAGCTGATTGCTTGAAGCGGCGTTTTCTGTTAATGATCAGGAAGCATGATGGTCTAGTATTGTTCTGACCGGATTTGAAAGCTGTGCATTATGCAAAAGACACCATAGCAATGCAAATAAACTTCAATACGTGCCGAAACTTATGAATCCTCCGATCTGTCCTCAATTCCGACCAATCGAGACATTTTTGGCTCTGAACAAGGCATATCTAAGGAAACATGTTACAGCAGATTCCATCGAAAAAATTGCAAAGTACTAGAAACAAGTGTCTAAAACAATTGAAAATGAGTCTGTGCAGAGACCGATGAGCAGCGTTAGAGCAATAGTGCGTTCCTTGGATTATGATTAACGATAATAAGATTTTATTTTAATGCTACATAGAGAGAGGACGTTATAGAGAAATGATTCATGAAACCAAAATAAAATTTTCTCCAAAAAATATGTTTTTACATCGTTTTTCAATCGTACCTAAACTTTCTGGGACACCCTATATTTGGACACATTTAAAAAAAATCCAAAGAACCGATGATTTTCGATACATTTCCTTGGTTTCAATTCTTGAATGCCGGTTTGCCGTTAAGTAGAGCTGCTTGTTTTCAAATTCGTTTTCTGACGTCCCAGGTGAATTCTTTTTATTATTGCACGCACAAGAATGTTTTTCGAAGCATTTTTTTGAACCCAACAATAAGCATGTACCCTGTGGTTTTTGTTGATATACCCTGTGGAATAACCTGGGGTTAGATTAGTGCAGTTTAAATCAAGATCTCGTAGAACTTAAAAAAAAAAATCATATCAACGAGCACAGCTCTACCCGATACTAATAATCCAATTAAAAACTGCTATTATTTAGAACAATTTCCACTGGATGAAAGTGCCTACAGAAATTTGTTAAAATTGAATATGTTTATAGTGCTATGTCGTAGGTTTTATCTCAATTCCTCATTAACTATGCTACACCATCTCATGAAACAATAAAAAATGTCATTGAGCTGAACAGTTGGTTTTTACTGGAAATTCAATAGGCAAGTATAACGCACCCCCAGTGTTGAAAAATTTTAGTTGCTTTTGTTTTTAAGATACCGTTAAATTGTGTACCTTTGATTATTGTAAGCAGCGTTGATAGCGCTTGAAGATCTTCGAATAACTGTATCTGTTTTATTTATTTCGTTTCCACAGTTTTGAAAAAGGTTTAATTACCTTACAATCAAATAGACATCACGCCATCAATGTTACCTGTAATTATCAAAGATACCCGGTTGTACGTTTCTTGTAATGGATAAGATAGCTGAAAGCACAACATAATGCATGAAATACAATATATTTCATACCTAGTAACAGCGATTCTAGCATGATTCGCATAAACCAGCAACCGTAATTTGATTAACTCGGTGAAAGTTTCTCTTGAGCACTTGCACGTGTATGCAAAATTGTTATTACGCCATTAGATAGCCGTAAATCCATGCAGCACTTGCAGCACCATATTTCTCCCGGAGCCCAAATAAAATACAGTTGTTGGTTGTACTTTGCTTACCTTGCAGCACGTGAACCATGATGCTGGCGGGTCGCGTGTTGGATGGTGCACAGGTGTAGTTACCAGCATGTTTTGAGTGTACCCCTTTGATTGTCAGGACACTGGTAGCGGGCGACAGAATGTGTGAGTAGGGCAAGAAGCCACTATGGTTTAGTGCCCACTGGTGCAGCTGTTCTTCGTCAGGCAATCCTGCGGTGAGGTCAGTGGCCAGTGACTCACCGGAATCCAGCAGTGTGGAATCTACCAAGCTAAGAGCTGCCAAGTTCATCAGATCGAGCGCATTCAGTCTAAAGTTGCCATCATCCTCGTTCAGAATTGGCTCCTGCTGTTGAAGTCGATGCAGATGCAGGTGATGCTGATGATGTTGTTGCTGTAGCTGGTGATGGTGGTGATTGTGATGATGCAGACGGTGCCTGTAGTGGGGCTCGTGTAACGATGAAAAAGGTTCATCCGCTACATCCACCGATGATGCTGTGCTATCAACTGGTTGGAACGGCGTCACCGAAAATCCATTTTGTTGGTCAAAGTTTACCATACTGTGGTGATGGTACCTGTAAAGTAGAGGATTTTTTTTAAGTGTTGTCTAGTTGGATAAAAGTTTAACTTAATGCTGACGAGAATGGAGTGCACTGAAATTAGTTGCTAAAAGCATGATAAATATGTGTTGAGTCTTAAGTGTCGCTCCGAGGTTTAGTCAGGGTATTTGTTTGGAATTTCTGTTCAATTCAGTTTTTGAGAACATATAGAATACCATCATATAGTTGTTCGTAACATCTAGTAAACTTCTAAAATAATGATGGTTTAATTCATCAAGATTAAATTCTATTATTTTTTTGCTTAGAACCATTTATTAAGGTGAAGGTCGCAGGAATACAAAACTGGCCGCCCTAGTGGCTGATTCACAATACCAGTTCAAAATTGTAAAGCAACAAATCTAAGAAGCTACAAAGGTTTCACATGCCATATAATTAAGACTTTTATGCTGCAGTGCAGCAAGAATCCTATGCAGCTAGAAATCTTTGTAGTTTGTAAGATTTGTGCCTTCAAAAATTCGAAGTGGTGAGCCATGATGGTGGCCATTTTCTTATTTCAGTGACCTTCACCCAGATAATGAATGGTTCAATAAACACTTGTTTTGCGTCTGTATTTGGTTTCCACATGAATCAAACTTTCCTGGAATCGAAAGTTACAGATCCACTTTGAAACAGGAAAGGCTACGTCGTAGATGAACATCCTCGAGTAAGACAAAACCCATTCATAGTCACGCTAAAAAAATCACAAGCATTGGTCATAAGATGCGCTTTATGAAATTCTTGTCTTCTGAGTATAAAGAATTTTGTCGAAAGTGCTGCTTACCTACTCTGAATCCTGGTTGAACAGTTATAACTTCCCAAATAGCTTTTCATAAGCAATCGAAATAAAAGTGATGTAGTAAGTCTCATACCAGCTTCCAGCTTGCAATCTACTGATTATTTAATTACTAACGCAACGCATTGCAGAGCAAATATGATCACCTATCAAATATTAAGAAACACAACAACTTGTATTTTGATTGATTGAGCTTGGAGTTTAATGTGGTTATATTCCTCATCGTTTCCTACAAATTATTTTGAGAGGCCATCCTTAAACAATAATTTCGAAAGCTTTGAAATTATATTCCTTCTATTTAGTCACTAGTTCATTCCATGTACCATTTTTGTCCTAAATCAGTTAAAGAAACTTCTAAAAAAGGGATTTGAACCAAAAACAAGTTACTGCTATTCATTGTGATGGAAGGTTTTTGTCGAACTCACGCCATGAAACTCTCTTATCTTTAAATGTTTGTGATTTCCTGAACCAGCTAGAATTTGTGAAAGTTCTTCAAGTTTCACAATTTCAATCGATAAAATGTTCTACTATTCGTACAGAGCACTTTACTTCGCGAAATTTCCAAAATATATGGAAGAAATATAAATTGAAAATCTGTTAAGGTAATGCAATGTTGTTTATGCAGTCCATCTGATGAGTTCTCTTTAAACACCCGTACTTAGATATTTTTCTCATTTCAGAGTGCGAGGAATGGCGCTTTATCCATAAGCCGTATAGGGCTAGGACTAAAGTTAATGCTTAAGTCTCAACCGTTTGGAGAAAACATGGAGCATCACTTAACCTTCTTAGACTCGATGCTCCCAACGACCATATAAAAAAAATTGTGTTCTGTACACCAAACAGGGCATTCTGCTTAACGATTCTCTCCGACTATTCATTTCCTTTTTCCTTTGATATCTACTGAAGACTACGTGGGTTCCCCGTGTCTTCTTAAGGTAGATACCAAATCCTCCCTATCTCCAACGGTTGCATGGACGTGGTCAGGTGAGCGATCAAGGAGTGTCTTCGTGGACATTATTGCGTGAAGAAACGTATCAATAACTGGTTCCGTTTCATGGTGACATGGAATATCTTCAAGAAATTATTCCTCATCGTAGTTCCATCCACGAGGTGTGCAAACGTCAATACTAATGCTAATCAAGAAAATTGTCCAAGCAAAAAGAAAAAAGAAAAAAGGGATTATAATGTGAGTTCCTAAGGTGTGGTGATTTTGGCGTTTTATTTAATTTAAATTATAATGGTTTGGAAATCTTTGAACGTCCTTTTAACCTTTCCTTTCATTTATTTTAAAATTATTTGTATTATGTTGCGCTTCTCTTCAGAACAGCAGATTTTTGTTAACTATTTGTATTATTAGTAGATAGCAATCATGATAAGAAAATCATTTCTGAACTATAAAGCAGACTTAAGGGCTCGGGCTATGATGTGGCTGGGCTGGGATTTTCTACTAGTCTTCGGTTTGGATAACTTATTTTTTTATCTGAAATAGATTTGGTTGTTGTTGAGGTTTAAATTTATCTGAAACTCTCAAAAGCAGTATTTTACAAGTCCTTGTTATGATTTTAATAATAAAGGGTGCTACCATCAACATTTGGTCAAACTGGTAATCGTGTAAATTTATTTTTCTTATCAAAAACATTTTTATTCCTGTAGTCAATTTTTTTAATAAAATGTTCAGCTAAGCTTCCAATTGACCAAACCCGAGTCCCCTGGCCTTTTATTCACTTCTGCCATCAGATTCTGTACAGTCATACCGCGTCTACTTTGGTCACTGCGGCACGCCAGTTCGCTTTAATGTTCAACTAACGTTAGTGTATTTCCGAGAGATTGAAAAGAAATTTTTACGTTGCACTATTCCAGGTTGCATAAAGTTATCGTTTTGTTTTGTTTTGTAAAGAATTATAAAAAGAAACAGAATAACGCGAGCAATTAGCAATCTGAAAATTGCGTTACCGCTTTTGTAAATCTCAAACATTTGTAAATCGAGCCCTAAACTGCTTCTTGCTTCCGACAGTTTTTCTTCGCTTTTTCCAGATTCCGCTTGACGATGGGCCAATATTTCTCAATTGTGTGGAACTCTGGGGTGTTGGGACCGTTTTTGTCTATGAACACGTCCTGCACAATGGTGACGGCATATCACTCCATGACTTTTTCCGTAATGGTAGGATGCCAAACCTGGCCCAAACAGCACAGAACGATCGTGCTGCTGTAGGATAGGCAGCCGGCGTTTTTTTTTCAAGACACTCTTTCGCATAAATTTCCTGGCTGACTGATCCGGTTCCCATGAAAATCTCGCTTAACGTGCTTAGCGACCTATGGCATCACTGACGCAAAATGTTTATGGCATCATTTAACGCCATCTTTAAAACAATACCTGTAATCATTTTAGACAGATTTATCGAGTAGTTTTGTTTTGATAGCTGTTGAATGTTTTTAAGTTCGCTTTTGTTTGCAACCATGGAGAAAGAACGATATCGATCAGTGATTCGGTTTCTTTTTGGGATGGGAAGACGTATGAGGAAATCAAAGTGAAGTTGACTGTCGTTTAAAAGGACTATGCATCTACAATGACTATCATCAGATATTGGTTTAATGAATTCAAGCGCGGCCGAACATCCGTTTTTGATGAAGAGCGTCCAGGCCGTCTTAGGGAACGTCCATTAATTACGTCATACAAAAATTGACTTTTTGTAACCCCCCCCCCATGTCACGTTTTTTGTATGGACCTTCAAATTTTTTTGTATGGATCGTCACGTTTTCTCGAACCCCCCTTCCCCCTACTACGTGACATAATTAATGGACCTTCCCTTATTGAGGTGACTACGGAGGATATGATTAACAAAATTGATGATATCGTATTAGCAGATCGCCGGGTGAAGATCAGAGAGATTTCTGACATTGTAGACACCTCAATCGAACGCATACAAAATATTCTTCACGAAAAATTACCCAGGTAACCAATAAGCATTAGCATATGCAGTAAATCAACCCCAAATCTGCATTTCAGATGCTACAAGCATTATATTTGCATTATATCAACATCTTAAATGCAATCTGTTGTAAAGTTGCATTTCAAATGCTTTCAAATGCTTGTAGCCTGTAATAAGCATTTATAATGCAAAATAGCATTGATGAAGCATTATCATAGCATTGCAGTAAAACAGCCGTATATTGGCCAAAAGCGGCATTTTGTTGCATTTAAGGCGACTTAATTGCTTGATAGGCGGCCGTAAAGACGCTTTGGAACTGCTTATTGAATACTTGGGTAGGTATGAAAAAGCTATCGATGAGATGGGTGCCGGGTTGGGACATTTTTAAACGCAACCAAGAAGAGTTTCTACGGCATTTCGCGACTGTTGACGAAACGTGGATCCATCACTACACGCTTGAAATAGAAGAACAGTCAAACCAGTTGACTTCACTGTTCACTTGAACGATGCTGTGGACAGTTGGGAGGATTTATGTCTTTCTCAACGAAATCTACTCAATTTTCTTGCATCCATTGTACTGTAGCTTTGGCAAATGAGCTGACATCAAATCAGGCCAGAAAAAGGAGGGACGTGCTGCTTGTATAACGGAAGCATCCTTTTTTGCAAACAAACAGTATGGTAAACTTCGGCATTGATCGTACTTTTAGTGTAGATGATGGCTTGGAGCCGCAGGAACACATGGCTAGCCATAATAGAATAATCTGGCCAAATTTTTCCACCTCTAATGACTTTTTGAAGATGCTTACATCTTCACCGATGTCTTTGGGTAAAATTGCGGTCCTAAAAGCGTTCTGAAGTCTTCTTTCACATATGTTTCATCATCGATCAAAAAGTAGGCAGACGGTCATTGCAAAAGTCGGTTGTATAACTTGCTGGCTCTGGTATTCTCCCTGGATTTTTGCTCAGCACTTCGTTTGCTATTATTTGCTTCTTATAACTCTTCAGGTTTTTGCGCTACCTGATTATTTACACCATTTCGGCGGAGGTACCAGCCTTTTTGGCCAAATATCGAATCGATATCGATCTGTTCCGAACAACGAGGTTGATTACCTTCCGTTCCAATTTTGGGTCAGCTGGTTTTCCTCCTCTTCTTGGTATCGAACGATTAGTGTACCCCAAACTTGGTGCAAATAGATGTTACGCTCTCGTGATGAATTTCGAAACGTTTCGCTATTTTGTTTATCGAGACGTCCTTCTCACGAAGCCACATGTCCCCCACTTGAACTTTAACACTCTTTTCGATTGGCGGCATCTCGAAAACGATCACAGTTCACCGAATGTTCAGGAGCTCATCAAGTTGTTGACAGATGACACGTCGAATCTAGGTAGGCTCGTAGTCTTTTGCGTGTATGTGTGAGCGCATTATAGGCGTTTCCAGTTTATTTTCGATACAATCCTTATTAACATTTTGCTGATTGTTATTGAAATGTATTGAGAGATGTGAAAAGCTTTACCCAAAAAATTCAGTTGAAAACGTAAGTCATAATTTCTTCTCCATTTCATTCGAAGATAATTTCCTCGTAACGTTACAGACTAATAAAAGAAGAAAAACAAAACTAGAATCGTCCTTATCTAAGGCAATAAAAAGTACAGTTAAACATAAAGTTATATAAATAGTGTTTTCTACATTGTTGATCGTAGAAATAAATCTCCAGTTTTTGGTGCATGTTTTTTAGTAAAATAAATACACCAATTTATAGAGGAGTGGTGTGAAAAGGTAGTTTAAGGAAATATAATGTCAAGTAACTTTGCTGTAGGCCGGCTTTTTTATGGAGCTTTTGTTCTACTTTAAATCAGGGTGACTTTAAGGTTTTTTTTATCTTATTTTCGTGCTTCGCACCAGTTCCTTTAAAGTTTACAAAATAATCTAATGGTTTAAATTTTTATCCTAAGTTGAATAAAAGAATTGGAAAGCGAAGACTGAAAACAAATACCAACGTATAAAGCGTATAAAAACAAATACCAACACATAAAAACCAACCCATGCGCGGCAGTCGCTTATTTATGCATGAATAACGAAGTTAGGTACACCGGGGGAAAGTGTTCCATCGGGGTAAGTGGATCACTTTATGTTTTTATATATATATATATATATATATATATATATATATATATATATATATATATATATATATATATATATGAATTTTACACTTCTAATTAAATCTAACGACGCACAGAACCACAACCAAGTACTTACACCAACACTACATGACTATCTTGGACATACACACACTAGCGTTACACAATGCGTGAAACGTCATTTTCAGTTACAAAAAAAAAGTTGAATTGCACCATTGTAAAAAGGTTATTGTACGGCTCAAATGGACAGATTTGATACTTGTTGTGTTTTGTTATTAACTATTAAGATGTAAGTTTTCAGTTCGAAGCTAATAATGAGTGCACTTTAATATCAAAACTGTTAAATTTAACATGGTATACTTCCCCGAAGTTTTAATACCAATGCGGGGGAAGTGGATCATTTACCCAAGTCTATGTGGATGTTAACTTTATTGTTTAGAGTATTCCATCAACAATGTCAATCATACATTGGAAATAGTCAGTATTTGCATGTTCTAAATAAACATTCGGTAGATCTTCTAAATTCACGCTGTAAAAATAAGCAAATGTAGTTCCAATCTGCAAGATGGGTCTTGTAGCCTGTAGGATTTATAAAATCCCAATATTAACTATACACGCCAACTGAAGGGGGAAAACCCTTTGAAAACCTTTTTCCCAAGGCAGGAATCCACAATGAGGTCCGAAAAGAAATCACTTTTCTGTTTCTGTCGGTGCCTGATCGATCGATTGAAAGTGTATACAAATATGATACATCCATAATGAATCCTGAACTCACTTACACAAGGGAGTCTATTGGTTTGTGGTCTGACTCAGTATATCACTTGCTTTGTAACAATACATAAGTCTTAAGAATTGGATTTATCTCCTATTTTTGGATTTTTGTGTATGTATTTTCTATTTATATAATTTATTTACATTCAAAAAAGCTATTTTGACTTATTTTGATGACTTTGAATGTCTTTCATATCATTATATCTAAATAGGAATTGTATAAATTTGGATGATCCACTTACCTCATACTATAATACGATTTAATACGATAATTTTTTAGTCTAAGAAGTCCAAATAATAAAATTTCATCATTATTTTAAGCATAACACTCCCACATTCGCTTTACATTGAACACAAAACAATGTATGCATTTTTGAAAGCTAAACATCAAGCTGAAATTTAACTACGTAAAATCTTGTACCCACTTCCCCGGTGTATCTTAATGAGATTAATATTGAAACACATACCCTATTGAAACCAATGTTAATCCTTCTGCTATCAAGGATTTGTGGCATCTTCTAGTTCACTCGAACTAGTGTTCCTCTTTGTGAGGGTAAGCTAGCGATCAGTCGAATATTTGTTATTTTGTTGAATCAGCTACCTTAATTAAAAAAGCGACACTTTGTTTATGTATAGTAATCTCCCGCTATTCATATCTTTACCATAGGCTTTTAACTCTAATCAAATGCATTGGAACCTATTCCGTCTCCCTACTAAGCAGTACTACTCAACTCACCAGAACACGTAATCAGGATACTCAGTGGCTCGTTTTAGTTTGCATTCCAATCGTAGCGTAGAGCCTTCATCAATGTGCAAATCCGGCGCTCCCACGATGTCCGCAACGGCCTCTGCAATTGGGGAAGAATAAATTAGAAGTTCGGATTTTAAACTCCACCCCCCTCACAAATACGCTCTTATGTATCCGTTTTGGTCTACCAAAAATTTCGAAAGTTCGATTTTCTTCAAATGCACATTTACGCTAAACGTTCATTAATTTGGGTAAAAGCAATCAACATAATCTTCGTTCGAGCCGACGACGATCGATGGTCTGTCTAGAGGAAGCAGGTACACTGTGAGACAGGATGTAGTAAGGTTTCAAAGAAGGGACACATTAAATACAAACTTAACTTTTCTAAGTTTACCAAATCTTGATATGTCTCATTACTCGACGTGTAATGCATGAATGTAATTGTTAATCGTTGCGGTACATCTGAGTTAAGACATTGTAATAAACTTGCCTCAGTCGTTCAACGTATTTGTATTCAATTTTCAACCTGCTGTACACTGACGGAACTATCAACCTTTTCTCTTCATATCTTTCATTCTAGCAAACATTACTGTCCACTCTTGGTGCCTCATGGTGATGAGCGAACATCTCCTTCTACATCATAATCGTTACTCCACGTACGGAGAATACAGACATAACAATTATGACTAAAATATATACTGGCACTAATTAATGAAAATTTAGCAATGAAAATTGACAAAATTGCCACTAAATTATTAAACACAGTGCCAACGAAAATATAACAATCCGCACTAGAAAAACATAAAATAGCAATAAGAAATTGATAATTCATTTTCAATAATTCAAAAGTGACTGGTAAAACTTTCAAAAATAGCAATGGCAATTTGTATAAACGCAATAATAAACTGATAGTTTTCCGTCATAATAATAAGTTTTAGCGCTATACATGTGACAAAAGTCTTTAAATCTTTCAAAGCTTTCCAATCAAAACCAAACAAATTATTTTATTTTTATTTTTTTTATTTTAGATATTTTTATTGCGATTTGTTTGGTTTCAATTGGAAGATTTGAAAGATTTGAAGACTTTTGTCACATGTATAGCGCTTGAACTTATTATTATGACGGAAAACTATCAGTTTATTATTGCGTTTATACTAATTGCCATTGCTTTTTTTGAAAGTTTTACCGGTCACTTTTGAATTATTGAAAATGAATTATCAATTTTTTATTGCTATTTTATATTTTTCTAGTGCGAATTGTTATTTTTTCGTTGGCACAGTGTTCAATAATGTAGTGGCGATTTCACATATTTTTATTGCTATTTTTTCCATTTTTATTGATGTTTTATTACCCTGCCTAACAATTATAGTATGTAATGTTCAACTAGTTATCCACTTGCTTTGTTTAGCCTAATAAGACGTTTGGTAATATGTATCACGAAAAATTACCCAACTCATTTAATAAAGGCAGATACTTTAGAGGAACATGTATGTGATGGATGTGATGTCGGTCTACAAGCACCAAATGCGGTCTATTCATGTATGCATCTTGGTCTCATTCGGTAGATTTATTATTAAATGCAGTCTTCCTACGGTTTTTTTTTTCTGATTTCCTGATTTAAGGCATTGCTCGCTGTATTCGTTTTACTCAACACAAAAATTCACATAGCAAACTATAGTAAAACTGCTTTGAAACTCTTGAAAGATTTTCAGATATGATTTATTGGCCATTCGATAATGAAAACATTATAATTCACTCTTGTACAAAGCTTGTGTTCTTTCGGTTTGTGTTTTGATGAGCCATTTGAAAAATATACAATCGATAACTTATACATTTCTATAGAAAATTTTACCAATAACAACATTTATACTACGCTATTGATACAACATGCCATTGGGACTGATGAGTGACTGATTTTTGTATATCTAGGGCAGCATTACTCGGTTTGTCGGTTCAATTTAGTCAAATTTAGATCATTCAAAGATTGTGGAGATAATCTTTTCAGCTTAACCAGTGATGTCAGTGTGTCTAAAAAGTTGAGAAAATCGAAAATGACACGGAAATGAACAACTAATGATTGATAAATTGAATCTCAATTGCTTTGGAGTAAATCAGTCATCCTAATAGCAACATGATTTTGTTGAATATCGCTTAATGAATGACATATTTAGTACATAACCCGAATGAAGGAGCCAGGCTGACATTACACCCCGTTATCCTACTTGTTTTACCTAGACCATATTCATTTTAACTAATTTGTTCTGCATTCACTTTTTTGTGTGACCAGACTCGTCATTTTCATTTTGACTTAAAATTTTTATATTCAATTGTGATCATTCTCAATATTTATAGAATTTATCGGATTTCCGTTTTCTTTAGGATATCTGAGATCAGTCCAGCCTCCTGGATACGCTCGTGAACGAAAGTGAACAGAGAAGCAGAGCTACGGACCGTATGTAGATTCGGCCTCATGACCAGTTGTGGGGTCGGTTGGTAATGCAATTAAAATATCCCTTTAAAGGTTTTTGTTTGTTTATATTCTATCTGGTCTATCTAAAACTAATTTAATTATTATGAGATCTACACATCTTGATTTGAATGTTCTAATTAAACTAATGCGGTAATATGAGTTATGCGCCATCGTTGTCTCTACGAACACGTTTGACGTTAGCAAACTATGGTTTTATTGTTGTTTCTGATGCATCGGAGTACCCATATTATTATTCAACCCATTGCTACAATTGACCGGTATTTTTTCATATCAAGAAGCAGTGTAAAGTTTAAACACGACATTGTTTTTGTGCTATTGTTACGCAAATAACAACAATAGCGCCACTTTTAGCTCAATAACGTAGAATGTACAGAATGCCATGACATTTTGACAGCTGTCTCTTTAAGGTTGATCCTAACTGCAAACGAGATGATTTAAACAAAAATCGCCATATTTTAGTTAGGCTGAGACTACCGATAACTAATGCGATAATCTGAGTGCATTGGTTTTGTAGAAATTTTGTGAAAAATTAATATTTTGTTTAAGGACATGCATCCAAGTTTATAATTAAATTTGATAAATTTGTATTTTTCAAGTAAGGCTTACGTATTTCTTTAGTATGCTTTACCATACTATATTATTATATGGTTGCATTAGCCTAGAATAAGCATTATCCTTTAGCAACTGCACAATATAATAGATGATGAAGACCAAATCTACTGCTAAGAGAACTAACACATCCGTTTCCACTGTTATCCAGCAAGACAGACAGCAGGTTGTGTACCCTCAGATTACAGACATACAGTCTCCAATAGACAGGGTTAACCTTGGGCACGTCTCTGCAACTGTGGGGAGATGGGAAGGAATGTTAATCCAACACATACCTAAGAAAGATGCAGAGAAGTCTGCATATGTATAACAGGTATCATATGGAGTGTTCGTAGCAATGCATAGTGGTCCAGAATGCGAATTTAGCTGGAAAGATACGTTTTCAACCTGAGTTTGAAGTTTTGGAGCAAAGTTGTCGTTCACAAAGTTGTTTCTAATAATAAGGCCTTTCTTTTGGTTTGAATGAAAACTAGGGTGTTCCCTGTTTTCAGAGAAATCGGAAATCTAACTTTTTTATTTGCAGAAATAAAGGCATATATTTTTCAAATAAGTTGTAGATGAGAAAATTTGAAGCTAATTTGGTGGAACAAATTTTTCTGTAGCTTTTGAAATGACCGAATTAGAGCAATTTTTCCTACGTAGCTTAGGGTGTCCCTATAAAAATCAGTTATTTTGCTCTAACTTTTTAGTTTTAAATTTTTCAGCAAAGCTGTGTTCGCATTGATTCTAGAACAATAAAAGATTCAATTTTTGATGTGCTGAAATTGTCGCTATCGTATGTTAAACAAAAGTTATTATGGTTTTTGTAAAAATGAGGACTTTTTCAAATGTTGATCTTTTTTATTGGGGCAGATAGAAAAAATATTTCTCAATTGCATTTGTATGGTTTTATATTATTGCATATAATGATTTATAACTGGAGATAGGTTATTTTTTTAAATTGAGTAAAACACATTTGAAAAGGGCGTAGTTTTATGAGAAAATCGTAAAAAACTCGCTAACGGTAAACGATATCGGCAAGATTTACAGGTCAAAAGTTACATCTTTTTAAGTTCAAAACACCAGCTGGAGACAACTTTGTTGGCAAATTTGAAATAAAAAAGTTAGAGCAAAAAACTTATCTGAGGAAAACTGCCCTGATGAAGGTCTCTACTTCCGATTATATTTATGAGTAATTTCACTATTGGAATTTTTGGCTGTTTGATCATAGTAGCTTAATGGTTTTCAGTTAGAAGTGCTATTTCGTAGTTATTGTTCGGAAAGAAACACAGTTGCTCTTGTTAGAACTTGTTGATGAAATCACACGGCGAATTTAATCGGTAGCTGCTGCAAATCAGAGTGATAATTGGCTGCGTGGAAATGTGACTTTTGCAGTGAATTCTCCAAAAACTTAATGGAAAAAGAAGCTAAAGCCATTCTCCAACAGCTGCAGAAGAACTCAGCAGAACCGCCTGCGGGAAATAAAATTAAAATTTAACACCGAAGAATTGGGATTGCAAGGTCAGAAGGTCGTCGTAATTCTGGAAAGGTATTTGAAAAAAATGCGAAAAATCCAGATCTTGTGGACTCATTTACATCTGAAAGCAGTTATGATACCGCTCTATTAATGTCTCTCGAAAAAGAAATCGGCTTCATATGCTGAAATGATTTTAGCAAGGCACAATACATGGACGTACGAATTGCTACCATGGAGCAGTATTAATCTATACCCGTCGTACAACACTATCCTACTACAAGTCGTACACTAACCTATCTCCAGTTTTCAAATATATTATGCAATAATATAAAACCTTCCAAATGCTGTTTTTTTTTTTCGGTCTGCCACAATCAGAGAAATCAACATATGAAAAATTCCTATTATTTTTACAGAAACCATAACAACTTTTGTTTGACATACGATAGTGACAATTTCAATACATCAAAAGTTGTAGCTTTTATTATTCTAGAATCAATGCTAAAAAAATTGAAATAAAAAAGTTAGAGCAAAATAACTTATTTTTATAGGGACACCCTAAGCTACGTAGGAAAAATTGCTCTAATTCGGTCATTTCAAAATCTGCAGAAAAATTTGTTCCACCAATGTTGCTAAAAATGTTCTCATCTACATCTTATTTGAAAAATATATGCCTTTATTTCTGCAAATAAAAAAGTCAGATTTCCGATTTCTCTGAAAACAAGGGCCACCCTAGTTTTCATTCAAACCAAAAGAAGGGCCTTATTATAAGAAACGACTTTGTACAAGACAAATTTGCTCCAAAACATGAAACATAGACTGAAAACGTATCTTTCCAGCTAAATTCGCATTCTAGACCACTGTGCAATGAGTGGAACCTGGGATATGATAGACAAGCGTTACGAGTGATGAAAGAATTATGTATACAGAAGATTGATATTAAGCTAGTTTTCGTCTGGGACTTCGTAAAAGAAAAGTATTTTTTACTGCTGCGTCGTTTTTTCACGAATTTCACATAGTTTTATATTCATTCTAAACTGCAAAGAAAATTTCTAGCGTGCCATTTGTAGGCTGTTTATTTTTAAATTTCTAGTATCACAGTAAGTGAACCTTTGCTTCGGAAAATCCGGAGCGTATGGTATACCAAAACTTATACACTTAGAATAGGATTAGCTCTAGGATAAAAACAGCACACAAGGATGTGACACCCATTCAAGGTAGCTCAGGACCTGTGGTTTGACATAAATCTTCTCAACTACGTCACTCAAAACGATCTACATTAAAAAAGGTGGCTGCAATTAGTTTTTCTCTTCTACTCATTTCAGAGAGCGAACAATGGCACTTTCTAAAAGAAGTCGGGACAAATGCAGTAACACTAACCTTCTTAGCCACGTCACTCCCACCGATTCACCTTAACCTACAAAATTAAGACGAAAGGATGGTTCTCCCCGTCTCTCTAACGATCCGAAAATATTCGTGCATTAACTTATTCATCAAATGGATTTTTTTTCCATGTCGGGTATCTTCATCACTGCGACCAGTTTTTAGATCTATTGTGATAGATACCCCTTTTTTTTTGCTTTAGATATTGTCAGCATGACCCATCAATATTGCTAGAAGTGATCGCCAATGTTTGACTTAAAGCGTTGTCCCAGGGCGGTATAACACACCGGATAAAGTGTACAACCGTACTGGGGTTTGTTCTCCAGATTTCAGAGGGTTCTAGTAGGGGTGTGGAAGTAGTTCGCCTCCCCACGGTGCACCCTGGAAACGTTAAGCTCCCGTTAATGGCTAAACGAACTACAACGGAGGAAGTGCCATAAGTCGCGGAAGCCGGCAAGAAGCCGTAAGCGGTCGTGACATGGGGGACAGGGACGACCCTGGGGTAGCCGCCCCCAGACGTTCCAACCCCGATCCTGATCCCTGTTTTTCTAGATCGGAGGAAGGTCCGTGTGATGCGATGTTCGGCAGGTACTGTAAGTGGTCGAATATGGAGATCGCGGACGATCTGGCGTGGACGTCCCGAACCCTGCTTGGATCCAGGAGCATCTCAATCGAATCAGCGTCAGGTCGGCGAAGCTAAGCTACTAAAGCCCTATGTAGTTAGACATAGTGGGTGCGTAAAGCACACTAGCCCCCTCCCTGAAGTAATACCGAAAGGTGGTTCCGGGGAGAGCCGGGGCTCGAGGCACGGGTGGGTTTTAGTGGGTCGAGGAGTTGGCGCCCTCATTCCCACACCCCGAGTTCTTCAGGAGTCTGTTCGCAAATTTTCCATCCCGTCTAAAAAAACAAAAAGAGGGTTCTTGTAGCCCTTTGCTGAAGAACTTAAATCTTTTGTTGGAGATTGCCGGACAGTGGCATAACAAGTGTTCCGAGTCATCTTTACCCGAGCAGGAGACAACAACATATGAATACCTAATTTTGATCTTAATAACTGATCTTGGTATTAAAGAGCTCAGATTAAGAGGTAAAATACCTAAACAATAACAAAACTCGTTATTTCGGATACCTGTGAATACCTGAGAGGTACTATTTTGGTATTGTCTTACCTAAATTTGGTATTGGCATGACATTGTAGGAACAATTTTATGGTATTATCCTCAGGTATTTTACCTCTTAATCTGAGCTCTTAAATACCAAGACCAGTTATCAGGTTATTCGTTCCTGCTCGGGTATCCATGTCACAAAATCGACATGAATCATCTCGCAGTTTTCCTATCAGCTTCAAGTGATATCGGCTCGAACATGACCAGTTATAAAGCCTGTTTAAATCTCTTTTGGTAAGATCAAGTAATTTGCGAGACATTGAAATGTTTGGAGTGATGAACCGCTATGATTCAAATGGATAATTTAATTGCCGTTTATTTTTGAACCTTATTTTACCTCCAACGCTTCACTCCAATATGCCACGGATATTAATGTTGTTAAGAAAAATACTTGTTATAGTATTTTCCAGGTTGCTTTTTTTCTACTGGCTGTGAAGGCGTTAGACTAGCTTTGATAAGATAAGGATTTTGTAAAAGAAAAGCATAACAATTTCATAAAATTTACTGTTAAATTGATGATTAGGAATTGTTAAAATTGTTAACAATAGTAACATCAACAGTAAATAATGGAAAGAAGCACTATTATCCGGTAAGAGGAACCCAAACAGACTTTAGCAATAAATGCCAAAATCTTCAGCTGGGATTTGGTAAGGAACATTAGTGTAAGTTAATGTAAATATTTGTTAATTTTTTAGACCGTGTCTACTTCTGCGTTGCAACAAAGGTCACAAGACGGAGGTTTTGTTAAAAGTCTGGGTTAGTTGGATCAAAATTTACCTTGATAAGTGATGCGAACATTGTATTTATGTAACAGTCCCAAGAAAAGGGTTGGAATGTGTTGACATAATACTCGCTTTATTGGGACAAGAGACAATTTTCGGATGGATAAAAACAAAAACGATAAAATATATCAAAACAAAACAGAATACGACAATCTCTGGTAAATACTCCATGCTGTACACCTCCCCGTTGACCCGAATAGTCCCCCCAAAAAAAGGGCGGTTTGAATCTCGCTTTCTTTCAAATTGTCAGCCTCAAGTGGACCTTCTTCGGGAATTTCGAGTGGAAGATGTAGTTCTCCCTCCTTCCTGGGGACGCGAAATAGACGATCACCTACCTACTTGTTATTCACTTCCTCATTTCAAATATTTCTTGGTCAACACTGACCTCCCTGCGCAAGGCGCGGAAGGATTTCGTCTTTCGCTTCAGTGCTTGCGGCACCTTCCGGTCACGCAAAACCATCGGACGGCCGAAACACGGCTTGCGCTCGATGTTTTCACCATCCTCAAGGAGCGCCAAGATCTTGTATATGAGCGCTCGGCTGGATCCGGCTTACACAAAGAGCGTAACGATGATGGACTTCTTCGCTCCGGGGTGGAGCTGGCGGAAGTTACAAACCATCAAACGTAGTTGCTTCACTGCTTTCGGCATGGCTGCCGTAAACAAACTGATAGAGCTGTAAATTTGTTTCTGTATATAGTCTACGTATATTTATTGAAAATTTACCGGTGGACTCACCCCCAGGTAGTAATATACTCGCATTAAAAATCGGTGAACTTTGTCTCTTTTTTGAATGACAGCGTTAGTAACGATTACCGATTTATATCAACAGTAAGGATGCTGTTGGGGCCACTCAAAAATTGTGATAGTCATTTACTTGATCTTTCAGGTACCACAAGTATGGTGAACCAATAGTTTGGATTATAATTAATTACCTAAAATGAGTTATGATCCACACCACTAGCCCAACACATCCGCTGCACCACCACATCTCACCCGGAAGCATCTCGATTGTTCTTTTTCAACGCTTACTCATTCACTCGCGCCATTGAACATTAGATAACCGAGACAATAGATAATGCGCTATGCCCAATAACAACAGAAAGCGCAACAAAGCATTGACACAACCATTCATAACCGATGCACGAAGCAGCCTCTGCGGTGTAAATACTGTTGAGGTCACGAAAATTGGACCAATTTAGACCAACAACAACTCACACAGTGTGATGATGCTGTAATTTTGCTATTTTCGCATTGACAACATTGTCCAGTCTCTATACAAGTTCTCAACTCGTCATTCAGCCTTTCACTACGATCAAAACGTGGTGTACCTGTACTTGACCCATTTTTTAAATCATGATGCAGAAAACCCTGAACACCCATAATTTTGTAGCTGTGCCAGCATTAAATTATAAGAATTGCCTGCAAGCTAGAGGAGCAGCGCCTCAATATTTTGCTCGTGCATCTCGAATATCCGAACTACTCGCACGCAGAATGAGCGAAATAGTGGACAAATGAACTGTCAGCAACGTAATAAAAGTGGAATAACGTATGTTGAGAGTAAGAAAATCAGGATCTTTATCTTTATCTTTATTTGGAGCAGGGTACAGCCCGTTTGAGTAGAGCTGCAGCTGTGACCTCTTTCTCAAATAGGCGCAAAAAACCTCCTCTTCTTTTCATATCAACAAAATGTTACATAGCTTTCAAATGATACAATGTTGCTTAAATCTATACATGAACTATACATAATAATAAACCAACCTCAACTAAAAAAGAATCTTACGTTTTATTTCCAACCTACCGTACACTGACGGAACTTTCAACACTTTTTCTTCATATCTTTCATTCTAGCAAACACGACTGTCTACTCTTGGTGCCTCATGACGATGAGCGAAACATCTCCTTCTACATCATCTAACGTGTGTTGTTCTGTGGAGCTGCGAGTACTTTGTAAAATCTTTTACGAACAAGGAACATCGATGTCAAATTCGTTGGAACAGCGGTTAAAGAATCGACACATACTTGAAACAGGTTCACTACGCCCGTAATTTGTTCGAGCACCTTGTTGAAGAAAGGAAAGAAGTCGAGCGAAGTTGACAGTAGGGAATATTTATGTTGAGAAGCGACAAGAGTCGAGGGCAATCAATTTTCGATTGAAGAAGGTCAGAAACAAGGAGCGTTTTTGAAACATCACGGCGTATACTCAGTAACTCTAGACCTATAAGTTCACATTCGCGCATCATAGCTGGGCAAATTGATGGGATCATTCCATGGAAGGTGTCTTAAAGTGAAGCGCAGAAATTTGCACTGACTCACCTTGATAAGTAAGATGGCTATTCTGATAGCACGGTGCCCAACCGACAGATGAGTATTCTGATATTGACCTCACTAACGAACAGTACAGTGACTTTGAACATTGAATGTTTTTGAAGTTTTTTGCAATGCGATATATGAAACCAAGTGTCTTAGAGGCTTTGGAGGTTTATAAGTGACATGTTCCTTAAACGTCAATTTGGTGTCTAATATCGCACCTAGATCCTTAACAACAGATTCCCTTTTGAGAATTGTATATCCATGCTTTTAGTCAAAGTCAATCAGACTGCGTTTGCGGGAAAATGAGATAACAGAGCATTTACCAGCGTACAATGGTTCCATTGCATACAAAAGGCGGAAACAAGTCTAAAAAATTATTTTACATAGCTAAGTTATGTGTTTACAAGTAATTTTGAACCACTGATTGGAAAGATGCTATCTAAATTGTCATATAAAGCCACACTTCCGAAATATGGCCACTTTATGGTCCCCTGGAAAATCCGGAACATCCGATGTAAACTCATTAGTCTCGTCCTAAAGCAATAAGATGTTTTTCAAAACCATATGTACATAAAATGTAAGAAGTAAAGCGATGTGGAGAACAGTTTATGGCTCTGAGCGGCCATTAAGTGGTCTTCCGGAAATTCCGGAACATCCGTAAAATTGGATAATTCAGCAATTCCATACCAATCAAAAAATTTCGCAATATTTGGTAAGTTTGTTCCTTTGCGCAAAATATATACGTTTCCAATTTTTCATTTTGTCACTAGGGTTACCCGTTTTAAGATAGAGTGGTCCAAAAAAACAAAATCTTAGAAAATATATATTTTTCGAACAATTATTACTTTTGAACCACTGAAGCGATTTAATTTTTAAAATGGTGACAAAAATGAAAAATAATGAGTTATAGTATTAAGAAAACGTATGAATATAAAAAATTAAATCCCATTATAAAAATCAAGCATACAAATGTCCAGTTTTTATTATTTTGGTGGCGACTACAATTTTCATATAAATTTTATTTAAGAAAATTCAGACGATTTCACGTAAAGTCATTGAGGAGTGTATCGAATATAAGCTATCCACATACATTTGCGTTGTACGCATGTATTTGTGATGGTTTTTTATGCTCTGAATGCATGCTGTGCGTTTGACTGTCAGCTTTCTTTTGTTTACTTGTTTGTGCGGTTCAAATTCTGCGTTTTCAAAATGTCGCGTATTGAAAAGGAAGTGAAAATTAAGGTTCTGGACACATGGCTAAGTGAGAAGGGTATTACTATGCGAAAATTGGCGAAGCGGTTTGGAATTCATCATGCGAGTGTTAAAACCATCATTAATAAGTTTGGGGAACACTATTCTTTGGATGAGCTACCAGGAAGAGGCAGAAAACCCGGTTCTTCCAACCCGAAACTGGAGCAGAAAGTGGTATCTCTAATCATGAAGAACAAATCAATGTCAATACGTGATTTGGTCAAAAAAGCAGGAACGAGTGTCGGAATGATCCAGCGTATCAAGAGGCGAAACCACCTGAAGACCTACAAGAAGCAGAAAATCTCGAAACAAAGTGCAGAACAGAAGAAGCGAGCAGCAACAAGGGCCCGGAAATTGTATTCCCGTCTTTTGCAGCGTCCGGATGCATGCGTTTTGATGGACGATGAGACCTATGTAAAGGAGGACTCAAAAACCCTTCCAGGTCCACAATACTTTACTGCCGTCGTTGGGGAGGATGTGAGCGATGTAGACAGGTCGATTCAAGTGGAGAAATTCGGTTGAAAGGTACTGGTATGGCAAGCAATATGTTCCTGTGGTTTGAAGTCAAACATTTTTTACACTACCGGAACTATAAATGCGGAAATCTATCGATCTGAGTGTCTCCAGAAGAGATCCCAACAAACATCGGTGTTGAATTAGAGCTTGTTCAAACAAATTTGGAGAAGCTATTCAGCTATTCTAGAAGAAACAGCTGAATAGCTTCTCCAAATTTGCTTGAACAAGCTCTAATTCAACACCGATGTTTGTTGGGATTGTTGCCTTTATATAAGAAGCATAGTACACCTCCACTGTTTTGGCCGGATTTAGCGTCGGCTCACTATGCCAAAACCACTCTCAATTGGCTTGCGGAAAAGGGTATAGATTTCGTTGAGAAAAATATCAATCCACCAAATTGCCCTCAGCTTCGACCCATCGAACGTTACTGGGCAATCGTGAAGAGGGTCTTCAAGAAGACTGGTAAGGCAGCTGGGAACATGCAGGAGTTCAAAAAAATTTGGGCTCAAGCGTCCAAAAAATGCGATGCAACACATGTCCGGAACTTGATGAAGAGCATTCGATCCAAAGTTCGAAGATACGTGAAGGAATAACTTAAATTTCATCCGGTCTTCATTATGTTCAAGTTTAACCTCGTACATAATTTGAAAGAAAGTTTGTGGATAGCTTATTTTCGATACACTCCTTATAATGATTGTAATGATTTATACAAAATGTGTGCACTTATCTATTTCACCCCTTTTACAAAAGAAGGGTATACAAATTGCTTGGAATATCGACTTTTGATCCTAGGCTCGAAGGACCGAGTGTTACATACCATTCAACTCAGCTTGTCAAGATCGCATTTTTCGGCTTCTGGAAGATAAACAATATCGAAATAACAATATATCATCAGCACGCTTTCTGTGACGCAGAAAACAAGGTGAAATGAATTTAACATGAATTTGAGTTTGAAATGACAACAATAACTGAGATTTCCCAAACAAAAGACGTCTTTCCCCCCCCCCCCCCAATATCCTTCCCTCCTCTTTTCCCCCCTTTTTCCCATTTTTTTTTTTTTCAAAAAAAAAAAAACCCCCCAACAAACAAAAAACACCCCCCCTCCATTTAACCCCCCCGCCCCCCCCCCCCCCAAAAAAGAACAACAAATCTTTTTCCCCCACAACTAAATTTTTCCCCAAAAAAACACCAAAATTAAAACCACTTTTCTTGTTTTTCCCCTTTTTCCTCAACAACCCCCAAGGCTTTTTCCTCGAAGCTTGTTAACATCACCATTGCACTTATTTTTGTGTTATCATTTTATTTGATGGGTTTTTGATACAAATCCAAATCTGACCACTTGGGCTTCAAATGGTGAGTTGACAACTTAGAAGGAGGGTGCGACCGACCTCTCGTCCTCACAAGTTCCTACCTCACGCCTCCACGAGTCATATGATCACAAAAGACTGCCAGCTGAAACATGGAGACGCTGGTTGGCGTAGCCTGGGCAATGTTGTCAATCTGACAATAGCGAAGTGAGGGGGTGCGACTGAACATCATGTACCTTAAGTCATATTGCATATTTTCCATTTTTAATTTATTATTAATTTCAGCACGCATTAGAATCATCGGCATCGAAAGCTCTCAATTAATAACTGTGGAAGTGCATTTGGAACACTGAGTTGAGAGCAGGCAATAAGCAGTTTGTGAAAGCAATAAGCTTGAAATGCTATGTATAATAACGCTTTAGAATCATCTTTGCATTCCAAAACCATGTAAGAGCCTGGAGCATCATGACAGGCATCAAAGGCTCAATTTGTTTTTCAGCATTTCAGCATAACATTTAATTTAAAATTGCGCTTCTAAACTTCAACTACTATATTCATAAAAGACAGCAATGTAGGATTATATTTTAACATTGTTTTTAGTGGTATTATGGTAAGATGGGCCATTGTTTCAGAGGTCATCAAACCGGACTCTTCGATCACTCCAATTGCTATCTTTGAAATGTTACTAGAACAGTATAAAGAAAAATTTTACATCATGTCTTATAAAATAATATCTTTTATTGAAGTTCTATCTCAGATATTTGGAATGATCTATTCTGTTTTCAACTTTTCCAGGACTGGAAGGATATTGATACATATCTAATTTTTATTTATTATTCAGTAACAATACGTTGGATGTATCATTAAAGTTTGAAATTTGAATAAATTAGCATTCTTGTCCATGATGATATCCTAATTTTTCGTGTACAAAATATACTAAATATTAAATAACACATAACGGGGGAAAGGGAGGGACCATCAGGGCACGCAAGTTAAACGATTTGGATAGGGAGCATGGGACTGCCTCCTCCCTATTGTTAACATTTCGCGGAACGACCACTTGGGCGGGCTCTTCGACCCCATCTATTGGGTTTATTCTGTCAAACGAGGGCTCGATTCTAGTGCTGTCTGTGTGACCTTGCTTTTGAAAGGAGATTCTTTTCCCTATATTCGCGGGTTTCGCGTAAGTGTCTCTGCTTACGGGCCCGCCCAAACGTTTTTGGCCCTTCATATAGGAGCTTGATGATCACAAACAATAATAGAATCCTGATCAAATCGTTTTTCAGATTATTCCACTGCTATGGGAAGTTACCTTGCTACAATAGATGGTAGTATTATATCATCATCATCATCATCAACCCCCCGCCACTATTCTTTTTTTTTTTCCTTCTTTTTTTTTTTTTTTTTTTTTTGTTTCATTTTACCAACCCCCCCCCCCCCCCCACCCCCCCAACCCACCCACAAATTTCAAAAAATCGCACCCCCCCCACCTTTTCTTTCTTTTCCTCCCTCTTTCTTGTTAAAATAAATTCCCCCCACCCCCCCCCCCACACACACCCCCCCCCCACCCACCCACCCCCACCCCCCCCAACCCGTTTTTTTTACCCCCCCCCCCCCCCCCCGCCCACCGTTTTTAAATATTTTTTACCTTTTTAAAAAAGAAAAAACCCGGAACTCACGCGAATTTTTTTATTTACCATATTTAAGGGTTTTCCACCCCCCCCACCTATTTTTTCAGAAACTGAAAAAAAAATCTTTAAAATAAGCCTATTGTGTGATTGTGTGCTTGTTTCGAAATACTACCTCGCAATGCCCTCCGCTCAATTTTCAAAGCTACTTCTATTCAATCTTCACAGCCTGCCGTGCGCTAACGGAACTATCAATACTTTCTCTTAACAACTTTGTTCTAGCAAAAAAAAAGTGCCGTCTACTTCTAGAGCCTCACATGTGATGAGAGATTATGTCCTTCTCAAAAACAACATCATCAAAACAAAATTGCCAAATCACCAAAAAAGCTGACCATGACGATTTGAATTGCGTGGACGTTAAAACCCACGTCAAGGCAGAATTCACACAGCTTTCTGGACAGCAGTTTTAGGTGGAAACTGGAAGTGAAAACATTACAGACGTTTTCATGTGTATGAAACTGTAGAAGTACGCTAAGAAATATCAGGCTCTGCATGATTTTTGTACCTGTGGGTTAAAAAACTTAACTTTCTTTGCAACCGGGACCATCAACCAGGAAATCAACGTGAACGAGTGTCTGGAAAAAACGTCTGCTGCCTCCCTTGAATCAACACAATTGTTGGCCAGAGTTGTCATCCTAACATTACGAATAAAAGTTCATGGAGTGGTATGCCACTAACAACGTGCAGTTCATGCCCATGGACATGAACCCAAAGCGATCGTCAAGCGCAAACTTAAAAAAAAAAAACTGTTGGACGAGAGAACTAGGGTAAGGCACACCTGCATTTTGTGACGAACAAATTGGTCGAGAAGTCTGAACGGATTCTGTTGGCAAGAGTTTAACGAAAGGCTCGGCAATTCAGATTTGGTCTAGTCCTGTTGAGTTCATCTAAATGAAAAATAGTTTGATCTCTTTCAATAAACAAGAATTGATTTACATGCTTTATTCACCTAAAAGTTGGAAAGGTGGCGAAAATGGAGCGAGCAAATGTAGCAATAATTTCTTCAGAAAGCCGCTTGATATCGAAAAGGCAATTTTGCCCAACTTAGTCCACAAAGCGTTTTATTAAGTCAACAAAGCCATACAAGTGTGTGCGACCGACTAGCTGCACACAGATTGCTCGAAAATAAGTTACCGGTCCCGACCAATTTTGATCATAGCACTCTTTAGTTATCCGGTTCCATAGCATCTCTTAATTTAGAAATTACAACAACTTTCGCAGTTTCAAGACAGTCGGGGTTTGTGCATTCTTCCATTACTAAACAATTAGACAATATTTGGATAACTCTATTCTATTTGTGCAGAACTGAATTTTAAACTTTGATAAAACTATACTGTGATCACTGTATTCGTTAAAAAAAAGTGCGATTTGTTATTGTCATCGCTACTGTCATACATAATTCCTTTGAGTAAATCCAGTATGAGTTCACAACCAAATAAATTCAAATTGTGTGAGACGGATCAGAACCTGATTTGGAAACCATGGAGTGCCAGGCGTAAAGTCGTTAGTTTTAATATGCTAATGCATATTGCAGTACGATTGTTTTATTGTTTTTATTATATTAACTTATTGTGAAGTTACAAACAAAACAAATATTTGAATTGAAATTTGTCGTCTGTGAGGCACCATTGTAGGCTGTACGAAAATGTCCATAATGTTAAACGAATTCAGGTTGCATTTCATGAAAAAAAAAAAAAAAAATGTAAGCTAGTGTGCATTCATAATGTTCAAAGTTTTAATGCTTACAGTAATGTGTTTTTATCGATTTACTTATATGTACATGTTTTTTTAGAGGGTCGTTTCTTATAAATATCCTAACTTTGATAGTTGATTGCGGCCATATTGTTTAAGCTACAAGTATCAAATTTACTGTCGTTTATTCAGTGTGCCTTGCCAAATTACCATGGAGAGTTATAGCGATAAAATAGTTAAAAAAATTCTGGGAAAACAGTTTGGTTTGGGAAAGTTATTACATTGCTATTGAAGGTCTTACTTTTAGTGATTCTCGCTGTTCACGTGTACAATTTTTCACTAATCCAGCTCGACGGTTTACCAAATCTACCGACTTTGCTCAGACGAATATGCTTGTAGTTCGATCTACTGTCGTTTAGCGATAGGAACCCTTCTTATCGAGCCACAGACTAAGCCGCAAATTGCTTGGCAGAGGCAAACTGGGCAAACGGCGGCAGTAATCTTCGGTGTATTTCTTGCCTAGTGCCCTCTTTAGTTCACAGATATTGTAGTACTTAGCACGTAAGAACTTTAGTTTTAAACTTAGATTTTATTTACGTTTAAGAGTAGATTTGATGGAATCTTCGACTTAGTTAAGATTGTAGATGGCTATGAACCATTTCTTTTGACTTCGTTTGGTATTGTTTTCAATGATTTCGATGTAGTAGTGTTTTCAATTTCCACTGTGGACCTTCGTCGCTCGTCAATGGCGTAGATTCGTGATGGGGGCTTGGTGTGCACTTTTCGGCGGGGCGTAGTTTACATTTTATCAAAGAAAGTGTTCTTTGCGAGCAACTTTACAAGCGCTTCGCCCATTTTACGGTCGCAATAATCGTCCTCCCGAGAGGTCAAGGTGGTGAACAAATTCGAGGAAACTGGTTCGATGGAAGCTTAACCCCCACCCGTACGTCAGCGAAACGCAAGGTCTGCCGAGAATATCGCCGCTTCTCGCGAAAATGTGCAAGAGAACCCGCGGCAGTCAATTCCGTACAAGAACTTGACCTCTCACAGACTTCAACTTGACGAATTCTGGGTCGAGACTTGAGTCTGCACCCATACAAGATCCAATTGACCCAGCAGCTCAAACTCAACTATCATAGACAGCGCCGTGTGTTCGTTGATTGGGTTTTGGAGTAGTTAGAAGCAGACCCCGATTTTGTCCGAAAAACCTGCTTCAGCGACGAGGCTCATTTTTGGATGAACGGGTATGTGAACAAGCAGAACTGTCGATTTTGGGATAAGGCCAATACACTAGAGGTCCACCAAGTGGCAATGCATTCCCAGAAAGCCTATGGTGTGCATTTTGAGCAGTAGGCGCCATCGGTCCGTACTTCTTCGAAAACGACACTGGCGAGGCCATCACCATCAACTGAGAGCTTTACAGGTCAAAGATTACCGACTTCTTCTGGTATAAACTGGATAATATAGATGTAAACGATATGTGGTTACAACAGGACGGTGTAACGTGCCACACAGCGCACGAAAAATTGATGTTCCGCATGAGTGATTTCCGGGCATGGTTATTTCGCGCAGAGGTGATGTCAACTGGCCAGCAAGATCGAGTGATTTAACCTCGCTAGAATTTTTCTTGTGGGGTTATGTTAAGAATCAGGTCCATATCAAAAAGCCGCAAACCATCGATGCCCTCAAAGCCAATATTACACAAGCCATCAACGAGATTTTGTCCGATTTGTGTGCCAGAGTCATGGAAAATTGAACTTCTCGGATGCACACCACAAAGCGAAGCCGAGGCGGCCATTTGAACGATGTCATATTCCATACATAATAGTATTGATTTCAAATAAAAAATAAATCTCGCAATATATAACACATACTTTGTTTTATTCTACTTTGAAGATAACAATCGCTTAATGGAAAACCTTTTACTTTACTACGTATTCAGCAGAAAAGATAACTAATCGTGGATTGATTTCTAATGAATTGCACACATTATGGAAGGACGTAATTATTGCGTTCACGAACCACCTAAGTTAAATAGATTTTCCAATATTGTTCACATGTATTCGAACAAAAAAATTGGGTTAACATAGGAATCTATGGATTATGGGCTAAAGAATGTGAAGCAATCAAATTTCTCAATACGTCTCATACGACGTCAACTATCCAACCATGGTCAGACTATATATCTAGCGATTACGGATACGAAATGTTTTAACAGGTATAATTTGTTCCTGTATGGAATTCAATTTCGTTAGTTCAAAAGATTGTCAAGAAATTGATTTGCTACCTGTGTGACGTTTAATTGAATCCGAACGAGAGAGGAGGATCTAACTCACCTACAACTTTTAGTTCGATGAACACCGATTGCACCGGGTGCACCGACAGTTGACATTCGTACAGACCCTGGTCTTCGTCTCGAACCGCCTTGATCCGCAGCGCCCAGTGACCCATGTGCCGGATATGCTGCACCAGGAAGCGTTCATCACTGCTGTACGTCGATAGTCCTACGGTGAGCAGTTGGAAGTCTCTTCGCCTGACCCAGGATACCTGCAAGGGATGAGGAAATCAAAGCAAAGATACGAATGAGTACTTTTTGTTGGTTTTATTTTCCGGTCGCGGAACGTTGTTGTCATTGCATGAGTTGTTACTGCAAATGCTCACCAGGGCGGAAGTTTGTGTGAGTATGGTGCATGGCAGCAACGCCGTGCCACCCTTTTGTGCTGTTACTTTGGTATTGTTTCGAGTAGCAAAGTATGCTTGTGACGTTGTCGGTGCCAGATAGTTGGCCGTCATTGAGCTGGGATCTGAAAATAAAATGTGGGATGCTTCATTACATACATTGCTTTTGTTTTGGATGAAAGAACAACCGGAGCTGGGTGAACTCTGTCAGGAAACATTTTGATTCCAAAACACAAACTTTCGAAAGCAACTCCAAAGCGGACATCATCGGTTGCACTATAGTTTTATGATTTTTTTTAGGGATTTTTTAAATAAATTTATCTAATTTAACAAAAAGTCGTTCTTGCAGGTTTTTTTCAAATGTAGTTTTAAAATGCCAATGTTGCTTTTTGAATACCATTCAAAAAACATTTTCGAACCAATCCTCAAATAGAAGCATTTTGAATTCAATTGTCTTATCAGTCAAAATTATTAATAGCTATTTATTAAGATGTACAAACATATTTTTTTCTTCTTAAAAGTGGATTGCAATTTAATCTTTTGAACCATTGTGTGGAAAAAATAACACAAAAATGTTAAAATATACTCAGTAGCAAAAAAAAAAAAAAAAATCCGAGTAAAATGTTGATTCCAAAAAACGTCATGTTCAACCTCCTGTAACTTTATTAATTATCAATATTTTTGGCTGAAAATTTGACTAAACTTTAGTCAATACATTGACCTTATGTGACTTATAATTTTCCAGGATGATTCAGCGCCATGTCATCCATCTTAAATGGTTAATTATAATCACACTTGCTTTCATACAGATAATTAAAGAATATATTTCTTTTCAGCCCATCTTGTGGGCTATATGGGCAGAAAAATCATTAAAAATAAACCCAAAACTATTCCGGAGTTGGAGCAAACAATTCTTATGGTTTGGTACGAAGAAATAACTGAGGAAGAGATTGAGAAACTTTACGCAAGTATGCCTCGCAGAGTAAAAGCATCGATCAATGCTCTTGGTGGCAATATTTGCTATTTAAATCGAACAAAAATCGGATAAAGGATCTTTTTATCAATATCGTACATACTCTACACTCTTTCATACGTAAAAAAAAAAAAAACTCTGTTCTTTGTGCGCCACCCATATATCACTCATGGTGTGCAGAAATGCTTAGGCAATATCTGATAATACCTCCAATTTATGCGAAATGTGACATGATAACGCATTGCAACATATAGTAACCTATGTAACGCACCATATGTGACGCCACCTTATATGTTTATAATGATACTAGCTGAACCAGGTGCGAGTCTAGCTACGCTTCCATTAAATGATTGAAAATTTAATAGAGCTGACTCTCTTATGTTTTCTTTTAAAGGAAAGAGTTTTGTTTAAATATTTTGCTAATGTGTATAATTTCTGTAAAATAAAACTATCCTGTCAGTTTGAACATAATTTTCTCTTGCACAACCTTAGATTAACTTCTTGTGCAAAATGTAGCACTGAGAGTAACTCAAGCATCCGACATTTTTGAATAAGAAAGGGTTCAAACTTCTATCAGAACAAGCTGCTTACCCAAGAAATACTCATTTTGTGTTTTAGCTTCCTGGATAATTCTCATGTTTGGTTGAAATTTCTTGGGCCTTGAACCACCATAGAAAAAAATCCTACCTCCAAAAACCCCACATGCCAAATTTTGTTCCGTTTGCTTGATTAGTTCTCGAGTTATGCAAAAAATTGTGCTTCCAGAGAGTTGAGCGGTCTCCATTTGCTTGATTAGTTCTCGCGTTATGCAGAAATCTGTTTTTCAATTGCATGGGAGCCTCCCCTTCCAGACAGGGAAGGAGTCTCGCACCATCATATGAACCTTCTCCGGCCCCAAAAACTCCTGCAAACAAATTTTCATATCAGTAGGGATAATTCTCACGTTTGGTAAGAATTTGTGTTTCACTTGTATGAGAACCCCCCCCCCCTTCCAAAGAGGGGGGGGGGTCTCAAACCACCGTGGAAACATTTCTTGCCTTTAAAAACTTTCACAAACCAAATTTGGTTCCATTTGCTTGATTAGTTCTCGAGTTATGCATAAATTTGTGTGTCATTTGTATGAGACCCATCCCTTGCAGATAAGGGAATCATTATAAGAACCTTCTCCGGCCCCAAAAACCCTTGCATACAAATTTTCATAATAGTAGGGTTAATTCTCATGTTTGGTATAAATTTGTGTTCTATTTGTATAAGACCCCCCTACCAGAGAGAGAAGGGGTCTCGAACCACAGTAGAAACATTTCTTGCCTCCAAAATTCCCACATGTCAAATTTGGTTCCGTTTGCTTCATTAATTCTCTAGTTATGCAGAAATTTCAGTTGCATTTGTATGAGAGCCCCCCTTTTTAGAGATGGAAGCGGTCTCAAATCACCATAGAAACATTGTACAGGTGTACCAAAATAACTAAAGAGCCACGACTTGCAAACAATTGATTGGTAGAAGATGTATTCGTGAAGGTAACATGAAGGCCGTACAACGGTCCTGTTCCGACATCAAACAGAAACTTCGCCGAACAGCCGATTACGGACCGTTTTCAAATGTTCACTTATTTTTTTCAACAATAGACAATTTATCTTTAATTTAATAAATCAGATCTTCTTCAAGTATGTTTGTCTTTTTTGACCGCTTGAAAGATAAATTCAAAAATCTTAGTTGCCACCCGTTATTTGCAAGAAAATGAAAACAAATAAGAATATCTTAATCGTTAACCATGCGATCGTGTCGTGTGCACAACTTCTTTTATTTTAGTTTCTTGTTCGTTTTTATTAATACTTAAAGCTTATTGCTTTCACAATAAGCCTATTGCTTGCACCCAAATGGTAAAGCCTGTCCACGTTAAATTTCGGAAACTTTTCTTTCAGTGTAGATTTTGAATTATTTCACGGATCGCTGAAACGTTTCACTTATATGACAACTGAAACTCACCACTTTATTTTGTGCTTGAACTTGTTTACATTCTTGTTAATTCAGTAAAATGGCGTCCAATCAAGTGGAAGTGCGCAAACGCATTTTGTACGAACGGCAGCAAAATACGAATTTATCGGTACGCGTTTTTGCAAAGAAACTAAAAGTAGCGAAAAGTACCATGTTTTGTGTTTGCAAATCATTTGACCAGCGTTTAACTATGGATCGAAAGGTTGGAAGTGGGACAAATCAAAAAGTATGCTCCTGACAAATTGACAAGAAGGTGGTAGCTATTATTGAGACAAATCCCACTTTTTCTGTGCAAAATGTGGCTCGCAAAGTGGGGAAGTCAAAATCATGCGTACAAAAAGTGAAGCAGAAGCAAGGATTGAAGGCTTACAAAGTGAAAAAGGTTTCTAACCGTGATGACAGGCAACATTTCATTACAAATAATCGTGCTAAGTGAGGGATATAAGACATGTAATAACTATTGTAAGATGGAATTTTTCATTTTCATTTTCATTTTGCATCATTTGGTGGGGCATTAAGAGCGCAAGTCAGTCCAAAGCCGAAGTTGAAGGAGGGGTAATGGCGAACTAGTCTAACTAGTCGTGTTAATTTTAAATTCTCTTAGTTTCCCAATCAGAATCGTTCTAGTAATACGCACAATTTTTTTTTTAAATAGTGTTTTTAAAAAAAAAAGTGAAAGCGATCATAAAACTGTTAATTTACAATTCCGCATTACAATGATAAATACTACAAGGTACAGCCCAATGGGGTTGTGCGCAAAGGTGACGTAGGACTACGCAGCAATCTAATTCCCATACACGTCAGGGCCATCCGCTAATTGATTTAAGTCAGTCCTGAAAAGGGCCAAGACAATTCTATTGTACACTCTCTAGAAAGCATTTGGTGGCTCTTAATTATGATACGGCCCCGGTTGTAGTTCGCGATGGCCACTTTCTCTAACGCGTAGAAGATAGTTATGGATCTGTTGGTTCATTGGTTGTTCAACACGCTTTGCTATTTACTCAAGGACGCGGCGTTTAAAGCAATGCCATGTTCAGCCGGGGCGCGTTAATGGAAATTTCAAACAGCACAAGAGAAAATTTTAACCAAATAAACTCTTTAATTGGAAAATTAATTTGGTCGTCCTGAAAAGGACGGATTTAGTTGACGGGGGAGAAACAGTTCGCGATTGAACTTGGGCTTTCTCTCTTGGTTCATCTCACGAGATGATTGATTCTTGACTCGTTGTCACGGGCGGCTTTATCCCGTCAACTTGTAGGCTTCAGCAGCCATGTTTCTCGCAGCGAGGTTGACGGGAGCATCGGCAACAACAGCCAATAGCACCAACGTCTCTCTGGGCAACGACTGCTCGCCGCCGCAAACTGTGATCCTACAGCCACTGCACAGCTTAACGACTGTCGTAAGACTGAATCAAAATGTTCTGCTAAAAGCTGTTAGGTAAAAGCATCGGATGCTAGTGCACGAAAGAAGGCGGTACCAACGAAGGCAATGTGTTACAAATTGCTTCAAAGGGAACGAACTTAAATTATTGCGCCACAATAATTAGTTTTAATTATTACACGCAAGACGGATGATTTTCTTAACCGAGAGTTTCCTAATTTGCTTGCCACCGCCAGCAACTAATCCGCTATGCATACCTAGGAACTACAACGAACTCAACCACATGGTCGGTCTGAAGTGACGCAGTTCGGCTCGAATTCCGTTCGTTGGTTGTTCAACCTTCTTTGTCATTTACTACGGGACCCGACGTTTAATGAATGCTATGTTCAACCGGGGCGCGGTAATTGAAATTAATTTCTAACATCACAAGAGAAAATTTCAACCAAATAAACTCTTTAGTTGGCAAACTAATTTGGTCGTCCTGAAAAGGACGGATTAAGTTGACGGGGGAGAAACAGTTCTCGATTGAACTTGAACTTTCTTTCTTGGTTCATCTCATCTTCATTGCGGGTGGCCATCTGCAGGTGACGTGGGATGATTGATTCTTGTCTCGTTCAACTCGTAGGCTTCAGCAGCCATGTTTCTCGCAGCAAGGTTGACGGGAACATCGGCAACAACAGCCAACTGCACCATCGCCTCTCTGGGCAGCGACTGCTCGCCGCCGCCTACTGCGATCCTACAGCCACTGCACAGCTTAACGACTATCGTAAGACTGAATCAAAATGTTCTGCTAAGAGCTATTAGGTAATGGCGTCGGATGCTAGTGCACGAAAGAAGGCGGTACCAACGAAGGCAATGTGATACGAATTGCACCAAAGGGGACGAAATTCAGTTATTGCGCCACAATAATTAGTTTTAATTACTGCAAGTAAGACGGATGATTTTCTTAACAGAAATATGCCTTATGTACTTGCCATCACCAGCAACTAACCCGCTATGCACAAGTAGGAACTAAAATGAACTCTACTAAATGGTCGGTCGGACGTGTTGCAGTTCGGCTCGCATTATCCATGTTAGAATTTCCTTCGTTGTTTGTTCATTTACTCCGGGACGCGGCGTTTCAAGCAATGCTATTTGCAGCTGAGGCGCGGTAATTAAAATTTCCATCATCACAAGATAAAAATTCAACCAAACTCTTTAGTTGGCAAACTGATCTGTTCGCCCTAAAAAGGACGGATTTAGTTGACGGGGAGAAACATGATTCGCGATTGAACTTGAGTTTTCTTCTTGGTATTCTTGGTTTATCTCCTCGTCGTTGCGTGTGACGTGAGATGATCTTTGTCTCTTTGTCACGGATGGCTTGTTCCCGCCAACTCGTAGGCATCAGCAGCGAGGTTGACGGGAGCATCAGCACCAACAGCCAACTGCACCAACGCCGCTCCGAGCAACGAATGCTCGCCAGTACACCCTCCATGGTGCTAGCTGCCGCCAACTGCGATCCTACAGCCACCAGCCACTGCGCAGCTCCACGACTGTCGTAAGACTGAATCAAAATGTTCTGCTCAGAGCTATTAGGTAATGGCGTCGGATGCTAGTGCACGAAAGAAGGCGGTACCAACGAAGGCAATGTGATACATATTGCACCAAAGGGGACGAAATTCAGTTATTGCGCCACAATAATTAGTTTTAATTACTGCACGCTAGACGGATGATTTTCTTAGCAGAAATATGCCTTATGTACTTGCCATCACCAGCAACTAATCCGCTATGCACAACTAGGAACTAAAATGAACTCTACTAGATGGTCGGTCAGACGTGTTGCAGTTCTGCTCGAATTATCCGTTCTAGAATTTCGTTTGATGGTTGTTCAACGTGCTTGTCATTTACTCCGGGATGCGGTGTTTAATGAATGCTATGTTCAGCCCGGGCGTGGTAATTAAAATTTCAATCAGCACAAGAGAAAAATTCAACCAAACTCTTTAATTGGCAAACTGATTTGGTCGTCCTGATAAGGACGGATTTACTTGACGGGGGAGAAACATGGTTCGCGATTGAACTTAGGTTTTCTTCTTGGTCTTCTTGGTTCAACTCCTCGTCATTGCGGGTGGCCATCTGCAGGTGACGTGGGATGATTCTTTTCTCGTTGTCACGAGCGGCTTTATCCCGCCAACTCGTAGGCTTCAGTAGCGAGGTAAACGGCAGCAACTGTTCGTCAGTGCACCCTCCAGTGTGCTTGTTGCTGCCAACTGCGTTCCTTCAGCAGATTTATGCACAGCTTCACGACTGCCGTAAGACTGAATTAAAATGCGAAGGTGTACCCGTTATATAACATTCATGACTGCCTAGGAGACTTTCCTTACTTGAATATGAAGTCTGTGCTAGGATTATACTGTTCATTTGGTAAATTTACTCTGAAAAATTGACATTATAAGACATCACCTTTTATTTACGTTATTTTCAATAGCCTAATTTTGATAATTAATCAATTTAGATTTTAAAATTGATGCGTAGAAATATTCCAGATAGATTGGTGCAAAAATTTTGAAAATCGGTCATGAAATGAATTATTTATTAACGTTCAAAACCTAAGCATATTTCGTGACGCTCCAAATTTTTGTACTCGCAACGTGTACCCCTGTATTAAAAACAAAGACGTAGTCCTACGTCAAAAAAAGGAGCCCCCCCTATTCTTCCCATCCCGCCTTCCCCCAATTTTAATTTTTTTTCCCCCCCCCAATCTATATCAAACATCATCTCTCTTATTTTTTTTCCCCAATTAAAATATAAATTATATTAAAAATAAAAAAAAAAATACCAATTTAGGTAAGTTTGGTGTTACGTTAATGATAATCAATGAATAAACAACAATGAAAGAATTGCCACGCCAATGAAAAGTGCACCTCCTGTCGTGTCCCTTAACTACTTGATGTCAGGCGTCCACAAACTGTTTCTAGCCTAGTCTAAGCGTAAATTGTGGCAAAGCCTGACGGTAGCACACCTCTTTCATTCTGAACAAACCCACCTATGACAAACCACAGTGATACGATACTCTGAGTTCCTCTCCGCATCCCACAAAACCACAATACTTATGGCCACGGTCTAGAAGTTCACTGCATAGGAAATTCAATGACACAGTTCAAACTTCCACCCCAAATTGAATATTTAACGTTTTCAAATTTGAATAAATCTATCTATGACTAAATTTTTAGTGATTTGCGGCCCAACCCGCCGATATCACACTCAACTTTAGTGCCTGTATACATGCGTGCTACGACGCCGCTATTAAATAGAAAGAGGAGTGAGTGTGATATTATCACTACTTTGTGTGGCTGGACCTTTGGCTCTCCCATAAATGGTTCATTAGAGTAGAAGGTCATACAATGACATGACCTAGCGACATCTATCATAAATCAGCTATCTCTAATGCATCATTAACATGAGATTAGGCCCTCCCACCAGCGTCCAGGTACAAAATCCAGCCATGGAGAGGGAGCTATTGTAAGATGGAATTTTGGAACTAAAATAAAAATAAATTAATCTATCGACCGCATTTTTGGTACTAATTTCATCTTTGCCAAAGCGAAATTGACTACCAACAGGAAAAGCAAGGAAGTAACTATAGGAGCAAGAGAGTAAGAGCGAACCTAAAGAAAATATGCTCGATTAGGGTGAGAGTTCTCTGCTAGAGGAGATGCGATTACGAATTGGTTTGGAAGACCATTCAGTGTTCGATGTTTGTGGCGTAAGCATCAAATTTCGCGAATGTTACGATTTTGGGCCGATTAAATGGAGCCCGAAAAGCACAACACTAAGCACACCAATTACACAATTTTTTTGCAAACATTTTCTTGTATCATAATGGACGACGAAACGTACGTACTCGAAGACTTTAAACAGCTTCCTGGTCTAACTATTTATACCGCAATGCAAAGGAATGCCGTTGCCGAGCATTTCCGGTCAAAGAAGGTGTCCAATAAAATATAACCCATTAGTAAGCTTTTGGCATATTTATTTCATTCCACTTCGATACCATAACCTTACGCTTAACTCCACTCGTTAGGTTCTGTACAACATCTGGCTGCAGCTTCTTCTGTATGGAAACCCACTTTTTCTTCATGTCTTCCTCAGATTTGACCTCCTTGGGATGCTTTCGTAGTGCCTGCTTCATAATTGCCCAAATTTTTTTCGATGGGCCTTAGTTCCGGTGCGTTGGTGGGGCGATCATGTCTTTGGGTACGAAAGTGACCCAGTTGGTTTCGTACCACTCCATTTGACAACTCCGTTTGCCAGATGAGCAGATCGCTTGCCAAATCATGTATGTCTTGGCAACCCGAGCAGGAACGAATAACTTGATAACTGGCTTTGGTATTTTGGAGCTCAGATTAAGAGGTAAAATACCTAAGGATAATATCATAAAATTGTTCCCACAATGTTATGCGAATACCAAATTGAGGTAAGACAATACCAAAATAGTACCTCTCAGGTATTTCCAGGTATCCGAAATAACAAGTTTTATTATTTGAGAGATATTTTGCTTGCAATTCTAAGGTATTTTGTTTAGGTATTTTACCTCTTAATCTGAGCTCTTGGTATTAGACCACTTATCAAGATCAAAATTAGGTATTCATATGTTGTTGGCTCCTCCTCGGGAAACTTTGAAAGTTTCTGCTTCCGTACTTCCTCCGGAACATCAAACTTGTACTGGGCGGTGAAGAACAGTAGCCCCGAAAGATGCCGGAAGTCCACCTTGAAGTATGTCTCACTATCCATGATGAGACAACGAGGCTTCGTCAGCATCTGAGTGTACAGTTTCCGGTTCCGTGACTTTCCCACCGTATTTTGCCGTTCGTCGCGATTTGGAGCCTTCTGCACTTTGTTCTTATGCAGTCGCTCCCGGTCCATGGCTCTCTGAACGAAAGACTTGGACAGATTCAACTTTTTGGCCACATCCCTGACCGAAGCATATGAATTCCGCTTAAATGCTTTCACGACACGCTTGTGATGCTGATCACTAATAGAACATCCATTCTGACCGCTTTTCTACTTCCGTTCGATGTTCAGAGTTTCGTAGAAATGTTTAATCATACGGCTCACCGTTGACTGCACGATTCCGAGTTTTTTTTTCCGATTTCCCGATGAGAGAGTTGAGGATTTTCCAAGTGCTTGCGCAAAATCAATTCGCGATATTGTTTTGCGGGTGACGCCGTTTTTTCCGATTTTCGAAAAACTGATCGTGATAAAAATACAAAAAAAAAAAAAACACTCTAAACTACTTCCACCAAAATTTTCAAGAGAAAATACCCAATGGGTAATTTTCAACAACGTTTTTTCCGTGATGCAATTTGATGTGGGACACCTTTTATCAATAAAGGTGTGTATGAGAAAGCATGTCTGCAAAAGCAGTTGCTACCGTTCATCAGAAGCCACGACCCGCCAGCTCTGTTTTGGCCTCTTGTCAATATGCGAAATCCGTCCTGGAATTGTATCAGGTATAAGAGGTCAAATAGGTGCCAAAAACTGCCAATCCTTCAAACTGTCCAGAACTTTGCCCAATAAAGATCGGTTTTGTTGAATTATGTGTAAATTTTTGTTGTTGCTTTTATTGTGGTGTCCGTAATTTAACGTGGGAAGGCTTATTTCTAAATGCAGTTCCACAGTTTTCAATGGGACTCTTCCGATTGGCATTAAGTTATTTGGCATAAGATCGTTTGGCTTTATTGCCATTTGGCATGAACCATTTTCATATTCATAAACATTTATATTCGAACTTGTTTGGAGATTATCGTTGAGAATGGTATTTATTTATTTATCGATTTATTTATTTGTAGAGGCACACAACCGTTTAAAACTTGAAGTTGAAGAATCTGCGAAAATTTGCCTTCACAATCATCGACCTTGGTGCAGAGAAAGACAGCAGACCAATGCCATCAAACGTTGTCTCACGACATGATAGTTGGATTTTTGAAGGCAAAGGCAGTAAGAACATTTCTGTTGTTGGCATTACCAGTTTCAATACAGCTTTGAACGATCAAAATATGGGGAGGTTGGGGTGGATCAACGTGAATTAAGGTCTGTATCCGCAATAATCCGGACACCTCAAAACATGAATAAAACATAAATTTCGCATTATATTTCCGTCGTAGTTGTTTATTTCAGATTCATGGGAAGTGTTTTAACAAATCGTGAAGACAGAACATAGTTATTCGATATTTGCATACAATTTTCGAATTTTGCGCTTAGCTCCATCCATTAGGGTTTGTACAGACTCTTCAGAAATCGTAGAAGCCGTCTTTATCCAAATTTGCTGGAAGTGTTTGATGTCTTTGATTCCTTGCTTCTTTCCAGAAAGCTTCCGCTTCATCAGAGCCCAATATCTCTCGATTGGTCGTAGCTCTGGGCAATTTAGCGGGTTTGAGTTTTTTGGTACAATGTTCACTTGATTTGCTTGGTATCACTCCATCACAGTTTTAGTATAGTGGCACGATGCCAAATCAGGCCAGAACAAAAGTTTTTCTTTGTGACTTTTGATGAAGGGTAGCAATCGTTTCTGCAGACACTCTTTCTGAAAGATCTCCTTGTTGATTGTGCCTGTAGTGGAGGAAGATTTACTCTTTTTACCACACGTGCAAATTGCTTGCCACACAAGGTATTTTTTTGGGAAATTTCGATGCCTTCTTCGTTCTGAAATGCTCAGCTGTAGCATTTCTGGCCATAGCAAAATAAAAAGCCAGCCCTGGAAGCTGCTTGAAATCCTCCAGGACATAAGTTTCATCGTGCATAACAACGCATGAAAACTTCGTGAAATATTCGCAGTACAAACGTCGAGCCCGTGATTTTGCTGCGAAGTTCTGTTTGTCGTTGCGATTTGGAACTGTTATTACTTTATACGACTTAAGTCCCAAACGTTGTTTTGATTTTTGGATAAAACCAGGCGACATCCCTATTTTACGAGCCACCGTTCGAATGGAGAGATTTGGGTTTTTCGTTAGTATCCTTTTCACCTTTCGGTCCATGACAGGATCAGCGCGTCCAATGTTTTTGTCACTTCTCGGTTTCCTCTTCACCGTCAAACGTTCCAAAAATGATTCGAGCACATAGTGAACAGTGGATTTAGGCAAATCCAATGTTTTTGCAAGGTCCCGAATGATTAACAAGAACAAGGTCAAGCCTGTTTCTTGCATGATTTTTGATATCGTTGGCTTGTTCTAAACCTTGTTCTATTTCAAACAGAAAATGGCTCTCAAATTGCGAAGTGAATCAAATATCAAATATATTGGTATAGAATGTCCAGATTTATTAGGTGGTTGGTTCCCACAAGTGCGTGAAGTGCTGTGTTACTTTTTTACGTCCATCGCACTTTGAAAAACAGTATTAGGAAAACTGCGAGAATTACAGTGAGAAAAGTCATTACTAATTTTTGGAATAAAACGTGCATTCCACTTAAACAAGAGATGAAATCTATCATCAAAATCGAAAAATGTATCTGCAGTTGAGATCTCTTTCCAAGACTCGAAACAATCAAAAAGAAGCCGATAAGTTTACGTCAAATTATTTTTGATTTGGCTGTGCAGGATGCCATCCCCAAAATGCGGAATATTATTAAACGCACTTAAAACGGCTCTGTGAAGAGAGCACTCGAGGAAGATATTTGTTTCCTCGGAGATCAACGAAATTTACGTCAGGCCGTCAAGCATGGGAAAAATCGATTCACTTTGCACTCATTTCTCACTCACACGCATCAACCGCCAGAAGTAAGCCGCACCACGTGTGAGTTATTCCGATTCTGTTCATTACCATTCTGCTTTCATTCTATTTGTAGAAAACAGAATTTAGCCAAACTGGCAGCTCATCGTACACTGAATGAATCGGACTGTAGCAATGTGGACGATTTCTCAGTGCCTATTTTTTACCCGCTGAATCATTAACGATTGCATTCAGTTTAATTCAGCTAAACGAGATTGATTTAATCGCACTCATTTCTTCAAATCATACCTTAAACAAAATTTAACATTTCAAATAATGATCTAACGTAATGTTAAGTGGTCAAAGGCAACATAAAAACATAAAGCGTCATATTAAGCCGGATCTCTGCTATGATCATTCCTGCTGATTGTATTCACTGCGTCAAATTAATCTCGTTCAGTGTATTCAAAACGCTTGCGTTTAGTGGCAACGCATTCATACAGGTATAACGTAAAGATGAAAATTCGTTTCGCATGATTCTGCTTTCCTCGTTTATTCTTTCTAAAGTCTTCGTTTTCGAGGATTCGTGAAGAACCGTTTGATAGGAAACATCACACTCGTTCGCTATTCTGCTAGCAATCGAGGGTTGCTATTTTATATCGGTGGTGCTCATGCGAGTGAATGAATTTTCCCATGCTTGCAGGCCGTTATCGATGGACAGGACACAAATCTTCAAAAATTTTAAAAGAAGATTACGTGCTTACTTATAGATGCATCTATTTTGGTCGATATTTGTTACCGTTCAACATTTTGCACTTAGGCCCATTTCGGTACCTTAACGAAAAAATCTGAAATTTTAGTATGTCATCTAATGGACCCCAAAAAGCATGGGAAAACTTGTGCCCGATTATTTTTATCAAATAAGCTCCACCCTAATGCAGCATAACGACGTAAGACCAAATGATCAATTGCCATATTTGGAGGTATATAGATACCACCGATAATTGGCGAGTAATGGCTGAGCTTAACAGTGACCCTCCAGAGTCTAGGATGATAAACTGTTATGCACAGCAATCAATACACCTCCGGAACGGTTTTGTTGCTAGTTAGTGGATTACGGTCACATCGATAGACCGTGTATCTCTCGTCAAACAGCATCCGGGAATCGATAGCGTCATCCAGCCAAGTTTCTGTGAGAACCAATATGTCAAACGAAGACTCGTTCGCCGCAGTGTAGAAGTCTATGTCTTGAATTAGTCAATATAAATTGATTGAATCTGCCTGCTCACGATAGTGTCCATTCTACCTCAAATTGCAAGAATATAATTGCACGTCATTTCTTTCTTTTTCGTTTACTTTACATCGTAAGAGATAGTTCAAGTTTGTTGTTGAAACTTATTTAATCTAAATTTCACTGTCAAGCAATGTGAATTTTTGATTCAAACATAAACCACACCTTAAGACTACGAACGAAATGTTTTATTGCGGATAGCTGTCAAAGCGTTTTATTTGCTTACTCTTTTGTCTTGTACACAAAAATAAAAAATCGATTACGCGTGTTATAGTTTAACATCATAAGAAATTGATGAGGAACTTACAGAAAACTATAAAATGTTACTCTACGAGCTACTGCACCTGCCCATGACTTTTAGTCTTGCATCAATTTATTTTTGGAAATTAAGGATTCGAAATATCAAATGATATTTGGAAAATGTCTACAATCCCCCATAAAAATGCCTTTTGAGAAGAAAGATTCACTTCTCTGGCTTAAATGTCATCGCCAACTCTTATTCTCTAGGTTAGCGAAGTTTTTAAATTGGAAAACGAACCGTTGGATTTGTAAAAAAAATAATAAAACAACGAACATAGCTGCACCCTTTGCAGTGAGCAAATTTTTTCGCGAAACAATACAAACATCGAAGCAAGTAAAAATGAATGAAAGACATACGACCTACCTGAATGTGGTGCTCCCATGGCGATTGTGAAAACGGCTATCACAGCTAGTAGTTGCCTCTGATTGCAGCTGCAGTTGCATCGGTGGTTGGCAAGGTTTCGTCGAGCCATATCTCTTTTAGTAGCATGTAGTGTTCCAGCTCTTCCCTTGCTAGTCATTAATCCAAACATCCCAAGTTGATGCTATCGTGCGCCATGGTTTTTTTTTGTTTCTGTATTATGCTCCAGTTGTAGCACAATTTCCAGAGCTTTATGGTTATATTACACCTGAAACGTGTGTCGGGTTCCGTTGCTGTCGCTTCTTCGGATGTGCATTTATTATTAGATGAGAACAAAAGGTAAATTGCAACACGGAGGGAAAATACTGCGCTGTGTTATGCCGACTTCGTTTCTCTTCCTTGCTTGGCTTTCATGGCATATGCTGCGTTGAAATCGGAAGTGTCGCAGTCAATGTTCACCCAACTGCTGCCTTTTTGTGCAACGAAACACATGCACATGTAGGAATTGTCATCTGGTTTCAGTCCTGTTTACATAATCCGCTCCGTGTAGGTATATGTATTTAATTCACAGCAGATTGCTACTTTATGCCTTCTCATGCACGCCATCTGTCACAAAAGACACTTTTTTTTCCACACCTGTTGGATTGCGCACACTACCGGTTGATGTGAAGGAGTGGATAGTGTTCATGTTCCGGAAATGGTGGATGTTTGCAAATCAGCGTATGTATAATCACTTCGTTGTCGTGCTGATCCTGTTCTGGAAATTTATCAAAATAAACAAAGAGAATTCATTAGATATGCTATATTGTAGTATTTTTGAAGGTTTTAAGTTCTTATGAGGATTTAGTAAAGAAATTCATTTTAATTTTTAAAGCATAAGCCAACTCGTCAATTTTTATTTTTATTATTCATTAAATAAGGAATCCTTCATAATGAAATACCTTGAAAAAACATTGTAATTATGTTTATTGTTTACTCTATGCGTGAATAGCCTCTCCACCCCCATGCCTATCCGCACGAGGTTGCTTGGTAAAAAGGCGCTTCGCTTGATTTGCTCCACCATTGAAATGGACCTTCGCTCAATTCCAATTTCAATACAATTCCAGCTTTTACTTTCAATTTTCAATAGAACGTCCGCAATACTATATATTGATGGAGATGATGTTATTGTGGAATGCTTCATCAACTGCTCACCTGCATATACAACATTGTTCAGTGGTCCATAGAGTGAAATAAGATAGAGTAGATTAAGAACTCAAAAAAAAAAAAAATATTTATATATATATATATATATATATATATATATATATATATATATAAGGAGATAACCACTCAAATCACATATAACACAGTATGTCATTAATCTTTTTCATTTTTATGAATAGAAAATGAAAATGGAAAGTGCCAGAACTTTTGAAATTTGAGAACTCTGTTCCACATAATGTTTACCTTACACTTCTATCTGAAGAGATATGCGTCACGTACATTACAAATCATGAGTAAAATTAGTTTTTCTTTCAAAAATATAAATTTGTGAAGCCAATTTTGTTTTAACAAAATTGAAGATGTTATAAAACCACACATTAATTTAAAAGAAACTCTATCCTTATCCGGTATTCAGTGAATAGATTTTGTCAGTTTTATTATGTTTAGGCGAACATTTCAAGGTTCGGTTTCAAAAAAGAGCATGCCAGACAAAGTTTATATCTACCACGTCCATTAACCATTTCAAATAATACGTTTAGATAAATTTTAATCCTTATGAGCTCTTTTTTGTCCTAATGTATCCGTTGCTCTTATTGTATTATCATTGTGTTTGTAAAATATCCAAAAATAAAAATCAATGTAGGGTTTAAAATTTGCAGGTACCTATGTATTTGACCCTTCTTACAAAGAAGGGTATTGCGATCGCTTGAAAATTTGACTACTATCTTTGCGGGGATCACTACCAAGTGTCATATATCATTCGACTCAGCTCGACAAGTATGCAAAATGTTTGTGTGTGTTTGTCTGTGACGCTACAAAGTAAGGCGTGTTTCTGTGATTGTTTGGACCACCAAACGGATTGTATGGGGGTCTCATTGAACGCTATTGAAGGGTTTTGAAATCGGTCCACTGGTTTCGGAAATATCTCAGGAACGCGTTCTGGTAAATATTAGCCCTTAATGTATAATTGGCCTAATCACGTTGAGCTCCCTGCCCTCCGGTTCAGAAAGGGATATGAGCGCGTTCTGTCAACTTGGTCGTGGCAGATTTCATATGTGAACGGGCTGCCACATCAACGTTCAAAAGTGCCTGAACCAAATGAACAGCTTGTAATGATCACTTGAAGCTGCGATGGGGGGTCATTGCCCTGACATTTCCAATTGTGGAACGTAGTTAAACGTCTTTTGTCTTCTATAAATAAACTTGATGGGAATGAGTAAACGCGTGGAAACCTATCGGGAACAGGGGGTGACCCCGGCGTAGTGGTTAACATCCATACCTCTCACGCCAAAGGCACGACCTCAAATGTCATCCCCGGACAAGCTACGAAAAACACCCAAAGATGTGTTTCAGTAACTACGACGGGAGAAGAACCAGCTAGAGGCTGAAAATCTCGATAATACAGAAACAAAAAAAAAAAACAACCCATCGGGAATGTTGTCTCATATGCATCCGTCGAACCATTCTGAACGGCCGTTGTGAGAATATCTCACATGAGTATTGCATGTTACCAATTACTAATGCCTTCTCTCCTTTCTCCTTTCTCCTGTTCTCTTCCCTATCCTATAACTGCGAGCAATACCACGTATCAAGTACGTCATGGGACTATATTTACATAACTGATTTAAGCTCTTCAAAAGCAGAAACGCCAGGATAACCACTCCGCGATCGTGAAGGAGTCTGGATGTGGACCGGGTGATCCCGTAAGAGGATATCAGACTCTGAAGAGGTGGTAAGTGCTCACAAAAAAGCATAGAAAAACAAGTAATTGTTATCTGTTTTGACCCTATATCAAAGTAAGATTTGATTTATAAATGAAGAACGGTAGTCCTAACCAATTTTACTTTCAGCAAAACTTTCTAACACAAGGTAAGCAATCAAATGACCACGACAAAATGTACTACATATCCATTACATAACATATTAAAGGGTGATACGGTCAAAATTTGGTCAAGGGAAAACGCGTGTAAATCGGTGAAATCGTTTATTTAAAAAATCAAATTAAATTTCTTTTTCAAGTTCAATTAGTAAAAAATTCAGGAAAAATATTCAGTTAGGCTTCCGCTTTTCCAATTCCGAATTGCCGGGCCTTACGCTTGACCCCTGCCATCAGATTTTGTACAGCCACCTTGTCCACCTTCTTCACCGCAGAAAGCCAGTTTGCCTTGAACTGCTGCTCGTCCTTAGCAGTTTTTTTGGTCTTCTTTAGGTTCCGCTGAAACAATAGCCCAGTATTTCTCAATTGGGCGGAGCTCTGGCGTGTTGGGAGGGTTCTTGTCCTTGGGAACCACCTGCACGTTGTTGGCGGCGTACCACTCCATGGCCTTTTTACCGTAATGGCAAGATGCCAAATCCGGCCAAAACAGTGCGGAACAACCGTGTTTCTTCAGGAAAGGCAGCAGACGTTTATTCAAACACTCTTTCACGTAAATTTCTTGGTTGACAGTCCCGGAAGCTATGAAAATGCTGCTTTTCAAGCCACAGGTACAGATGGCTTGCCAAACCAGACATTTCTTTGCGAACTTTGACAGTTTCGTGTGCTTGAAAATATCTGCTACCTTTCCCCTTCCTTTTGCCGTATAAAACTCCTGTCCCGGAAGCTGCTTGTAGTCGGCTTTGACGTAGGTTTCGTCGTCCATTACCACGCAGTCAAACTTCGTCAGCATCGTCGTGTACAGCCTCCGGGATCGCGCTTTGGCCGTCGTATTTTGTTTATCATCGCGATTTGGAGTCACTACCTTCTTGTAAGTCGATAGTCCGGCTCGTTTTTTGGCTCGATGCATGGTTGTAGACGATACACCCAGCTTATTTGCGGCATCTCGGAGAGATAGGTTAGGGTTTCGCTTGAAACTACCGGCAACTCTCTTTGTCGTCTCAGCGGCTTCCGGTTTTCGATTTCCCCCCGATCCAGACTTCCTGGCTGTCGACAAACGTTCCCCAAACACTTTAATTACATTTGTAACGGTTGATTTGGCAACTTTTAGCGATTTTGCCAACTTTGCGTGCGAGTAGCTCGGATTTTCGCGATGCGCGAGCAAAATTTTGATACGCTGCTCTTCTTGCTTGGACGGCATTTTGACAACTGAAGAGTGAATTCCAAAATCAAAATAGGAGCAACATTCTACACACACACACACCTTCAAAATGAGGGGTGTTCAGGTTTTTTAAATGCAAAATTGAAAGAAATACGTCAAGTTGATATTGACCAAATTTTGACCGTATCGCCCTTTATGAGGAAAAGGGAGCATGGGACTGCTTCCTCCCTACTGTAACATTTCGCGAGGGCGGGTTCGTCGACCACATCTATTGAGTTTTTGAGTGTGAACTTGCTTATGGAAGGAGATTCTCTTCACTTTATTCGCGGGCAGCCGGCGTCGGTTGTGTAGTGGTAAGCGTGATTGCTACTTGGCACCCCCAGTGGGTCTGGGTTCAATCCCAGTCGACGTCGGTGGTTTTTCTGAGGCGAAAAAATCTGGCAACGTCTTCCTTCGGAAAGGAAGTAAAGCCGTTGGTCCTGGCTAATATTCAAGAGTTTATGGTAGGGTCCAGGTGGTGGAGTCGTCTTCCTGGCGTCGGTGATTGTCACCATGTGAGGAAACAGGCCGACGGAAAATAAAAAAAATAATAAAAAAATCTATTGTTTGTTTTTTTTTGTGTGGGTCCAAACGTCATTTTAAGTCTCATGCTTTTTTTTCCCTATATGTTCCCAATTGTATTTTATGCTAGGTGTATGCTAGGTGTTAATCGGTTTCCTGATCATATGAGGATTTGGGCGTCGCTACGTCCGTTGCTTGTTTTTACTGGTTGTTAAGTCTTGATTTTTTTTTTTAGCTGGATGTATGTATTATCATTTAGTGTCTGTACTTGTTGCCTTTATTTCGATGAATGCTGTTTTTCAGGAGATACCCGATGCTGGTGCGCTGCGTGGGCTTCAAATGGTGAGTTGACAACTTCGAAGGAGGGTGCGACCTTCTCGTCCTCACAGGTTCCTACCTCACGCCTCCACGAGTCACAAACATGTAGCTGAAACATGGAGACACAGAAGATCTTATACCTTTAAATCGTATTGTATATTTTGCATTCTCATTTTATTAATAATTTCAGCACGCTTTGGAATCATCTTTGCATTCCAAAACTATGTAAGAGCCTGGAGCAACATGGCAGGCATCAAAGGCTGAATTTGTATTTCAGCATTTCAACATAACATTTAATTTAATTTGCACTTCTGAACTTTAACTACTATTTTAATAAAAGACTGGCGTGTGCTTATAAGTAATGTAGGATTATAGTTTTATATTGTGTTTGTGGTATTATGGTAAGATAAGCCATTTATTTCATAAATTATCCAAACGGACTCTTCGTTCACTCCAATTGCTATCTTTGAAATGTTGCTAAAACAGTATAAAGAAAAATATTGCAAATATTACAATGTCTTATAAAATAATATCTCTTATTGAAATATTATCTTTTATATTTGGAATGATTTATTCTGTTTTCAGCTTTCCCAGTACTAGTAGGATATTAATTCATATCTAACTTTTATTTAGTTTTTAGTAACAATCCATTGAGTTTGAAATTTGAATAAATTAGCATTTTTGTCTATAATGATATCTTAATTTGTTGTGTACAAAATATATTAAATATTAAATAACATGTAACGGGGAAAGGGAGGAACCATCAGGGCGCCCAAGTAAAACGATTTGGATAGGGAGCATGGGACTGCCTCTTCCTATTGTTAACATTTCGTGGAACGAGGGCGGGCTCTTTGACCCCATCTATTGGGTTAATTTTGTCAATCGAGGGCTCGATTTTACTGCTGTGAGAGTGAACTTGCTTTTGGAAGGAGATTCTTTTCCCTATATTCGTGGGTTTCGCGTAAGTGTCTCTGCTTACGGGCCCGCCCAAACGTTTTTGGCCCTTCATACAGAAGCTTGATGATCACAAACAATAATAGAATCATGATCAAATCGTTTTTCAGATTATTCCACTGCTATGGAAAGTTACCTTGCTAAAATAGATGCTAGTATTACATAATCATCATCATCATCATCATACCCGATGCTGGTGCGCTGCGTGTCATGTGGGCTCATTTTTCAACATTTGCACGCATGTCGGACGTGCTCTAGAGGTGGCCTTCTCCCTATTAACACTCCATTACCTGCGACACGTGTGAGGGTTTGTGGAATTCTCTGCATCTATCTTAAGGGACTATTCATAAACCACGTAGACTTTTTTTGGGGGGAGGGGTGGGTGGTGGTTTAACCAAAGTCTACGCTCCATACAAAATTTAAAAAAAATGTATGGAAAAAAGTCTACGAGGGGGGAGGGGGGGGTCTGAGATTTTCAAAAATAAGTCTACGTGGTTTATGAACTGGCCCTAAGTATATGTTGGATTAACTGCCTTTCAGGATTTTTGTTTTTTTTTTTATTTGTCAGCATTTCAGCATTACATTTTCATTAAAAATGTAGTTCTGAACCTCAACTACTATTCCATTATAAAAAAATACATTCCGCTTATAAGTAGCATATAATTACATTTAAATATTTTAGTTGAAAGGTATTATGATTATACATTCCATTTATTTCAAAATCATCAAACCGATCTCTTCGATCAATGAAATTTCTACCTTTTAAACGTAACTAGAACGGCTTAAAGAAAACTTTTCAGAACATGTCTAATAGAATAATCTGTGGATTCACAAAAACAATTAGGAGCATTTCCAGCAAATGAAAGATATATAACCTACTAACACTATTACATTTATTGGTCTGAAAGCGTATATTGTCGAACACGGTATATTTTGGATTAGTTGAGGCATTGTTCAGTCGAGAGTGGTGAATTGTCTGTTAGCCAGTAAATTGCATGTAGATTCAACTTGCGAGTTGATCTTTGGTAAATAAATGTTAAGGTATGAATTCGAGTGAAATTGATCAGTAGAGTTAAATTGATGAACTTACAGCGCAATCACAATTGATTAAGATCATCTCTCAAATTTTGGAACAGCTATAAAATATCAAAATTGTTTTGCTAGAACATGTATATTTATTCATTTAAGACGTTTCATGCGGTGACATATATTTCTTTGTGAAATCGTTGCTGATTAAGGTTCTATAGGAGAAGTTTCATACATACTTTGATTTTTCCAATTGGTTCCCCTTTGTGATTTGCTAAAAAATTATTGAATTCTCTTAAGAAGAAAATGCTAAAGTAGTTTTCATAATCTAAACTCTTTCAGACATCCACATTTTTGTAAACTATTCAGATTTTGACATAGACTACTTTTTTGCTTTTGAGATACACGTTACGAAAAATGATCGGTTTTTGCCCTTCAATATCGTTACTATGAACTCAGACCGATAACTCAAACTGATCTTGCTAGGAGGTAGTACACTCTGCAAGTTTCAAAAAATTGTTTTTATTTTGCTTAAAATAATCTTTGGAGTGCTTTATCGTAAACTTCACCCGAAGTTCATGAGACACTGCGTTCCTAAGTTGTCGGCCGAAAAGCGAAACAGTATCGCAGCGCTTCAAGCGCCCGGAAAGCTCGCCCGTTATCGATGGAACAGGCGATCTTTTTATTACCGCGTATTACGAGATGGATCTGGTATCGTATGAACTCAGTTTTGATGGTTTTCGTTCCCATTTCATACAGTCTGTGGCAACCTATCATTTGATAAACTCCTCTCTCGGCCACGCAGGCACTTTTTCGACAAAAATGACAAATAAATGACTAAAACTAAGGCAGAAAGGGTCGAAGGATAATCAGTTCCGGTCACAACGCAGTTCTTTGAGAGCCCGCCGTCCACTTAATAGGTATTTATTTATTTACTAGCTGAACCCGGTGCGAGCGTTGCTACGCTTGCAACAAAATTAATGAAAATTTAACAGAACTTTAACGTTTATCGTTGTTTTTCGGAAGGAGTTTTGTGAAAATATTTTCGTTTGCTAATATGTGACTTCGATTATAGAGTTTTATTTTGTTTTTGTTTTTATTTTTGTTTACGTAGCTGCATTGCATAAGTTATTCCCTTCTTGCATATACATCTGAAAAAAAAAAAAATACAAAAATTATTCTTCTAATTTAAATTCATTAATTATTTTCTGCAAAAACGTAGGTGGGTGTATTTAATTTAACCCTCGGATCGGTAGTCTGAACCATGGTTTTTCTTTCTGTGTAGAAGCATTTCATAGACAAAATCTTATCTTCAAACTACGCCGTATCCTGTCAGTTTGATCGTAATTTTCTCTTGCATAACCAAGGATTAACTTTTTGTGCATAATGTAGCACTGAGAGTAGCTCTAGCATTCCCCTTTCTTTACAAAGAAGGAGTTGAAACTTCTATCAGAATATGCTTCTTACCCGAGAAATCCACATTTTTTTTTTGTTGCTTGGATAATTCTCATGTTTGGTTGAAATTTGTGTTTCATTTGTATGTGAGCCCCCCCCCCTTCTAGAGAAGGGAGGAGTCTCAAACTACCATAGAAACATTTCTAGCCTCCAAAATCCTCCTCGTGCCAAATTTGGTTCCATTTGCTTGATTAGTTTTTGAGTTATGCAGAAATTTGTGTTTCATTTGTATGGGAGCCCCCCCACTTCCAGAGGGAAAGGGGGTCTTGAAATATTATAAGAACCCTGCATACAAACTTTCACTACGATCGGTGCAGTAGATTCCGAGTCAATAAGGATTAGACAGACAGACACCCAGACAGATAGAAATTCATTTTTATAAATAAAAATAAGTTATCTACATCATTTTCTTTCAAATCATATAAAAATGATGTTTTATTCAAACAAATTGATAAAATTTTATTGTACGGGATTAAACTCGAACATTGGGAAGACTGGTTGAAATTGACTTAATTATTTCACGAATTTGCGAATTTTTGATCGAACACTATTCATCAAGTTCCGGACAAGTGTTTCATCACAATTTTAAACGCTATAGCCCTTTTTTTTTTTAATTCCTGCATATTCTCAGCTGCTTTACTAGTTTTTTCGAAGACCCTTTTCACAACCGTCCAATAGCGTTCGATGGGCCGAAGCTGAGGGCAATTTGGTGGATTGATGTCTTTCTCAACGAAATCTATACCCTTTTCCGTGAGCCAATTGAGAGTTATTTTGGCGTAATGCAACAGTGGAGAATAATCTTTGCAACAGTGGAGAATAATCTTTGCGTTAGTGCAAGTTAAGTGCAAACATACCACCGAAATGAAAAAGTTCAATATCTCTGTAATAGTTAAGATTTGACCATATGCGTAGAATGATTTTTTCATCAAATATAATCTTCTTTCAGCCCCTGAAAGATTCTTAATAAGGAACCAAACACCCTGTATATATATTTATATATTTATATATATATATATATTTTTTTATTTTTTTAAATCACTATTTTTTACCGATATTAAATGAAAACGATGGCAAAATAAGATAAACTCCAAGGGATAGCCAAACAAGGTTGTTCGAAGTGTCAACGTAGAAGTAGTAAGCTACTGTTTTCTCATTATTCTTACTAGTTATCATCATAATCAGTATTTGTCTCAGAGAGAGCGTAATGGACTGGTTCCAAAATATATTATGTATCCATCTCACTTTGAAATTATTTCTTTGAATAAATAGTCATTGTCTTTATGTATTTATAATTGATAAATTTTAAATGACATGCTGTCGTTGTATGCATGTATGTAAGGTAGCCACCATCCCTTCTAAGACCTTGTCTTATATATAGCTTCACTTAAGTTGGTAGTACACTCTTGCAACCTGAAAAGATGTGATTTTTTTAAGATAACTATAAATGTTTTACAAACATGGAATTTACATTAATTTTCTGGCCTTAATTGGGCAACTTTTTCGGCCGCTACACCAAGTGCAGTGTTGGAGCTAGAAAAAAATCGATATTTTTCCCTGAATCTCCGATAAATTTCCATCGTACCAGGATTTTTTTAACTAGGATTTTTAGATTATACTAAAAAATGAAAAATTAACAACGTTTTAAAAAAAATCAGGTTTTCGAACGCAAAAATCGATATATATATATATATATATATATATATATATATATATATATATATATATATATATATATATATATATATATATATATATATATATATATATATATATATATATATATATATATATATATATATATATATATATATATATATATATATATATATATATATATATATATATATATATATATATATATATATATATATATATATATATATATATATATTAATTTATAACTTCGGATGGCTGTCAAATAAATTATTTTGCAATGTTGTTTTGAGTAATAATTAAAAATAAATTGTGACTCCAAGGGTCTCTTACAAATTCTTGTATTAATATATTGAAATTGAAAAGAAATTTTTACAAAAACTAAATAATGTTGAACGAACTGTTCCGAAAGTATTATATATTTTTTTAAATAAACTACACAGTGCACTACTTTTGATAGTACTTCCATCGTATGGAACTAGAGCAGAATAGAATATCACTTGCTTCGTAATATACTGAAAACATATTTCACTAAGCTACTACTGGAAGCACAAGTAGATATTTTCCAATACTAAGATAAGTGATTTTAACATGAACATCACATAAAAAAGAAGCTCTACTTTACATTACATACTCTCATTTACATTTCACTAGGCACATAAGATTCACTTGATTTTGCAAAGAATTTTCCACTCCCTGAATCATATGAATGTTAGGTGAATTTTTTTTTTGATATTTTCCACTGATTATGTGATTTTATACTTGCGTGTAGATAAAACTGATTTACACGCAAATATAAAATCACATAATCAGTGGAAAATATCAAAAAAAAAAATTCAACTAACATTCATATGATTCAGGGAGTGGCAAATTCTTTGCAAAATCAAGTGAATCTTATGTGTCTAGTGAAATGTAAATGAGAGTCTACTTGAACTGATAAAATATGGTTGAAAGTTTGTGGGTGTGGAATTTTTCACGTGAAAATTTCAAAGTTGCCGGCGTCGGTGGTGTAGTGGTAAGCGTGACTGCTACTTGGCACCCCCAGTGGGTCTGGGTTCAATCCCAGTCGACGTCGGTGGTTTTTCTGAGGCGAAAACATCTGGTCACGTCTTCCTTCGGAAGGGAAGCAAAGCCGTTGGTCCCGGCTCATATTCAAGAGTTGATGGTAGGGTCCAGGTGGTGGAGTCGTCTCCCTGGCGTCGGTGATTGTCACCATGTGAGGAAATAGGCCGACGTAAAATAAAGAAAAAAAATAATAATTTCAAAGCACCTTGGTCTCTAATCCACTGTTCGTATTAGAGCTTATGACCTCGTGCTAGTGTTACTGAAACTGAAAAGTCGTCAGTTCTACGAAAGCACCATGACGAGCAGGCACTACTGCAGAGAACCTTTGAAGCAATTTTGTCTCGTTAGGCAGGAATATGGTTAGTTAATTAGTGGTATGAAATTATATCAGTGGAAAGCCAACGGCACTTTTCGTATAACAGAGTGGTGGTTGAGTCCTATATTAATTTTCATAAGATTTGCGGTGGCGGGTAGAATTTGTTCGTTCTTGGTTGTGTGCTTTGACAAGTTGAAAAGATTATGTCTAGGGACATTTTTCATTAGGGCGAATCGAACATTGAGAGCCTCTATCTGATTACTTTCTCTTTCATTCATATTCCAATCACCTTTACGTTTTTCATTCTACTATTTGTAGAGTATGCTAGCCAGCACTAATGTTTTTCGAACTGTACTAAAGAATCCCTCGAAATCTTTATAAGGGCCTTTTCATAAACCACGTAGACTCATTTTTGAAAATCTCAGACCACACCCCTCCTCCCTCGTAGACTTTTTTCATACAATTTTTTGAAATTTTGTATGGAGCGTAGAATTTGGTCAACCTCCCCCCTCCCCCCAGAAAAGTCTACGTGGTTTATGAATAGCCCCTAATGGCGCTGTAATAAATGAAAGAGAGCGAGACAGGCGAGAATATCTCATTGTTAGATTCGCCCTCTTGAAAAAAGTTCCTTGATGTTTCACTCAAACGTTCGTTTTAATTACTAAATTCTTGCCACATTCCACAGGCAAGAAGAGACTATGTCAAACAAGTTTCTAAATCGATTTGTAAGTGTCATCAGCTTTACCACAAGAATGAATCTAGACCACCGGGATCTTTTAGTCATTGAACGTCTTTCCGACACACAACAGAAACGGATTCCTTTGTTCACGTTTCGATTGGAAATGGTAGACAATACTCTGAGGATCCATTTGTTCCAACGAATCAACATTAATAATGTAAAGAGATTGCTTTCCTTCACACTTTCCCGTATTTACCAGTCTCGAAAGGAGAGAAAGGTCGTAATTTGCATATTCTTATGCAAGGTTGTCTGTTTAAATGAATGGAAATTTTTGCCAAAAATAAACATGTTAGAAGGACTCTAATGGTGCAAAATTCAGAGCAATGTTGATGAGCACGAGCCAAATTTCGCAATGACTGATGGATGTTACATTATAATTCAAACCTTAATTCACCCAGAAGCGTCAAATTTCTGAATTATTAATAAATCGCGATAATCGCGATGGAAAATGTTGACATTATTCACTCGAATAGCTTGTTAGATTATCCATTCATCTGGATTGGTGCGTAATCAGCGTTAAGTACCCTTACGTTCCATTCACTGTTTTTGTGTCTAGCTTGTGGTTGCCAACGAAGCGCGAGAACGTGCCCTCTTTTGTCGAAAAATACAATAAATCAATCAATGAGACCGATTTGTGGTGTCCTTGATAATGTTCGATCCGTTCGTTCTGAACTAAACGGTTAGCTGATGTATTTATCGTTTTCTATGTTTGCTCCTGCTCTTGTGTCCCTACCGGATCCAATAGAATGCCTGATGACGATACATTGTGGATAGTACAACATGTTTATATTTGACTACTGGTTCCCGAAAATAATTACCATAATAACTATCAGATTAACGTTCCAACAATCATTATTTATTCGCGTTTTGCATGTATGAAACTATGTTTAGGGCCATGATTAACTCGTGGTAAGGTGGGCCTACTCAGCGACATAAACATTCTATATTCATAAGTTTGCATTATGTAACTTTGGCATACAAGAACATCGAACCTCGTGTAAGACAAAAACCATTCATAAATCATGCGTCAACGATATCAAGAAGTTCTTTATGTCTTCCCAAATGCACCATGATTCTTTTTTTCTAGCAGATTCTACACTCAGTAGCAAAGCCGAGCAAAATTTTGCTTCCATAAACCGTCATATTCAACCTTCTGTAACTTTTTCAATTATCAGTATTTTTTGCTCAATTTTTGATAGAACTATAATTAATGTATTGACCTTATGCGACCAAAATTTCATGTTGATAAAATTTATAAATGTGAAGTTGTGATAAAATATGTCAAAAAAGGACATACTATTTTCAAAAATACGTTCTTTTGTGAATAATTTAGGTAGCATGATAAAAATTTCAGCACAGCCTGAAAAAGTATAGGAAATAATGTGAACAAAATTTGAACTGTTTCCATCAAGTGGTTTGTACCACAGCTGGCGTCAAAGTTGACGCACCAACATGAGTATTTCTCTTTTTTACACGGTATTGACCTTGCTGAAATATCGGTGCAAAAAAAAAAAGCCGAGGCGAATTCATCTTGTTAATACACATGATTTGTTATACGTGATATTTACGAAATAACAATGTAAAAAATATTGTGTTCCGCTCTGTTGTTTTGTGAATTATGGAATCGCTGAAAACATAGCCCACATACTCATGGAAAGTTACTTAAAGTTGATGAGAAACTGTCACTTATTTCTAAAATTAAATAAACTGCTATAATAAGATGCAGATTTAAGATAATGCTTGTATATCGCTAGTGATGAGAAGCGGTAACACTGCAATTGTTTTGTAGAATGTGCTTGACTTTCTTTTTTTTTTTCTTTATTTTACGTCGGCCTATTTCCTCACATGGTGACAATCACCGACGCCAGGAAGACGACTCCACCACCTGGACCCTACCTAACGACTCCTGAATATAAGCCGGGAAACAAGGCCTTACCTCCCTTCCGAAGGAAGACGTGACCAGATTTTTTCGCCTCAGAAAAACCACCGACGTCGACTGGGATTGAACCCAGACCCACTGGGGGTGCCAAGTAGCAGTCACGCTTACCACTACACCACCGACGCCGGCATGTGCTTGACTGTTTCTCGTAAAAAAAATGCAGCTTTGTTAATTTGATATTTCACTAGGGTGATGGAAGCATGTAAGAAAGGCAAACCTCGCCAATAAGCTCATAATGCGTGCTAGTATGCAGAGATTCTCTTAGATGTAAAATGAGTTTATTTAATTATTATCAACAAAAATCGAATTTAAATTTTACTTATAATTTAACATAATTCAAAGCATGCCAAAAATATTACGAGTTGATATTTTTGGCATGAACCATAATATTGTTGAATTGTAAGGCAAGTTTAGCACTTTTTTTTTTTAACAAAAAGTTATTGTAATTTGTTTCTATAACCTTATTCAAGATGAAGGCCACAAATATCCAAGGACCCCGTTATCATTGTACCTTAGTTGTACCTCCGCCTGTAATGGCAACTTGCAAGACCCGACCAAAATGTCAGCGGACCATCATGTGACTGGGTGAAGGGCAGAATTTGTGGTTTTGTGTTTTCTCTGCGTCGAAAACCTTTGTCTTCTGGCCGCAACTACAAATTTCCGGCCAGATCATATTTTTTTTTTTTTTTTAATCTTTATTTTACGTCGGCCTATTTCCTCACATGGTGACAATCACCGACGCCAGGAAGACGACTCCACCACCTGGACCCTACCTAACGACTCATGAATATGAACCGGGACCAACGGCTTTACTTCCCTTCCGAAGGAAGACGTGACCAGATTTTTTCGCCTCAGAAAAACCACCGACGTCGACTGGGATTGAACCCAGACCCTACTGGGGTGCCAGCCAAGTAGCAGTCACGCTTACCACTACACCACCGACGCCGGCTAGACCAGATCATATATTTGCCTGCGAATTTATCCGCAAAACAAATTTGAATCTTACAGGGACACCTTCTCGAGCTCCTGGTTAGCTGGTTGTACAGCTTTCGAGCACGGGTTCAAGCTACGGTATTCTGCTTGAGTGATCGATTGGGATGCCTATAGGCCAGAGCAGGACCGAATAACTCGATAACTGGATTTGGTATTTATGAGCTCAGATTAAGAGGTAAAATACCTGAGGATAATACCATCAAATTGTTCCCACAATGTCATGCGAATACCGAATTGAGGTAAGACAATACCAAAATAATACCTCTAAGGTGACCAGATACTTACCCAGGTATCCGGAATATCAAGTTTATTTATTCTAGAGACATTTTGCTTGCAATTCTTAGGTATTTTGCTTAGGTATTTTACCTCTTAATCTGAGCTCTTTAATACCAAGGCCAGTTATCAAGATCAAAATTAGGTATTCATATGCTTTTGTGTTCTGCTCGGGCAGCATCATTCATTTTACTCAAATTACGATCGGACATACCTCGGTTGCTACTGATGGACCTCACGACCGTTCCATGAAGCTGACGTTTGGTAGTTCCACTCCGGTGTTTACTTTGAGGCTGCCAAGTCGTCGTCAATGTTTACCTGTACGTTTTGAGCAAGGGCCCTACGGTGTTTTTAGGAAAATACAACACGTAAACACGTGTTGTATTTAGACTTGGATCACGAACGATTTTCTAGGTGGCTGTGCACGATTTTCTTTGCCCCTTGCATGGTGACTGTTAAGCGTTTTACGAACTGAAAAATACACTGTTATTGTTATAGTTATTGTCAACAAATAAACGTCAAAAGCTTCCGAAAACGTCCATCAAGAGCGCTGTTTTAAGCAAAAGAGTTTTTTCCATTAATTAGTGGACCATGCTTTAGGCAATGATTTTAGTGCAACAAATGAAAGTTGACTGTATTAGTCTACCTTTAATAGTTGCAGAAAGTTGAACGTTTCTTCATGTCGCCGAGGCTCAAGTTGGATAGCAAGGAAGAACCTGCCAAGAAATCATTTTCCATAGGAGCTGGAAGTCATTAGCTACTTTCGGTATCTCCTGTAAAACCAGAAACCGCAGACAGACATTCAAGCTCGAACAAAACAATTCAAATTTGTTTTGTAAAATTTCAAATCTAATTACGTTGAAATCATCTTGCATAGTAGCGCCACCTAGTCAACTGATTGCTACATTAAATTTGACAGTTTGACTGGCAACCTATTTTTCCCGTGCCAATCAAATATGTGACGCTATCTGTTATTGTTACTTGATATCTTGAGGGAAGCCATGTTTGTACACAGGTAAGTGAGCTAAAGTCGAACGTTGTCTGCGCATAAACTATCGAAGGGGCAGAATTTGCAGATTGTGGCTACCAGCGCTTGGCGGATTGAGATTCCACACCAGCTCAAACGGAACGTTGTTAAGAGGGTTGTCAAGCTTGTCGCGACATGGCAACACCAGGAGAAGGCCTATAAGAAGCAAGATTATAGATCATTTGCAACGTTAGAGTAGAGCAAGATACAGATGAGTGGTTTTTTGGAACCAACAAAAGAAAAGTATAATTCCGTATGAGTATCTGGAGCTGTCAAAACCGATGTAATGGCTAGCAATGTTGTGAAAAGAAAATTCGAAAAATTTAAAACAACTCAACAAGGTTGAGTGTAATCATCCGAGATGTAGACGTGGAAGACACAAGAAAGGTTATCCAAATTAAAAGGCTACATCCACTAACAAACATCATTATCAAAAATTTTGACCGCACCCGGGTCTTTACCGCGGAGTACCCGGGGTACGACCACAGTTGTTGGCTTTCGTCATAATCCACAACAGTTGAGGTTAAGCAGATCAATACTTCAGAGGAAACGCAAAGCGATATGCTTGTCAAATTAGGTTCATAAAATCAATGTTAGATATCTCTTTCCACTCTCAAGGCGCGTAAAAAGATTGCTTAGAACATTCAACATGAGTGTCCAAAGGACCATTCTTTAGTCGTGCACTTCGATTCTAAGCAGTTGTACAATCGCGACAACTACTACGCGACAAAGTTACTCGTCGTCGTAACAGGTTTGGATTCTGTTGATTGTAGTGGATTATACCGATCAGAAAAAAATTTATTTGACAGTGTCGTAACCTAACATCACTGACCGATTTCCGAGGCTGTTCACTCGGCAGGCTGTTCACAAGATTGCAGCACAGGTGATCTCTCCGATAGGGCAGCCGAGACGACTCACTCGATTGCTGCACCGCCGTAAATGTCGGCTTCACCAGGTACACGAGACCACTCGCTCGTTTCAATGTCCAGGAACGATCACTGGTGCTGCTGCTGCTACTGCTTGCTGAATCTGCTCACTGGTCTTGCTACTGCTGCTGCTGCTGCTGGATCTGCTCACTGGTCTTGCTACTGCTGCTGCTGCTGGATCTGCTCGCTCCGAATATCATCAATAGAATGCCGTTTCCTCTGAGATGTGCGGTTTATGTAGTTAAGACGGGCATTTTGGATTATGATCGGTAGAGGATTAGCGAAAACGGTGTATACATTTTCTTTATATTTTCACTTAACGAATTAGTTGGGTAATTTATATTCTCATTTATTTATATTTTTTCTGATCGGAATAATCCACTACATTGATCAAATCAGTTGCGCGTTCCTGGAATCCGGTATAGGATAAGCCGTAGCAAAACAAGTTTTTGAGAGCCTGAAACGCTGAAGTTATTTGCGGAAAGTGAACTCTTTAGAAAAAATGCGGTCATACTGGACCGCTTGCTTGGAAGAAAATTTCTTGATTTCCCGTGCAGGCACAACATTTTTGAGTTGACCCTGATGACAGCTTACTAGACGTGTTTCACACAACCGACAGGTTGTCTAGATGACACTATATTCAAATTATTCCGAAATGAATGAAATACAGTACACAGTTTGAAAGGAACATTTAATATTATACACTTATAAAAAGAAACATTGAATTTTCTGCGTGATCTAATGCACATAAAGCGAATGCTAGATTTGGCAGAAAATAATGGGAGATTTCATGTAAATCTTTAGCCTGATAACGCCTGAATCTAGCCTATTGTATGAAAGAATGCAAACATTATTGCATGGTACATGAAAGATTGCAAACAATTTCGTCGTTTACGCCTCCTTTGGCTTGAAACGAGGGAATATTTTACACGCTTGTTAAAATTCATTATTTTTTTCTGTTTACGTTATCTATATCCCCTTAACGTTAGTTTTAAGATAATTGATGTATATAAATATGAAAACTTGGCTCTGTAAAGTTGATTCGATTGAGCCTGTACAAATAAATAATTTAAAAAAAAATACGTTATGTAATGCATATAGAGAGAATGCTAGATATGGCATAAATTAATGGGATCTTTCAGGTAAATTTAAGCCAGATATCGCTGAAATCAGTGCTGTTGTATGGAAGATTGCAAACAAATACGTTGTCTACGTTTGCTTTGGCTTGCAGTCAAACGAGGGGAAATTTTACGCGTCTGTTAAAATTCATTTTTTTTTGTGTAGACAAGAACGATTACGCTGGGTTCTCTGTTGGTCGTTATAATTTGACTTTATCTCAAGGAAAAAGCATCACCCGTATTTTTTCTGATCCTCTACAAGGTACAAGAGTAACGACACAGTTTGGACAAGAGTAACGGACAAGTCTTGTTGGTTTGTGCAAGAAAATGCTATTGCATATATTCATACGCGAGGGCTATAAAGAGCTTCTCGAGCTTACATTATTGTGTCTAGGATATAGCGATTCAGTCGAAATTCGTCGTCCTGGTGTGGTATACCATGCCAAATGGATGACAAGGGCCATATATGCCGTTAAAATGTATGTATTTCGGAAGCTGTTCTTTGTAAAATGTGTATCCAAAAAAAAATTGGCACACTGGAAATCTTCTGTAACTTTTGAACCGTACGAGTAAATAACCTGAAAATATGAGCAAATCATATTCATAGTGTATTATTTACAACTGGCAAGTTTCACAGTCATTCATACAGTAGTTCAAGTCATGTTTTCGCAACAAGAAATTGTCCGTGAGAAAAATTTATGCACTTGAAATCAAAACCCACACAATTAGAAATTATGAATTTTACACGAGACGTAATTCATGTTTGTAAAAAACCGGGGAACGTAAAGAAAGATTTCGTGTAAAATGATGTCTCCTGAAACTGACACAAACGCAATTCGACAAAAGATGTGTTTGATTGAATTTATTTTCTCATCTCTTTCAACTCATTCTTATGTGCTAAAGGACGCTTGCATGTGTCGGTCTCAGGAGCCAGAAATTTACATGGCAAAAGTAGTCCAACGGTGATGGATGACGAAACTTACGTCAAGGCAGACTTCCGTCAACTTTCTGGGCAAGAATATTTCGTTCGCTAAGTTCGACGTTCCAGAGGATGTTCAAAAGAAGAAATTATCGAAATTTACAAGGAAGTTCCTGACCTGGTAGGCGATTTGCGGATGTGGTGAAATAACCGCTCACTTCATCACTTCCGCTTTAATACGGAAGAGTTCCTCAAGAAGCGTCTCTTGCCATTCTTAAGGAAGCACAAAGGATCAAATCTGTTTTGGCCTGATCTAGCATCCTGCCACCACGCTCGAAACGTGTTGGAGTGGTACCGAGCCAACGGAATCAATTTTGTGCCAAAAGATATGAACCCACCAAATTCACCGGAACTTCGCCAAATTGAAAAATTCTGGGCAATTATGAAGACGAAACATCTAACATCCCAAAACTATTGAAACAGAGCTAAAGTTGAAGAAAATTTGGGTAAAATCAACAAAAACACTGGAAAATCAGTTGTACAAAATTAGATGGGTGGAGTGAAAAGGAAAGTGCGGATATTCGGGAGATGAAATTGAATTGAAAAAAATTTGTTAATCATAATTAATCAGTAGTTTTTCATTCCCTGAAAATTTCAAGAAAATCCGATAATCGGTTTATTTTTGAGTAAATATGTGTGTGCTATTTTTATCGAATACACCCTTGCGTCGATAAGGTCATAACGACATAAGGTTTATGCAATGTTTGCAAAACTACCACTACAAAGAGCAACGCTGAAGCTGTTCCCAGAAGTTCGAAAAGAACTTGTTATATTTATCAGAGCTAAATGTAGGTGTCTCGCTTTTTGGTGGTAACAAAAATGACCAGATAAAACGAAAGATGATGTAAAACCTGAAGAAGCAGAGAAGTGGGAAAAACTTGACCAGGATAAAACAAATTGGTGAGGAAAGGTATAGCCGATTATGTCACTAACAAGTCCTTGGAGTTTTTGCAGTTGATTGCAGTTTTTGGGTGATGATCCTGAGACATGGAACTGAGATACGGAACTGATTACTGTGAGACTAAAACCAAATTCAACAATTAAGTCGTAATTATAATAACTACTCAGCAAAACATGCACTTGGAACAGCATGAGAGTATAACGACATTTGTTGAGGCAAGTAAAAAATCCTTCAGCAGCGTTTGAAATAGCAGCTCAAAGCTAAAAAGTTGACTAATTTTATTTAATAATTTCAGGAAAAATAGTGTTATTGTTTGTATACATTTGGTTTTACCTAACCCGTGACAAGGCCTACCGAACACGCACTACGGGATTACCGTCGTTGCCACCTGGGGCGAAAATAATCGTTATAATGTACGGTAACCTACAAACATACCTGGCTATATCTAACCACACTTCGCTCTACAATTAAGTCGATAAGTGAGCAAACTTTGTAGCTCGACACTAGCAACAAGTTCAATTGTGTGAAAATAGGAATATATATATATTTTCATTCACAAACTTCATCCGTTTGCACTATACAATGGTCATTGAACTGATGGCTGTCAACGTCTCGCCTAGATAGATTCTGGATTGCGCACAGCAGGCTTTCATCGTCCGTGCTGCCAGATCAACATTGGTCCGAAGCCGGGTGAAGAATTTGAAAAAGAGAATTTGTTGTTGATGAAAACTTCAATCATTGACTACTTGAATTCAAAATTTATAGGTAGGTTTGGTTAGTGGAATTATTATTTGATTATTACGAATATACTTAGTTTTTAATAAAAACATACAATAACTAAAAAATGAGAATGATTTTAACTCTCTCATACCAAACCACAAACGTGCATAGAGAAAAGAGCGATTATGTGAATCAATGCTCTCTGTCTCCCCAACATAATCGCATGTTTTGTTTTGTTCCAACTTGTTTAGCGGATTGAACAGTTCTATCAAACAAACATAAATCACGGGAAAAAGTTTTAAAACCGAGAATGTTCCAGTTTCAACCATCTATCGTATCCTGGCATCCTCAGGAACAGCTCGTTGGAGCGTTAGTGGGAGACCGGCTAAAATAATGTACACGAAGGGACTTAGATTGCTCCATAATATTTTTAACAACAATGATTCGATTAGTAAATCTGATGCAGCAAAAAAGTTATAGACTACGCAACCTTACATCTGCAAGCCGTTGAAGAAGATAGGAATAGTCAACCACAAGAAATCAAGAGCACCTGAATACACAGAGCAACAGATATCAACCGTAAAATTCCAATGCCGCTGGATGACCCGAAATAACGCCGGAAAATGTTTCGTTTTGGATGATGAAAGCTACTTCCCTCTCTCAAAATCCACGTCCCAGGAAACGATCGATATTATTTTGATAACATTTCTACTGCATCTCCGAACGTGAAATATAAGTTTAAGCATTAGTTTGAGCAGAAGGTGATGCTTTACATTGTCATATCTGAAAGAGGAATTTCCAAACCATGGTTCAAACCCAGTGGTTTGACTATTAATCAAGAAGTGCACCAAAATCAATGTTTGAAGAAAATATTGATTCAATTTCTTCAAACATACCATACAGATGGAAATTACGTGTTTTGGCCGGATAAAGCATCGTCGCATTATGCGAGAAAAACACAAGCCTTCTTGGAAAGCCAAAACTTCCCGTATGTACCAAAAATCCGCAATCCAACGAATTTGCCCCAGTGTCGCCCGATTTAAGATTTCGTTGGATATTTGTGTTCGCTGGTGTACAAAAACAATTAGCAACTGATTAATAGAATCAAAAGATGCATTCACCAAATCGATAAAGAAGCTATACAACGCTCCTGTTCATCAGGACAAAGCTTCGTCGAACAGCTGATGACAGACCGTATTCAAATGTTCAATACTTCTTTTTAAGTAAAGAGACGTGCTTTCAAAATTAATCAATCATTTCTCGTTTTTATAAACAAGTCTTTTTGTTATTACCCTTAAAGAAATATTCATTTTTTAGTTATGCCCCGTTATTCAAATTATCTCTTCGCAGTTAAACACGCATAACTTTATTAGCCATAAAATTAGCCCTGTTTTTTCTACGGCAATAAATTAACCATAAAATTTCCCATATTTTCTCCGGTATTAAATTAAATATTGTTCAGTGTTTGACACTTTAGACGATTGAATACCAAAAAGTTCGAAAAAAAAATTTTTTGAAGAATTAAAAAAACAACGTCATTTTGGTACCCTAAATTGCACTTAATTTTTTTTTCACTTATATTTTCAATCTTATAAAATCCTTAAAAATTTGTAAAGAATGGATTGCATCGGATTTTGAAGAGCTAGAAGTTTTCTCCATTAAATCTCAACATTTGACTTTTTCCACTTACATCTACTTATGCAGCTTCTAAACGCCATTTCACAAAGTTGCTGCCTTACAGAATTTTGTTTTTAACATCCTAAGCGATCATTTACAGGTTTCCTGGCATAGTGCAATTTTGAGCCACCCTACCAACCATATGTGTTATGATATATATAAATTAGTTTATTACTATTATTGCCATTATTATTTTACCTAAAGCAATCTTACTTAAACCTTGCGGTTATGTGCCTGATATAACACACCTACAATTTTTTCTACTATTACGCAAAGCTGATCATTGTTTTTGAAGTTCCAAAGAATACACAGGAATTGAATACAGGTTGGCGAACTCCTTGTTTGGAATGCCTTCCGAAAATAGATTTCTCAACGGTTTAGCGGCTTTGAGATTCTCAGGATTTATTTTTGATCTCGGCATGAAAAATAATGCCTCAAAGGTATCATCCACGATGGGATATGACTCTGACGGAGAAGTATAAAAATCTGAAAATTTTCAATTTTGATATATAATAAAATCTATTGACTCATTGATCTTAAAAAGGTTGAAACCCTCAGTCACATATCTTTTTCCATTGAAGTTTTATCATGAAATCATTGAAATAGTAAAAGAATTGCCCTCTTTGTTTCGAAAATTAAAAGATGTGTGCCTGTCAAATCCCGTTTTTGCATTATTTTGATAGGCTTACTTACCTTACCAATCAGACTAAGGCCGGTGTGGCCTCTGCTGTACACAGAAGTTGTTTCCATTGTAATCGGTCCATGGCTGTACCTCGCCAGCCTCGCTGTCTGCGGAGGGTCGCAGGTCGCCTTCTACTTGATCGATCCACCTTGCTCGTTGCGCGCCTCTTCTTCTTGTACCTGTCGGTTCGTTTTCGAGAACCATTTTCACAGGGCTGTCGTCCGACATTCTTACGACATGCCCAGCCCATCGTAGTCGACCGATTTTTGCGATGTGTGCGATGGGAGGTTCTCCCAACAACTGGTGCAATTCGTGGTTCATTCGCCTCCTCCACGTCCATGTTTCGTGGCCGTAGAGAACTACCGGTCTAATTAATGTCTTGTTGATGGTCAACTTTGTGGTTCGGCGAACTTTGTTCGATCTTAGCGTCCTTCGGAGTCCAAAGTAGGCACGATTGTCAACCATAATGCGCCTTTGTGTTTCTCTGCTGGTGTCGTTATCGGCGGTCACCAATGAGCCCAGATACACGAATTCGTCGACTACTTCGATTTCATCACCGTCGATCTGAACTTGTGCTAGGAGGCTAACATTTTCTTCTCGTGAGCCTCTTCCATTCATGTATTTTGTTTTTAACGCATTAATCACAAGCCCAATCCTACCAGCTTCAGCCTTAAGTCTGATGTACGTTTCCGCCATCGTCTCAAAGTTACGTGCTACGATATCAACGTCGTCGGCGAAGCCAAATAGTTGGACAAACTTCCTGAAGATCGTGTCACTTGTGTCTATCCCAGCTTTTCGAATCACACCCTCCAATGCAATGTTAAACAACAAACACGACAATCCATCACCTTGCCGTAACCCTCTCCGAGATTCGAAGGGACTCGAGAGCGTCCCTGATACTCGGACGACACACATCACTCGATCCATCGTTGCTTTGATCAACCGCGTCAATTTTTCCGGAAATCCATATTCGTGCATGATTTGCCATAGCTGGTCTCGATCGACTGTATCATACGCTGATTTGAAGTCGATGAAAATACGACGTGTGGGCACGTTGTATTCGCGACATTTCTGCAGTACTTGCCGAATCGCGAAAATCTGGTCCGTAGTAGCGTGGGCACCCATGAATCCCGCTTGGTATTGCCCCACGAACTCCTTTGCAATTGGTGACAGGCGGCGGCATAACATTTGGGAGAGCAACGTGTAGGCGGCGCTCAGTAGCGTTATCGCACGATAATTGCAGCAATCCAGCTTGTCGCCCTTTTTATAGATGGGACACACTATTCCTTCCATCCAATCCTCCGGAAACATTCCTCCTCCCAAATCTTGGTAATTACCCAGTGCAGCGCTCTGGCCAGTGCTTCACCACCGTATTTTAATAGCTTGCTTGGGAGTTGGTCAACACCAGCGGCTTTGTTGTTTTTCAACAGACCAATCTCCTCCTCAACTTCCTGAAGGGTTGGGGTCGGGGTTCTGTCATCTTCTGTGCGTGTTCCTAGATTTATTAACGTGCCACTTTCGTTCGCTGTAACATTACCGTTCAGGTACTCGTCGAAGTACTGCTTCCACCTTTCAATCACCTCACACTCTCCTGTGAGAAGGTTGCCATCCAGGTCTCTGCAAATATCAGCTTGTGGTACGTAGCCTTTGCGCGAGCTGTTTAACTTCTCGTAGAATTTGCGTGTGTCGTTAGCACGGTACAGTGATTCCATTTCTTCGCGGTCTCGATCTTCCCTCTGGCGCTTTTTCCTTCGAAGAATAGAATTTTGTCTGTTCCGTGCCTGTCTATACCGATCCACATTCGCTCTCGTACGGTGTTGCAGCATTCTCGCCCGTGCTGCATTCTTCTCCTCTACTAACTGCTTGCATTTGCCATCAAACCAGTCATTTTTTCGATTCGGTGCAGAAGTACCTAGTGTCACTAATGCAGTGCTACCAATGGCGGTTCGAATATTTCTCCAGCCATCCTCAAGAGTAGCTGCGTCAAGCTGCTCTTCCGTTGGTAGGGCTGCTTCTAGCTGTTGCGCGTATTCCTGGGCAACTTCGGTTTCCCGTAGTAGCTCAATGTTAGGTCGTGGCGTCCGAAATCGACGCGTGTTGTACAGCGCATACATACTGCAACTAGGTAATGGTCCGAGTCTATATTCGCGCTGCGGTAAGTGCGAACGTTGATGATATCGGAGAAGAATTTCCCGTCGATTAGAACATGGTCGAATTGATTCTCTGTTCGTTGGTCAGGTGATCTCCAAGTGGCTTTGTGGATGTCTTTACGGGGGAAGAAGGTACTTCGGACTACTAAACCACGGGAGCCGGCAAAGTTCACGCATCGTTGGACATTATCGTTCGATACGGTATGCAGGCTGTAAGGCCCTATTACCGGTCTGTACATTGCCTCCCGTCCTACCTGAGCGTTCATGTCACCAATGACGACTTTTACGTCCCGCTGCGGGCAGCCATCATACACCTGCTCTAGCTGCGCGTAGAACGCTTCTTTTTCGTCATCGGGTCTCCCGTCGTGTGGACAGTGTACGTTGACCCTTGATTTTCAGCTTGCACATTCTAGCGTTGATCGGAAGCCATCCAATCACGCATTGACGCATTTTGCCCAGCACTACAAAGCCGGTGCCCAGCTGGTTTGTGGTACCACAGCTCTGGTAAAAAGTAGCCACTCGATGCCCGCTTTTCCATACCTTCTGTCCTGTCCAGCAAACCGCCTGCAGTGCTACGACTTCGAAGTTACGTGGTTGAAGTTCGTCGTAGATTATCCTATCGCAGCCAGGGAAGCAGAGCGCTTTGCGGTTCCATGTTCCGAGTTTCCAATCGTAGTCCTTAATTCGTCGCCTAGGTCTTTGCCGATTGTTCCGGTCCGTATTAACTTCTGTATTATTTGTAACATTGATTTTTTAAGGGCGGCTCTTTGCCCCCCCCCCCCCCCTTTTGGGTCTCGCCGGAGGACCATCGTGCACAGCACTGTTTAGAGTCCCACGCTGGCACGAGACGATGATCAGCCGATCCTAACATGGAGAACAGACGCTGTTTTGAGCCGCCCCTAACATGGAGAACAGACGCTCAGATAGACTGCGCCCTTTGAAGAGGGCCTATGTGTTTTATTTTTGATAGGCTATAGTTCAATGTGTTTTCGACCAAACGAAATAAGATGTCAAGTGTGTGTTTATGATAGGGCGTTGAACATTTAACACAATCTCAACTATCTGTTATCCTACAAAAATACGAAAATAAGTAACGAAAGATTAATAAATTTTCAATCCACCTATACCAGAAACATTCCATTTATTATTGAAATCCGTTTGAAAACACGAGGTGAAGTGGACGTTGCGTTTGATAGGCTGAGAACCGGGTCAGAAACCCTTTATACAATCACATACAATTGTATATGAAGTCATTCAGATTATTAAAACAAAAAGAATTGTTTTAATTTTTGGACTAACATTATTTTGATTGATAAAGCAAAACATATTCTGCTGATTGCAGATCTCAGTAATGTACATACTTTTGTCCAGCACGGTATGTGTTTGCTATCATCAATTGTGTCAATGGAATTTTTCGATAGTCAACACAACAAATTTGATGCGTTAACACTCGCACAAGTTTACATGTTCGACGAAAGATGAAAACAATCATTCAATAAAACCTGGTAAGTATTCACTTTGTCCGAATTGTCACAAAAAAACGAGGTGATATACAGTGGCAAAGCAGATGAAATTCCAGCATCACAAATTTCGTTGCAATCGTCCTTGTATTCCGCTTCGAGCCCTACAGAAGAAAGACAATGCCTAACCATTGTCACCACATTCATTTCATTTTCTCCAAGCGTGGTTTTGTCTTTCGGATTCTGGAAGACCTTCTGACTTCCTTTTTTTCTATTTTGAAGTTCAACAAACAATGGAAAACTACTTCAAAGACAAATTCATTGTGGTTTGGAGAACAGACCTCTTCCGATTCGCTTAGAACCAGAATAAAGTCTGCTCGAGCCCGGTGTTTTGTAGTAATTTAATTGCAATTATCTTTACTTGTGTCGCTGCAAGATAACGAACGGTATAGTTTTCCGTTCCCTCTAAGGTACTTAGGACAGTTTAGAATACCACAATAAAGGGATTTTCGTTTCATTTTTGTCGTTCTAAATGGAACAGTAGGATAATTTCACAAAACTGTTGTCCATTTTTTTCTAACTGGCTTTGAGGCTATTTTCAACGATCATTTGCCTGCTCTCAGCTCAGTTTTCAGGGAGCACCTCCACAGTTATTAATTGAGAGATTTCCATGCCAACACCGATGTATGAATTTGTGTATTGTGTGGCAAGCAAAATGTTGCCATATGTACAGGAATTACGAGAAAATTTCCTACCCGAAAGATCGCTCCGATCGAACCGGGAATTGAACTCACTAGTTCCGACTTGGTAAACTGTGAGGTACACTTTCCGATTGAGCTATTTGAGGCCCAAAAGCTATTGTATTCGGGTACTTCATAGTACCGATTCAACTCAATCTATTCCAATCAAGTCCTGACTATTCTTCCAAAATTTGAGCTTAATTTATTGAAAACACGATCCAGATCGCGGTTCAACTTTGTTCAAGACAACTTTTCAATTGCACATTAGTATAAGTAAATATTAATTGATTGAATAGATGAGATTTTTGTGCAAAACTCCGTCAAGGCAAGCAATTAGGTATCAATGCACAGTGGTCCAGTAAGCTACTTTAGGCGGACATGAGGTGTTCAATGAAAATTTGTGGTTTTAGAGCATTGGTTACTTCTAAGAACTTGTTGCAAACTTGTTGTACTACAATTTGTATGAAAGTAATTTTTTCTTGCATTAAACGCAAGAGTGGCGTATACGCTAACTTTTTTATGAGCAAATATCGTGAGATGGTATGTTCAGCAAAGTTGTAGAAATTGTTATTATAAAAAACTTTGTAGAACATTTTTTTTTCTAGCTTCAAAGCCTACTGCGATAATTCCGAATTTTATTAAAAAATCGTTTTTCGACTAAAAGTCCTTCATTTTTTAATCTTACCAGCTTGCTATGTTCTACAAAGTTGTTTGTTTTGACATTTGCTACAATGTTGCTGAATGCACCATAGCTGAATTTCTTCTTGTTTTAATATTATAGTAAATTTTCAGTTAAATTTACGCCATACTATAGGCCTCAAAACTTGAAATGGAGCACCTGAAAAAAATATGGCATACCGTGAGTTGATTCAACACACCTTAGAGTACGTTTAAGGAGAATTTGGGAGAGATGATATTTTTCTATCTTTTTCAAAGCTACTTTCTGTAACATACAGTTTACAATAAAAGCATACGTAAGAAGTTCAAATAGAATCAAAACACACATAAATCATGGCTATCTCTGTTCAGTATATGACAACTACCACGTGTTTTCATAGAAAAAGGCTTGATAGGATATTAGTTAATTTTTTATTAAGTTTCGAGCTTCTTCAGGTAAATCAAACTGTGTCTCACCACGAGTTGTACGTCTGTTGATAAGTGAGATTACGGGATCAGAGGTGAGAAGAAGCCGCTTGAAAACGTCTTCCAAGTTGACAATGCGGTTGAACTTCCTTGCATGCCGTTCCCGAAATTTTCTTATGCACTTATTCCTCGTTTCCTGGGCTTCCTCACTCAGCATCCCTAAAGGCAGTGCAGCAGTCCTGATAATATCACTACCGTTTAATAGTAGCTTATGCACTGTAGGAGAAAGCACATACCAATCGTACAATTCTCGATACATCTTAAATGTATCTTGAGCAAATTGACCAAAAGCTTCTGCTTCAATTTCTCGGTTCACGACTTTTAGAAGGGTTGCGAATTTCGATAAAAGGTTTTTATCGAGCCCTGTGATTTCGGCAACTGCATTTACTTCGCTGAAAAATCGGCGAGCTGTGTTTCCATCGTTCGAATTGCCTCCTCCTGGAAGTGGCTCATTGAGTCTCAATCCCAACCTTTCTTTGAGAGCCTGCCGGATTGACATCTGGCGGCTCTTCAAGATCGCATTGTCTTTACTGACACGCCACAAAGGCTTAGGCAACGTCAACCGATAGCTGATATTCAACAATAGCTCCATTGTTTCGTATTTGAGCGTGAAGAGGAGAAAACACATGCTTCAATATAGCTGGGGCACTACATGTTTGATCTTCAAAAGAGTCATTCAATCGCTTTCCCGACCGCAAACAGATGTAACATTGTTGTGAATGAGTTCCTGCCACGTCTTTGATTTCAAAAATTAGCTAATTGAAAAAAATAGCCTATTGAGCCTTTTTCTATGAAAACACGTGGTAGTTGTCATACACTGAACAGAGATAGCCATGATTTATGTGTGTTTTGATTCTATTTGAACTCCTTACGTATGTTTTTATTGAAAACTGTATGTTACAGAAAGTAGCTTTGAAAAAGATAGAAAAATATTATCTCTCCCAAATTCTCCTTAAACGTACTCTAAGGTGTGTTGAATCAAGTCATGGTATGCCATATTTTTTTCAGGTGCTCCATTTCAAGTTTTGAGGCCTATAGTATGGCGTAAATTTAACTGAAAATTTACTATAATATGAAAACAAGAAGAAATTCAACTATGGTGTATTCAGCAACATTGTAGCAAATGTCAAAACAAACAACTTTGTAGAACATAGCAAGCTGGTAAGATTAAAAAATGAAGGACTTTTAGTCGAAAAACGATTTTTTAATAAAATTCGGAATTATCGCAGTAGGCTTTGAAGCTAGAAAAAAAAATGTTCTACAAAGTTTTTTATAATAACAATTTCTACAACTTTGCTGAACATACCATCTCACGATATTTGCTCATAAAAAAGTTAGCGTATACGCCACTCTTGCGTTTAATGCAAGAAAAAATTACTTTCATACAAATTGTAGTACAACAAGTTTGCAACAAGTTCTTAGAAGTAACCAAAGCTCTAAAACCACAAATTTCCATTGAAAACCTCATGTCCGCCTAAAGTAGCTTACTGGACCACTGTGCAATGAAAAAAGCAACCCACAACCCAACAAAAAAAAGAGGGGGGAAAAAACCCCCCCCCCCCAAAAATTTTATTTTAAATTTTTTTTATTCCCACATATAAAAAAACCCTCATTTTGTAGGTGCATGCGTTCGGAATGTTTACTTTATTTTGTTTTTGCCATTTTCAAATCAGTTATCAAAATGGCTTCGAAGGCAGAAGAGCAGCGTATCAAAATTTTGCACGCGCAGAAGCAAAATCCAAATGATACCCACGCCGACTAAGCAAACACAACAGTGCAAAGAGCAAAAAAACGAGCCAGCTGTCAACATATAAGGTTGCAGTGACACCAAATCGAGATGATAAGCAAAACACAACAGTCAAAGGAAGAGCGCGTAAGTTGCACACGAGTTTGTTGACCAAGTTTGATTGCGTCATAATTGACGATGAAACATACGTCAAGGCTGATTTCAAGCAGCTCCCAGGTCAAGAGTTTTATACGGCTACCGGAAAAGGAAAGGTTCAAGATAAGTTTAAGCAGAAAAAAAATGTCAAATTACCCGAAAAAATACTTGGTTTGGCAGGCGATTTGCACTTGTGGGCTAAAAAGCAAAAGTTTCGGGATAACTGGCACTGTCAACCAAGATATTTATGTAAAACAATGCTTGAAAAACGCTCATTGTCTTTCTTGAAGAAACATCCCAAGTAACCACGAGGCTGTAATAGCATGCATATATAGGGCATATGTTTTACGTCTAGTGCATCATTGAAGTTGGATTAAAGCTGAAAAGGGCCCCACTAAGATCGAACTAATGCTATATCTTTTGTAATGCCATAAGACATTGCTAAAGTAGCATTATTGCATTGGTAATGCATCACTACATTCTTAAGCTAATCTAACGCTTCATTACTTGACAACTGTTAAATTGATGCCATCCCGCATTACCGATGCTGATTTTGGGTTGAATAAGTGCAATAATATAATGCTTGTGGTTACTTGGGATAGTTGTTCCGTGCTGTTTTGGCCTGACCTTGCTTCTTGCAAATCGTACCCAAGGAGAAAAACCCGTCAAACTCACCGGAACTGCCCCCAATTGAAAAATATTGGGCAATCGTAAAGAGAAACCTCAAGAGAACTCAAAAAACAGTTGGAAGTAAAAAACGCTTCAAGGCAAATTGACGTTCAGCATCGAATGAGGTGGATATATCAGCGGTACAAAACTTGATGGAAAGTGTGAAACGTAAAGCCTGACAGTTCGCATTTGGAAAATTGGAAGCCCAATCAAATAATTTTCCTGTGCTTTGTAGACGATGAACGTCAAAAGAAATAAAGATTGATCATTGATAGTTTATTATCAGTGTGCTCTTTATCATGTTTGACAAATTTTTGACCGTTCCACCCTTTACTTTCATGTCTGCTGGCATACAGAAGGCAAGCAGTGTTGCCTTGAATGTTGTTAATCATTAACGTAACGTAGAAATCTGCAAGGATCTGTTCGGAACTCTAAAGTTCAACATAGAGAGCAGTTCGGGGCCATCAGCTTCTCCATCCAATATTCTGGCAACTAGCAACGGTTGCGTTGACGAATCCCAGTAGTTGGCATATATTTATCACGATAGGATGGTAACTTGTCAGGATCTCTCCACGGCATGTTTCCCAAAACCAAACCTGCGAACCGCTTCTGAACTCGTTCGAATCTTGGTTACCATGTGAACTGGTCAGCATGCCATAACACGTACGTATTTTGCAAAATCGGGCAATCGAGTGCACAGTACAACGACTTCCAACAAGGTGAATCCTAAAAATCCTTCTCAACCATGGAAATAAAACTGTGACTGGCCATCCAACTTCTACTCCCTTCTGAAGATAGCAAACCACCGAAAAAAACATGCGAAATATTGCATCTAACAGAGCTGTATTAAGGCCTTCTTTTCGACCCTGGAGTCTCTTGGCACCACAGTTCCAGACGGGAACCGCCGGCAAACCCCACGCTGCTGGTCTTGAGCCTACGGCAATCTTTGGGGTGGGTACTCAAGACCTCTTCAGGATTCCGGATCTAAGGGTGAACGGATGTGGGAGAGCTTTCGTAGTACGGGAACCTATACTTGATTAAGGGTTGATTTATTTACTGGTCTATCGGGTCAATGGCGGCTGCTGTGGTGGACGTGGTGGTGATGAGAATATGCTAGTAACTGACGGTTCAAGTAGAGACTTCAGCTCTTAGCAACGGTGACCCTCCAGAAGGAGGTGAAGGATGCACTTGATGACGCGCAGCTGGCTGTTGGTGACGTTATTGGTGTGGAATATTACGGCACGGGAAGTCGGTGACGGGTACTATCTTTACGTGCGGTGGACGTGTTCTGGCACTTAAGATTAACGACTGCGTACCATGCGGCGCTCAAGATGGCGACGATCGGACTACCATTGATGCCACGATGACTCCTCGTGGAAATGCTGGTGTGTGCTGAATCTCTCTGCGCTCTGACCCACAACCAGGTGGGATGGGTATTTTTCTAGTCGGTTGGTCACACGGTGACTCAGAGACTCTTTTCACAACCTACAGTCGCAAGGGTCAAGTTTAGTCAAGGCGATCTGACACACAGCCTAACTCGGCTGTACTTCCTCTTCGTTGGTTGTTTTTTAAGCGTTCTCGATCTTTGTACAAGTTGTTGGTTTGGATTATCGAGCTCCACTAACTCGCACTCGTTTTCACCATCGCCTCTCATCCCAAAGACACGAATGGTTTCCCTATAGCGTTTTTCCATTTTCACTCGTTCGGGTTTAGTGCCTCCAGCCACTCACTAGGTACACACTCATTTTGACTGTTCGCAGTTTACTGTTTATCGACTGCTCAATGCATCGGTTCAAAATGACCGTTGGAATTAGATCGAACTACATAATTGTTTCCCTTCTTTCCCGTACTCAATTACTAAACATATTAATCAAATGTTACCCACCGGTAACATGTATTTACAGGTGTGTTTAGATTTCAACATTAGCTTCCTCATAATAATTTAAATGAGTTGGAAGATCGCGGTAACTGCCACTACCACTGTACTTATTCGGGAGATGGCTTTGAGCATTGTCTGTAAAATGGCTGTATAAAATGGTCTTGTTGGATTCCTTCCCAGAATTTTAGCCTTCTTCAACAGAACCAATTTGCCAGTGTACCTTTGGATTTAATTTTTGTGCTTTTGCCGAAAAAATATTGATTGGTTTTTTGGTTGTCCACCTTAGGACTTAAGACGTGAAAATTGCTTTACCAAAGGGGTTATTCCGGTGTGAGCGCTGATGTGGCCAGACACATCCTATCAATATTCAAATATTCAATAGGTTTGTTTTCTAAGCAACACAAAAGCCTCGAGGGGTTCGCCCAAAGAAGATTTAGTTGAAGCTTTATTTCAGATATCTGATTCGTGATTGTTTTACAAGTACATGTTTTATCTCATGATTTTGTATCAGAAATGTAGCAATTCTAGTGTTACCTCCTAGAGACAGACGGTTATATTTGCTTTTAATTAATTCAAGATTACATCCATTTCATTGCAATTTCCGATTTTTGATCCCACAACTCCGAAGCCAATTTGGACATTTTGCACGTAACAAGAATATCTCACTCCAATTTAGACTAACCGCATTAACCACAGTAACAGTACTGGAAATTGGTACACGTTATTGAATTTGTTAATTACATTCCAAACTGTTGATTGCATTTCGTTCATCGTCCGTGCTGATGGCTGAATTTCATTGACCAGCTTTCATTCGGAATCCCATTTTTGATGTCCGGCCGTCATGGGAGCGTTGAATTAATTGAACCCTCGGCGGTTTTATTTTCACGCCCTGGTGATCAGACAGCAGAATTGAATTAAATTAAATGTCACATCCCACATTTACATGCTATCGGTTTTGGGTTCATGTTTGACGCTCGAGCAGCAATGTGCGGAAATTTGTACCCAGTTACTAACAATTAATTTTTTTTTCATTAAATTAAAATTTTTAATTCAATTTTTTTTAATTATTTACACCATATTCATAGGTCTCTTGGAACTTGCCTGGGGTGATATTTGAGCTCATGAATTTGCAGGTTTAAATGCTAGACACAAATTTAGTTTCGTTCTGTGCCTCACCACAGTGAAAAGAACCGACCAAAATCACGCGTTTTTTAATTGCGTGGAAATACAGTATGTAAAAAAATATCCATTCAATTTGGCTTCTTACTGCATTCACGTCTTATTTCTAAACGATGCTCGTCAGCGCTAGTATATAACACAGGGGAAGAATGGAAATGATTTTAGTGTTCAGTTTTAGCCCTTAGCTGATGGTTTGACAGACTTTGCCTTCCTTTAATCGCCATGGTCCACGTGGTTATGGTACGGAAGACAAAGAAACAATCTAGCAACTGTGGTGAAATTTCCGGCCACTGAAATCTTCAACGATATGAAACGCCGTCTGTGCGAACTAGAATACCATAATCATCCAAGGTATTTTACAGTCGGCCATTCGATCTCTCAATTTTTTTTGGAAGTACTCACATGGTTTCTGACGAATAGGAGTACCGCAAGTTCGACAGTGAAGCGCTGTCGAAGGTGTACTGGAAAGGAACGACGGTGCATTTGTTTCGGGATGATCATACCAGATCTACTAGAGCTGCGGCAATACACATGTGCTGGGAACAGCCCAAATCGTGATGTGTGAGATGTAGAAACGAGTGCTAGGGTAGTCACCGATCAACCCTATAATTTGCAGGCTGAGGATCAAGGGCCGGTTCTTCAACATCAGCATCATTAACGTGCATAGCCCTCGCTATTCTGCTTCATTTCCAGAACTTCTTTGACTCAAAACGCACCTGTCACATAGTCAGATCCCAAGTAGCACAACTTGTTTCAATAGAGCATAAAAATCTCTCTTGAAACAAATTAGGGATAGTTTTGTTTGGCTATGTACCGCAAAATCATACACAACAGCAACGCAAAAAGCGCAAGGGTGGAGCCTATTTGCAACTTGTCGCTGGTTCTACAGAGTTGCAATACCATTTTGTTAAACTTAAAAATATTGTAAATCGCGTTGCAGGAAAGTGCAATGATGCCGATGTTTAAATGAATGTGAGGATAACTTTTTTTTAATGGATATCGTTATCAACCAAACATTCCTGATCAAAATATTGAGAAGTAAAATGATCTGAAAATCGTGTTGGAATAAGTTTATTTTTAAACGCTTTCGGATTTATGGATCAATATTCTGTTCTACTACGAAAAATATAAACGCCCTAGAATAAATCCTCGAGAATAGAGCATTGCTTCAGAACTTGAAAAAGAAAAATTTGTGTAAAATTATGTTTACATGTGGAAGAATCAGATTTCTGATTCATTCGAAGAATTATAAATCGTTACAGGTTCATGTTAGGTTCAAACTGTGGAAGAATGAGTGAAATTTAAAAATATCATTTTGTATTGCAAAATTTTGGCATATGGCGACTGCGATCAAACCAAATACACTACCGGCTAAAATAATCTTGAATCCATTCTTAACACGTGAAGTACTTCTATGATATTTATTTATGCAGACATCTTAAAATTATAGTAAATCTGGTAGCGACAGTCGTAGTTTGATAGTGAGTTTTCTTTGTTTGTGTATACCTGATTTACTTAGAATTAAAAACTACTGTACTATTAATAAATTTAATACTACACTAAACTGATAGTTGCTTATTTGTTCAAAGGATATGCATAACGCACTGAAAAGTGTTCAATCCATTGGAACACAGAATTAGAATAATTTAGATGCTACACCATGTTTTTTTCCTTTAAAACTGCAGAGCAATTTAGTGGGGATTTCGTTAAGAGGTTCAATCGGAATAATTGAATAAAATCCTAGTATTATTAATTCTTCCATGAATTCGAAGGGTGGAATGCTCGCAATTGGATTATCCGTAATTTTGGTCTAGGTCACACAAAAAAAATTTCAAATGGTATTATAACATAAAATAAAATGTTTTATTTCAATTACTTAAGACACAACTGTTTCTAAGTGAAGTTATCTTAGCAAAGGTAGAAAATATCAAACCGTTCTTAACATGTAGAACTTATAGTGCAATTCATTGAAATTATTTAATTGCATTGTTTATGACGAAAAACCACTAGCCTTATAAATTCAATCATATGATTGCTTAAAGGAGCTTAATAAGTCGTCTCCTGTTCTGAACCACGAGAAGTTAAATAACTTACTTTTAAAAGACGAACACTTTGTCTCATCATTTAAGTTGGTCGTTAAAACCAATCTTGATAAAGTTTATTTTATTGTTACTTTAAGATTATTTTATTGTTACTTGAAGATTTATTTGCTTAACTCACAAAAAAATTTCACGTAACAAATTTATTGAACAACTTTATTATGATTATTTTCGCTATTTTGATTATTCCATATTCAAAACATTACAATCCCTACTTTACAGATATTGTTGCACGGGGTTTGATTTAAATAAGCTATTTGAAAAAAAAAATACAATCAAGTACTGATACATTGGAAATTTTACCAATGCCAAAGCTTTACCATGTGATGAATACATGAGGTGGTAGCAAAAAATTTGTCCTTTGAATTGGGTCTAAGGGTTTCTTGTGAAATCATTGATTTTGCTTTTAGGTAAACAGTTGGCAGAGTTAATTTAAAAACGTAACAGCTTATGTTCATTACGCACATTTAGTTATCTCACAACTGTTTATTTTGATTGGGAAGGTAATTTATTTCAGCTTTATGAAGGTTGCCATTTTATTTATATTAATTAGTTAGTGCAACCAAAAATTAAAATAATATGCTCTCACTATTTGAGTGATCCTTGTTTAAAAGTTAATAGTAATAGCCACTACTATGAAAATCATAGCTAATAGAAGTTGCATAATGAACACTTCAAGTCATTTTCTTTGTTATACCTATACAATAACAACAACCTCTAGTAATCAACTTATACCTAATTTGATCAGATTATGAATTGATTATTTTTTCATTCATATTAAAACACATGTGGTCGGTAGTGTGCATTTCATTCGGATATATTTCAATCGGTATCACTGTTGTGGTAATGTGCAATTGAACGTTGCAAGAACGTAACGTTATTCATTGACTTTATATTGCGTTCTCATTACGTTGCGCATAACGCATTTTGAAAACATTAGGTATCAGATCGCTTCATTGGAACACGAGTGTAAATTATTTGTTATGTTGCACTGTAGGTGAATTACTTCATAATAAACATCACATACACTGGAAAATATTAATTATGCAACGTCATGATTAAGTTTACTTAGCTGCAAGTTCACAAAGACAAACAGGTCTCGACTAACTTCAATGTTTGTTTTGAATGGTCTTGGCAAATCATTTGAGCAACACCAATGAAATATCTAGTATATCGTGTACGTGAAATAAACTCTGCTGTAACAAAATATGCTTTTTGTTACTGCAGATTTACTAAAATGAAACTTGAAAACGAAATGTTGAATATTAAAGATGTTTTGTGTGCTACTTGGGATGCGTCAGTAGTTAAACAAATTGGTTTGTAAAAATCAAAGTATATGTTTTCAAACACGTTTTTTCATGAAAATTGCGCCTTATGCATCTAACACTCTTTGTCTCCCTCCCCTCTTGAGAGTTTAGTTAAGGGGTTAGCTATTTTAGCAACGGTTTGTACATGCCTATCCCTCAGTTGTTAGGTTGAGGTGCACCTAAAATGCATGCAACAATAGATACGTGCCACATACGTTGGATTGTTTTATCGAGCTGACGTCGGAAACCTAATATGGTAGCATGTTTGGATTGGGGTAACGATTTCATTGATAGGCGATCATTGATGGGGTATGTTTTTCACGTACTTGTATGTACGGTCAGATTGTCAAGGAAACAACCAACGGTTTCTTTATCGTCTACTGAAGCAGAGCTTGTTGGATTGTGTTGACACACAATGTGTGCTTTGGATTTTAGATGATCCAACTGTTGCGGGAACTTAGATTTAAGCTGGATGAATCGAGCATACTTCGAGGACAATCAATTAACTATTCGTGTTGTTAAAGAACAAGATGTCGACTGTTCTAAGTTGCAACCAGCTTCCTGATATAACGACGTAAAGATTACCGGGAAAGTCTTTCCAAACGCATCGTACTTATTTTAGATTGGTAGGATCTGGAATTTGAGCGAGGGTGTTGAGGAACCAATGTCCTATCCACCACAGCACGGGTGGTCTTTAGTGTGCTTCTATTTTTTGCGAGTATGTCATTCTTTGGATCCAATCTGTTTTGGACCAGATTATCAGGATTGCAGATGCACATAAAAATCCTTAAAGAAATACGAAATTTGGCAACATATTTCATATATAATAGATATATGCAGAAAGTCTGTTTGCGATGTACAGTATAAGTGTGATAGTGCAGCAGCTTTATTTGTATTCTTGAATCGAGGGAACGATTAGTGGTGTTCATATTTCCCCGGAATGAATGATGTGTTTCGCATGCTCACATTATGACATTTTTTTTTTTTTTCTTCCTACATAAGCATCCTTGGTCTGAATGTAAGATAATTACTTCTGAACGAAAGTTATTTCTTTCACTTCTCCAAAGTCGCACATAATATTCAAATTCATGCATTGGTAAAACCCCGTTCACATTACAATCGATATTACGTGATATAGAGTATCTTGATCTTGAGTAGATTATATAGATGTATTTGATGCTGATATTGATATGTTTGAAGATGATATCAATATATATATAGATGATATAGATACGACGCAACTTAGAGTGTTAAAAATCCGCAATCACCTTGTCTGTACGGGCAGAACGGCATTTTTCGAGGTAGAACCATGTGTGTTTAGCGCCACGATTGCCAAGTTTTAACAGAATGTCAATAACTATTGAATGATGTATTTCACACAAAAAGCTCTTTTCAGGGCTACTATTCTGATTTTGAAAAAGTGTTATCCTGAATTTTTAAAAAAGTTTGCACAATGTATGCGCATGACACCTACCTAATTCCTTAATCCTGGCTGATTCTGAATTTTGCACGATTTCTGTTCGAAAAATACCAAATATTTCGGTATTGAAAATAAGGGTCATTTAAAATTTGCTTACTTTTTACAATCGCAGCCCGCTAGTTGCTGACATGTTATGATTTCCCTATTACAGACATGATCTTATTATAACAAGTTGTTCAATGTTGGTAATGTTCTCTTCAAAATCCAATCAGTGCTTGAAAGTGTTTCTGTTCGTTTTAGTGCGTTGCATAGAGTTCCTACCTTGCAATAGGAATCAAATATTTTTGAGAAAGTTTTTGAAAGAGAAAGTGAAATGTCGCAGAATATGGCTGCAAAGTATCAGAGCAGCAATCAGAGCAAATAAATGTTTAAGCTTTTTTTAAATAATAGAATGAGTTAAAAGTCCTCTTTGAAACATTTGGAGGAACTATCAAGGGTTTATTGAATTCCTGCACACAAATTATCGTTTAAATTGAAGACAAATTAACTTAAGTATTTTTATACAGTTACATATTCTTAAAAGAAACCTTGTACAAACTTATGAATAAAATTCATATTTCTAACAGCTATTCAACTACTTTCACGCCATGAAGATAGTGACCCTCTCAACCATCGTTGCAAATAAGACCGTGTCCGTATTATCATTCAAACCACACGGCCCTTTTCAGAGCCACCAAATACTTTCTTAAGAGTGTACAATAGAATTGTCCAACATACTTATCCATGCCGATCCAACGTGCCCGTTATAACAGCACCTACGTTGCAATGTTGCTCTACGAAACAAACGAAACTAATCTTACATGTTGAACCAGGCAATGCATCAAACGGTTTATCTTAGGTTACATCAACCGGTTTTGTGTTATACACAACCTCACTGATTTTCGGCAAGGCTTCCTGATCCAATCGATCAATGAAGCCTCTTTTCTAATACAGGCAATTAAAAATAATAATAATAATAAAATACATTACACATTGCTACGTAGTCCTACGTCAAGTTCGCGTGCAACCCCATTTGGATGTCCCTTATAGTTTTTTTTTTAAATCAGGAGGTGCCAATGTATGACATTAAATTTTTGTTAAAATTTATGCGTCAACTGCAGAAAACGGATCAAATGCAAATAGTGTTTGGTACTTCTGAATGCTGCATTAAAACTATTCTGATGAATTAGGCTAGAATAGGCTACTTTAATATTAAGCGATTCAGTCTTACGTGGATCAGTTCATATTTTTATTGTTATAAAACCCAATTTCATGAAATCGAAGGCCAAATCGCTGCGGAATTGTGGTGTTGGTTTGAATCAAGGAATTACCGCTGTTTCTTATGCCGATTTCCTGCAGCAAATGAAATAGCAAGAGGGTTATCTTTTTAAACATACCTGAAGTTCCAGAGCTGAAAATAAACAGAAAGGAAAAGGTTTCACTTTTTTTAAGCAGAGGCAGCAGCGGCTTCTCAAAAGTGGGAAAGTCAAAATAATTTTCCGGTAGAAACCAAAATAAAGTGGTTAAAAATTCGTTGGAACCGTTGAAAGAATCTCTCAAAAATAGATTAGATGAGATTGAAAAAAAAAAAATGTATTATTTCCAGCAATATCCAAAAATGTAAATAATAAACCAAAGTATCAATCTGTCTCCATTTCTTCAGCAGTCATGTTAAGCTTGAATTCTTGTAAGATCGTCACAGTGAATCTATACTAAAAGATCCACCCATTCTCACGCGAAAAAAAAATCTTGAAAAGAAAATATTGATAAAAGCTTTCCCAGAGCCTTCGGTAGAAGTAGGGAATTTTGAGCAACACAAAAGAAGGATAAGATACACCGTTGAAGAGCGCTGAACAACAAAAGACAACCGTGGGACAGGATATAGTGGTACTATAGGAAATATTGAAACATGCCTTATTTGAATAAGAATAAAAAAAACATTTTTGGTGACTTTTTCGACAGCTGACATCCAGATTTATAGATATGCTCTTGTAGATAAAACGGTTACCAGAAGCAATAACACAAATAAATGGAAAATACTCTCTGGTTGGTGAGAACCCGTGCTACGAAGGATGGCATCAGAAATTTTAATGGGAATCAATTTGTTCGCCGTGTTTGCTTTTTGTTGATTTTCTTTGAATGCTTCACGATGTTTTACGACTCGTGGATATTGCGAATAAGAAATTATGTCAATAAAAGTAAGAGTAGCACATCAAGCAGAATTCACACTCACGAATAGAGAGGGTGTTCCGTGTTTATTGACAACAATATTGTAAGGAAGGGTGGGGCTAGTTGACAATAGGGGTAAGTTGATCAGCGACAATATCTCGAAATCTATGCGAAAGCACACTCAAAAAAAATCCACACGTTACTTCCACGTGAAACGCACGTAATTTTCGTCCACTGCCAAAACCAGTAATAAACACGTGGAATTCACGTAAGAGCTACGTGATTTCTGCGTAAATTCACATTCTACGTGAAAATCACATAAATTTTACGTGATTTTCACGTACAATTCACTGGACACGTAATGTTCACCTGATTTTACTGAAGAAGATTTGGTTACGTGTTCAGGTGGAAGTTACGTGAAATTTCACGTGAAAACAACGTGTCGATTTTTTTGAGTGTACCTTTTTTTATAAAAAAATAATATACCCCCGGAAATATTTTAATAATATTTTCACACCCCCCAACCTGAAACCCCAAAACAAAAGCCCAAGACTCATTCCATATGAGATTGTATGAAATAATTACTGTTGCATTAGTCGACAAAAACATGGTTTCAATCGACATCAATTATCAAACGTGTGTAGTCCCGTAGGATTGTGGCTCGCCTCTGGATCTCGAGGTTCATGGTTCGAATCCCGATTGAAATTTCTTTTTTCTGTGAGTAAAATTTTCATACGATCGTCCTATGAACTTCTGTCCATTACATAATCGTAAGAAATCTGCAATAATATCTTGTGGCAAATTTCCATACGATATTCCTATGAATTCCTCTCGATTTGTCCGCTCAGTGTAGTGATGTGGTAAAAGCAAGCAACTGAATGACAAAATGAACGGAAAGTGGAGAATAAAAATATCTGAAATTATAAATTTAACACAAGACGTTAATCAAATTGGATCTACGTCAAGGAAGGTTATGAGGGATTTAATGTAAAAGAAAATGTTCCGTTTTTTCATGCATCTAGGAGTTAAATTTTTTTCCCAATACTGGCCTGTTGTGAGGTGTTGATCATGCTCATGCCAGTGTGTAACAGATTTTAGCGCTTTGTGGGATTCACTTGTGTGCCTACCCTCGAAAAACACACTCCTAGGTTCCCTTTTAGCTGAATTCCTCTCCGGCACCACCTTACAGTATTATTTCCAAGGAGAAGTGTTATGTTCTGTGAGCACCACTTCATGCTGAGCCCTTTGGCTCCTATAAGAAGCAATAACTATGATTGGTTCCTTACATTTTCACCCATCAGCGGCTTACTTTGAGGCCAGTTGACTTCCAGCTATATCATGCATCGTGCATGAGCCTAGCCCATTGGATTCAGTATTAGTTATTGTCGCCATTCAGCGACCCGTCCTGTTAGTAGTGTTCCTAACTTCGTTCAACTCAACTTCGTTCAGTAACCCAACATAAAGCCAGTAGGCTTCCAACTTTTTCACCCTTTACTCAGGCAGTCCCCGTCGGCGGATCAACCCAACTCGGACGGAGAATTCCTCGGTGAACGAACTTCTCAGGAAACCGACCGTGAACCATGACCTTCCAGCTTTGCGCGCTCTATCTACCCTCCTCCAACGAAGAGTTTCTCGGCGGTGGAATATCTTCCGTGAAATGTGCTTCATCTAAACAGATCTGCAGTGACGTCCTTAAAATATCCGGGTTAGCCTCTATAGCTGTTTTCAACGCTACGTTGGAGATACCATCCGGACCGGGCGCTTTTTTAATTTTCTTGGCCGCCACTATGAACTCGAGTCGAGTAAACATTGGTAATGTTTACTCTATCCTCGCCTTCCTGGCCGTACAGTGGCGACAATTGGCTCGTGTTGTGGGAATAATCCAGCGACGATAATCTTCAACTTTTCTGGGCACGTTTCATTGGGTCCTGCTCAGAGGCCCGATTTCGGCCATCGTAACCCTTAATGCGTCTCCTTTTGGTTTTTCGTCAGCATCGTCTTTGAGTTCGTCTCCTGGCTTTGAGGCATCTTTTACGGAGGTTGCGAAGTACCTCATTCCAGCAGTATGCTGGACGTCGTTTGTGATTTGGCTCGATCTTCTTTGGCATGGTTGTGTCGCATGCACGTGCCAGCGCCGTTAATTCCTCCGAACTCAAATTCAGTACCAGATCTTCTCTTCTGAGGGCTTCAACAATAAGCTCTTTGTGAGACTTCTTTGTCTTCTGTTTCACTCACAAGATTGCCTTCCACTCTGTGTACTGTGCGTCAGTTTGCCAATACTCTTGATGGTCGCTACGAGTGTAGTTATCGAAGACTCTCCAGTTTATGCTTTCCGCTACACGGGGCTGCAAAAAGGGATGTCGATTAACGATTCCCGACCATCTTTACGGATGATGCTAGTGGTTCGTTAGTGAGGTCTACGTTCAGAATTGCCAGGGCTTCCAGTAGATTACGATTTTCTGGGATGGTGAGACGATTGCTATAGCAACTGCTTTGCTGTGTCGCAGTGGTTAAGGTTTAGTTGAGTTAATTCAACTTTGGATTAGTACTTCTCATCCGTTTAAAGGCCGAACATCTAGGGCCTCCCGTCGCGTGCATGTTGCGTTTTTTGTTGGCACAAATCAAGCATTTGTGTGGGCTGTTAGAGTCTTGCACACTGTGACCTTCTTCACCACACCATCTAAACAGCTTACTTCTGTCAGATCCTTTACAGTTCCAGGTGGCAGTATTACAGGCACCTGCAGTACATTTCAGGTCGAACAGAGATCCTCAGTGGCATACTGAACAGCCGAATCTAATATTGCCGGGTTTCAGCGCTTTGTTGGCTGCGTCTACTGGAAGCTTTATCGACGCCTCCTGCATTCCACGTGGTCCTCTTCTCCATCGTATTGTCATACTTGGAAAAATTATGATAGTTAATTGCATTTTCAAGTGGACAAAGATTCTGCCTGCCCTATTGGCGCAGTCCGCGTATGTGTACTTTTTTAGCGGTCTAGTTTTTTCGTGAGTGGGAGTGAGCAAGACAGCGCCAATAGTAGGTAAAAAAAACAATAGGACAGGCAAAGACAAAAGGCAGTGTGCACCTGCAACGAACCGCTGGCTGTAAAACGGACCTCTCTTTCTACGTGCTAGGATGTCATTCGAATTTTATATGGGATACCATTACGTGGATAGAAAGGCTCGTTGCACGGCCAGGAGTCCATTTAGCTGTGCATCTATGACTGATGAGCGGTGCCGCAAGACAGCAATAAAACAAGCAAACACATAAAAGACAAAAGAACAGATATAAACAAAAGCCTCTGTGTAAAGCTATGTCCATTTAGAATCCGGAATAATAAAATCATCTGTATCTCGGTAACGGATTGACGTACAAATAAGTTTACTACATCAAAACAAAGGTAATTCACTGTTCTTTATGGAAAAAATATCAATACAAATCATTTCTCTTCGTTTCTAATGAAAATTCGCGCTTTCTTCTTTATTCCTCCCGTCAAACGCTGCACACCTCCAGAGTCAACTTCCTTGGCACATTTGTTCCACGTTTTGGTCATCTGAGTCGCGTCCCGAGCCGTTTTTCCACTTTTTTAAGCTTCCGCTTCATTATTGCCCAAAATCTCTCGATGGGCCGGAACTGCGGGCAGTTGGGTGGATTTATGTTTTTATCGATGAAGTCTACGTTATTATCGCGGTACCACTGGATGACTTCCCGGCTGTAGTGGCAACTCGCCAAATATGGCCAAAACTTCACTGGACCTTTATGGGCTTTAATGAAAGGTAGTACGCGGTTTTTGAGGCATTCTTCCTTGTACAGCTTCGAGTCAATCGTCTTATTCGTCACGGCCTTTTGGTCTTTGCTCCGCAGCTGCATACCCCTTGCCAAATCATCAGTTTTTTTTTGGCAAATTTTTCCATAAAAGCAAGCTTAAACTTCGCAGGAACATCTCCTCGTGCCGTCACCATGTAGAATTTTTGGCCAGGAGGCTGTCCGAAATCCATTTTGACGTAGGTTTCATCATCGATGAGTAGGCCTTGGTACTTTGTCGAAACCCGCTGGTACAATTTCCGAGCCCGATTTTTGGTGACGAAACGTTGCTTCAACGTTCTGTTTGGTTGCTTGCTGGCTCGATAAGAATGATATCCTGCCCGCAAACGAATTCTTCGAATGGTACTGAGGGCAGCAGCGTATTTTTGTGCGATTTCATTATCTGATAGTCCAGAGTTTGCTCTGACGGTTCTCAACACCTTCTGGTTCAGCTTGCGGTCATATGTTCCAGTAGGACGCTTACCTTGAGGCACTCGATCCACGCTCTTTTGCTCCCTGAAACGTTTGAGTACATCATACACGGTTGATTTGGCGATTTTCAACGTTCTTGCGATTTTTATTGCGGACCACGTTGGATTATCAACGTGGGTGTGCAGAATTTTTTCTCTCTTCTCGGCTTCCATCTGGAATAACTTTTGTCTCACTGGACAAAACACCGTGAAATTAATACCACAGAAAGTGGGCGCAAAAGTAAACAAACCGCTGTAAAAGAATTCTTGCAGCGGTCAGTTTCCGTGCCGTTGCAACACAATAAGTGATTCCGGATTCTAACTGGACAAACTTTATTGGTCAATTGGTTGCTCGAGGGAGTAGGTAAAAAAGATGTGAACAAAGAAAGTAAGAACCCTCAAGCACGTTTAATACCGCACAATGCAGGATGAAGCATTTTCACTGATGTTGGTGAATTATGGAAATGGTGAATACAAGTTTAAAAGTGGAGCGAAAAATTTAACTAAATAACTAACTGACTGACTGACTGACTGAATGACTGACTGACTGACTGACTGACTGACTGACTGACTGACTGACTGACTGACTGACTGACTGACTGACTGACTGACTGACTGACTGACTGACTGACTGACTGACTGACTGACTGACTGACTGACTGACTGACTGACTGACTGACTGACTGACTGACTGACTGACTGACTGACTGACTGACTGACTGACTGACTGACTGACTGACTGACTGACTGACTGACTGAAAAAATCTTACCATTCCTTACAATCAAAGCGCAACAGAAATCCAAAATGTTCATGAAACGCACAATACGTAGTTTTGAGAATTAAAACTTTTTACTCTTCATTAAAACGTGTTAGAAAAAATCACCTCTGGATTCAGAAAGATCCATTCTACAAAACCACGCCCAACATTCAAAAGGCAGAGTCAAAATGAAATGTGGCTAGCAGGTTAACCAATTTTTTATAAATATACGTGTTTTTGTGAATTTAAAACTATTTTTTGTCAAAAAAAAACTGGACGTGTTACAGCAAATCTATGCTCATATTTTGAATCAGCGAAGCAAAATCTATAAAATTGAATAATAAATGCCGATGGTAGTGACAAAAGTTTCTATTTTGCTGACTAAGTAGTGTAACCAGTGATTGTGATGATTGAAACTATTTGGAAAGCCTAACGTCCAGTTATGAACGTTTGTGATTTTACCAGTTTTCATCACACAGCAAAAAATACAAATCAATATTGCATCCAAGTAGATGTACATCAATCATGTCGAAAAGACGGTGTAATTTTCAATAAGAAACTAGAAAAGTATGTTTCCTAAGGATTGTACGTCGGGGTTTCGGAAATCGTTTTTTTTTATCGTATCCGTCCTTTGTTTAGAGTATTATTCAACATGAGTCTCTGAATTAAAGAGAGCATTATTAAAACATTGCCAATAGATACCAAATCGAGCTTCGTTCATTTATTCAAATGTTAAGTAGTTTTAAGGAGAAAGTTTTCAAGAATTGGACTTGTCTTTTTTAGAAGGATTTCTGATTTCGCATAGGTTAAAGTTCATTAGAGCAAAGCATATGAATGTAAGGCTCAATTTGTTTGTAATTTTGAATCGTTGGGCCATCCAAATGCATCCCAAAAGATCTGAGCGGCAATGCATGAATCACCTCCGTTGTTGCGCGTGCTGTGGCAATTTACTAAGGCAATCGTTCTCAGAGGCATCCCAGGATGGTTGGATCCTTCCTTGCAACAATGTTTCCCTGGATTTGTAAGCACAGCAAACATTCCGACATGATTCTCCGAATTGTTAATGCATCTACCACGATCCAGCCGGCCAAACAATTTTCACTGTTCCTGACGAAGCGATTGTTGAGCTGCTCTTACGGATATGGTACTAGCTGAGGAAAATGCCTTTCGTAGCAATTCATGTGCTATAAGTTGCGCTTGCCTGTCGATTTTCTCAAGAGATGCATAGATCATGACGAGAAACGGCATTACACAAAGGCACAAAACCATTCGTCGGTAAACATGTATGAAAATTAATTTTACCGCCTGTCGCAACGACCACAAGCCAGGCATTGCACACAAGGATACAAAAGGAGTATTAAGGTAGCTTTAACGTTCAATCGTTCACATGTTGAAAATGGTAGCATCACTTGGTACTGGCTCGACCTTTGTTCCAGCGGATTTTTGCCTCCCGTTTGCTGCTGTCAAGAGCAGAGCAGAGCTATTAGTATCTTCAGCTCTGATGAAGAAGTACATAAGGTAACTGTTGCCTTACTAATCTTATTGTTCCTATATTCATCCGACGCTGAATCAATAGATTGGAGAGAAAATTGATTGGTTTCTTCTATTCTGTTGGTTCGTAAAAAAGCTTGCTTACCATAAAAACAAATAAAAATATTAGAAACCTACTCACTCATGTATCAACCTCTTGATTTCATAAAGGAAGGCATTGCGAAATGGTGAGATTAATGTAGGAACATCTTCCCTAATATGTTGAGCGAAATTTGATTCGGAAGAAGTTGTTCGTCAAATTCCCATGCAAGATTAATGAGCATCGTGTTCGAAGAACACCTAATCTAGGTTGGATAATGAGTCTTTAATATGGAACCTTTTCACTTGGAATATGAACCTGTCGAAAAAGGCCGGCTTTGTTGTTGTTTGGGTTTTATATAGGTTAGTGTGTTAAAAAATCATTTATCTCCTGGGTGTTACGAAAGAAGAGCAATTTGATAATACCTTCGAATATTCACCATACATATTTCATTCATACAGATATTTTTTATACTGAAACATATTCTTTACGCATTGTGCATACTTTATAACTACATAACCTCATGTCCAATCAAAAAGAAAATTTCCTGCCGACATGCATCACTTTTCATAAACTTGTTCTTTCACATAAAAGCTGACTAGTGGTACATCGGTCTCTTCTCAGGTGAATTCTCTCGCATTTTATCTCATATCCATGGTGAAGAAAGGCACTCTTTCACATGCGAAATATGCGTCATATATTCTTATCTTTATAATCAATCGCAAACCGCCAAGAAAACATTGTATGAGTACATAAGTGCACAGTTTATTGCATGTGTTATGCTGCAGAATATGTATTGAGTAACATTTTCCAATCTTAGCGTATGCTGCAATATGGTCGGTGATGGCTTTGTATCAACCTATAAAGCTTTAGCCAAACATCAACAAATTTCAAAAACTTCAACCCCATCTGCAGCCCTTTTAGTGAGTACCTACACAATGTCCCTCTATCGATGGGGAGTTCTGATTGGTGAACTCGTCCCCTCACTTTGTTTATTGAAATCTAGAGCATTTCAATCGATGGGCCGAAAATAAGTCCATTGTTAGTACAACTCGTACCGACCAACAAGCGTCAGCTGAGTCAAAGCCGGCCTTGTGTTTTCACGTTCATTTTGATGATTTCAACCGGAAGACTTCACAATGTGAAAGCCAAGTAAACAAAAATATACAGCCTACTATTGCTGGGATTATTTTAAGCTGCCAAATTGTTGATTTTTTAGAATTCTTTTGAACATCCGAGTAGCGTCTTTGTTAAAAGGAAGAAAGGAAGTGGTTAGGCATATGAGAAGGTGTGTAACAGTCTCATCCATAATAAAATCTTGCTATATCAACTCAGCTTGATCGTTGAAAACCGGACATTTGCACAAGGAAGCAATCGAATGACTTTGATCTTTTTCACAGATAATCACCTTTCATCATGAGATCTAAAACATTATCATGCATTCCAAAGAGGGACTTATCTATTTTAGGCAATTTAATCAGGGTCCACCCATTTATGAGTATTTCGCAGCGTCGTGCTCACATCTGACGTTTTTGTTTGTTTACGTTCATTTGCTTCGTGATCCTCTATTCTCTAAAAACAACAGAATTATCCAGAACGGCTTGAAAATTTTTTTGTAAATCGTCAAACTTCTTTAATGAGTATGAATATTGCCGGCAGCTCCTTTTTGATTCGCCTATCGTTCTAAAGCTCGATTCAAAGTAAATCTGGACGCACGGTTTAATACACCACCGCGTTCCTGGAAATTGAAAAAAACGTTTGACAGGCATTTGTTGATGTTTCATTGACGAAGAAATTGGTGAAAAGTTTTTCTCGATTGATCGACGCATCTCGAAACTACGGATCATGGAACTTGAGAAAAGATTTTAATTTTAATTAATTGTGCACAAACATCTAGAGAATCCTTCGTGGTCTACCTCAAAGTCAACGGTGTGTCTTCCCGGATAAAAATAACAATACAATTACAATACAATAATATAAAAGAACATTAAAATCTATTTCCAATCATAAATCTTATTGTTCATGAATCAGATAAAAGAAAAAGGCATATTGTCATTACAATAGATTTACTTTTCCCTCCATATGCTAGGATTTTCAACAATTGTGAAACAATACAATTAATAGTAATTGACTAAAATTTGTTTGGAAAAAATGAGTTTTTCTATAGTTAAGATACATAACAACCCCCCATTTCTATTGTCGATGGCTCAATTTACATTAGATTCTATTGTAGAAACAGTAAGTCCTAAGGTTATCTTATCGTCGCGAGCAATACGATCAATTGTACATACTATTGATTCTATTGTATGGTTACAATACATTTTAGTGTAAATCTATTATACTTTTTTATTCGGGTTGTAGTCAAACGTTACAAGGATACTCTAAGTGTGGATAGAACACAGCGCATCTATCATAAAAGTGGCACAAGGGACAAAAAGCTGAGGATAAAGGTGTTGATGTTCACGAAAGGCAACCCAGGTGTTTCCATACGTGATTTGGCAACGAAATAAGATTCTTCACCCAGCGTAACATCCTTTCAAGAGAAGGATATAAGTCTTTTTGTGCTAGTAAACATCCGAATCGCTCCCTGAAACAAAATTTAGTGGCCAAAAAGCGAGCACGATTACTATACGAACGAGTTTTGACCAAATTTGATGGCTGTATTTTAATGGATGACGAAACATATGTCAAAATGGATTATAAACAAATCCCCGGACGAAAATTTTATCTGGCAATTGTTTGTGGGGATGTCCCTTCCAGGTATAAATTTGTTTTTGTTGATAAGTTTGTTCGGAAACTAATGATTTGGTAAGGAATCTGTAGTTGTGGCCTTAAAACCAAGGTTTTCATCACATCTCACACAATGACGTCGAAGGTTTACATTAAAGAGTGTCTTAAAAAGCGGATTTTACCCTTCATTTGGCAACACAAGACCAACGTTATGTTTTGGCCGGATCTAGCCAGCTGTCACTTCTCTAAGGAAGTACTAGAATGGTATGCTGCAAACAATGTTAATTTCGTCGCCAAAGAGATTAATCCTCCGAATTGCCCTGAGTTCAGACCGATCAAAAAATATTAGGCAATTGTCAAGCGAAAACTTTGAAGATGCGGTAAAGAAGTGACAAATGCACAACCAATGCGTTTAAAATGGAAAAAGTTCGCCGGTACAGTGTCACCAGCGACTGTGCAGATCATGATGGTATTGATCACAAGTAAAGTGCGACAATTCGTTCGAAACGGTGAAATGTAATAACTTGTTATATATCGTTTGAAAACGGAATAAAAAAGGAAAAAGTTCTTTTGTTTGACGTTTTGATCAACCATGTATGTTGTTTAATTCTTGATTTATGATCACTTGAATGCGTCAAAATTTACCTTGAATTGGGCTTTTTTTTAAATGCGTGTGAAAAATAAGCTATTAAACGCAACTGGTTGCATGCTATTAAACGCAACTGGTGCATCTGGTTTTTTTTAATGGCTCACTATTTGAGGGGTTATAAAATCAGAGCTAACCAAGTTATCACACGAATAAATTCAGTAAAGTACTCAGATGGAAGAATATATAGAATATGAGGTTTCAATATCGGTTGCCAAGAATAACCAACATTAGCCGAAGCCATCGTTTCTGCTCATTGACTAACGTTTCTTCAATTAAATCTATCGTTTAAATTGTTGAAATAGGACAATGAATACAGTTTTTGGGGGTCGCAACGCTGTTTGATAAGTGCGCATTGAAGTCTTGTGATACAATATTCACAGGAGCAAACTAGTGGTATTCTCAGTGATCACCATCGACTGTACTCGAAAAAAATGAAACACACAAAAACGGTCGCCGAAAATTCATTAAAGTCATATATTTTTTTCAAGCTTTTAGGGAATACACTACAACATTATGGTAATGTTTCTACTTCATTCTCCTCCCCATGACCAAATGCCCGTGTCCTTGACACTACTCATAAAGCCTTGGGCAGTAGTGGGGCCGACTACTTCTGATACTTTTGCCTACTGTTTCTTCCAAGCCAGCTCGTTCTCGAATACTTTAGGTGTTTTACGAAGTTTGGCCTTCATAATGGCCCAACACTTCTATTGGCCCAACAGTCTATTGGAACAAAAAATAATATTGTTATCTCTGCACCAGTCTGTGACCGGCCGTGCGTAGTGGCAAGATGCCAAATCCGGCCAAAATTGCGTCTCGCGTCCGTGAGACCGCAGGAAGGGCAGCAGGCGCTTCTGAAGGCATTCTTCTCGGTAGATTTGCCCTTTCACGGTACCCGTCTTTATGTATGGCTGGCTCATCTTTCCACACCCATAGATGGCCTGCCAACCCAAGAACTTTTGGATGAATTTGAATGTAGCAATTTAAAACTCCTGCCCCTGTGAGGTATCAAAACATAAACAATCGAGGGGCAATTGCTTTGTGTCGTCCTTGATGTAAGTCTCGTCGTCCATCACTCCCGCCACTCTCTGTACAGCTTCCTGGCGCAGGTTATGTCTGCCGTCCTTTTTTTCGTTCCGGTTTGGTACCTTTCTGACCTTATTGACGTGGAGGTTGGCATGATCTATCCTTTTTTCGACAAAGCAAATGGAAATCTTTGATTTCTTTGCCACTTTGCGGATCGTAAGATTCGGTCGACGCTTGAACAGATTCGTCACTTTCCCTGCCTTCATCGGATCAGCTGTCATCGGTTTTCTGCCGCCATCTGTCCACCACTGGGTCGGCTGGGTCTCCTTGAATGAGTTCACCACCCAGGCATCGTCGAATGATGCAATCCCGATCATTCAATTTTCCGATCAATCTTTGGGACGCAGTCAGATTTTCCACGATAAGCTAAATAAATAAAAATAAAAATAAAAATTTCATTCAATGCTCAATGACGATTTTTGATTAAATGAATGTTTGAATTCAAAAATTCTAAATGAAATTGTTAAATTTATTTTTTGAAAATTTAAGAAAATAAAGTGTGTTCGATCGAAACAAATATCTGAAGTGTACAAAAGTGCTTCTGAACGGGTTTGCTACCTAATGGGGCAAAACCAGTGTGTTTCCAGTTGGTTTTTGGAGGAACTTCTGTATAACTAAAAACAAAAGAAGAACATTTTTCCACTTTTCCACGAGTGAATTGATGATTATCATTGTCGTTCTACTAAAAATAATCATTTTTGTAAATCGGTTAAAAGTCGTCGCATAGCGGGGGATTTGTGTTGTTTTCTGTATTATCGAGATTTTCAGCCTCGGGCTGGATCATCTCCCGTCGTAGTCACTCAAACACCTCTTTGGGGGTTTTTCGTAATTTTTCCGGCAGTGAGATTTGAACACGTGACTTTGGCGTGAAAAGTATGGATGTTAACCAGTACGCTGGGGTCGTCCCCATCGGGGGATTTCGATTATTGGCAGAGTGTTAAGTGTAAAATAAAAATGTTTATGGTAAACAGAAAACGAATGCAATAAAGAAAACATACATATGATGCTTAAAGTCTAATTTGTTTTATCTTAATTACCCTAAACGCGAAATGAAAATTTTCCTAATCGTATTTTTATTCATTGTCACATCTATTATAACGCAATACTTATTATAACAGGAGATCATTTTATTTAAAGGCCCATTCTTTGCATAGTTTGTTCTTTGACTGTTTAAGTCAAACAAATGTCTTTTTCTTGGGAAGCGAGAGGGAGCGTTTAAATTTTCCAAAAACTTTTGTGAGTTAACTCTTTGCATAATCAAATCATTCAGGAAAGGTATCATTGCGAATTCTCTTCTCTTTTAAAGTCTATCTAAATTAATCAACATACATCGTGACTCACAAGACGGCATCGGTAAAGTCTTCCAAACTTACTCTCGTAGAATAAATAACACAAATTGTTTTTGAGCTGACGTTATACGGCTTACATGTGTATCTTGATATGGAGACCAAACTATGCTACAATATTCAAGAAGGTGTCTCACATGTGTTACGTACAGCGTTTTTATTGTGTTAGGATCATTAAAGTTCAAGCTGAACCTTTTGATAAACCAGAGCATGTTGCTTGCTTTATAGATGATGATATTATTATAATGTTCGGCAAAAGTTAATTTAGAATTGAGTATAACACCTAAGCCTCTAATTTGACTGCATCATTCAACATTTTTCCGGCCGAGTGTCAAATCATCCCCAAAAACATTAAAACGATCACCGTAAACTTCTTCATTGTTCCAACTCGTTGCTGTTCCAAAAATCACAGGAAAGCTACCTGCTTATAAATTTCATTAACTTTAATGGCACTTTTCATCCTGTTAAAGTTCTGGCAATACACTAGTAACTCTTTACTTTTAATGTTATTATCATGCTGCAATGTCTGTGTCCGATCTAAACAATTTAAACTCCTTCCTCATGTTGGGACGTCGTCAAATCCAGAAAATCGTCAGATACTTCCTCTGAAGAGAGCGTTAATTTGGATGAAAAAACGAATGCCTATGTGCACACGCTTCGCATGATGTTAAATAGTCTCCTGGAGGCGGTGAGGTAAATGGGCCCGGATGCGGCTGCGAGCACTGATGATCTACCGGGTATGGGTTTATTGTCTCACCACGTCGAAATCCAATCCAACGCGGGGTTTCAATCGAACTGCGAGAACTGCTGGGTGACTATTTTAATGACCGATATGGTTTGTGTTATTTGTGTTATTGCTGCTGCTGCTGCTGCTGCTGAAGATGTTCTTGTTGATATTATTTCTGGAACTAGTTTGCTGAGCCCGAAAATCCTTGGTAAGGATTTCAACTGGAGCCATTGGTGTTCCTGTTTATTTTTTATTTTTTTTTTTGTAACTCTTTATTTATTCCAAATTTTACATTATTTTACATTCATATTGGAAGTGCTTTGTTCCTAGTAGCACAACAACTAGACCATATTGGCTCAACATAAAGCATGGCTTGTCTAAAAAATTGTTTGTATATTAGAAGTTTTTTCTTCAAACAAAGTTTGGATTTTCTATTTATAAGACAATATAAGCATTTTATATATTCATTACATTTGGTTTGAATGCCTCAATGTGATTTTTAAAAGTTGGTGCTCATGTTCCATTGTTTTTTCTATGAGCTTTTTCTTCGCCTTATTATTATATCTCTGGCCTTCTGCTGCTGAACATGACGTTGCCTTCGTATATCATATTCAGTCCAGTTCGGGCACCAAATTCGTTTCGATCCTAGTGTGCGCCATCCTTCTTTGAGTTCATTTTCTTGCTGCGCGCCACGGTCAGCTGTACTCAATGCGTTCATCAGGTTGGGGGGTAACACCGCTGGTGCCCAACGAGCTGCGCTAATATTGCTGTCCAAAGTGTTAATTGCTGACCAAGCTAATGTCATTTCGGAGGCAGCTTTTGGTGAGATCTATCTGATTATAACTATATTTCAATAAGCTATTTTCAAATTATACTAAATAAGCGTCACATTTAGAAAATTTAAATTTTCAAATATGAAAGAGTATTGCACTGCCCTTATACAAATGATATCGGTAGTGTTAGCATGAGGCCTTTATGGGTTACTTGTATATAAAAGCAAACTCAGAATGGGCGTGACTCTCCAGACATTCTGAAGTGGGTTGCTGGATCCGCAGTAGAGCTATCACTTTCTCTTCTCTCATTTATATGGTTCAAATTAAAGTAAACACATTGTAGTCTTTTTTGATATCTCATTTTTTATATTCAAGTTTCACTTATGGAATAATAAAAAATAACAGAGTTCGACTTGAACAAAGAAAAAAAAATCAATTCGTGTGGAAAAACAAAACAGTGACAAACTAAAGTGCCCACTTCATTTTGGCTCCCGGAAAGATAAATTTAAGTAAACGGAAAGCATTTTAATAATTTATTTGTTCTCCTTTGGCCTTCAGGACTAGCTGCAGGTGCTTCAGCATGCTCTCCACCAGGTTAATTAGGTGCTGTGTATCAAGTTCTTCCCAGGCGCGCTTCAGGGCTTCAAAATAGTTGAATTTATTGGTAACACCAGTTTTGTCAACCCTAGCATCTACAATCGCCCACAAATTCACGATGGGGTTGAGGTCCGGGCTTTGTGGAGGCCATTCCAGTGGTTTGATCCGGAAAGACCAGAAGAAAGGCTTGGTCTTCTTGGCAGCATGCTTCGGGTCGTTGTCCTGAAATACGAACTTCTCTTCAAGACCCGTCTGGATCAGTGAAACCTCCAAATTTTGTCGCAGGATGTTGATGTAAGAATCTGCCGTCATTATCCCGTCGATTTTCACGAGGCTACCCACCCCACTCAACGAAAAACACCCCCAGACAATCACATTTCCTACTCCATGCTTCACCGTACCTTGGATGTGGCGCTCCTGAAGCTCCTCACCCGATCTGCATCACACACGAACTCGCCGCTTTCGATTAAAAAGCTCGAATTTTGATTCGGCCGTCCAGAGAACCATTTTTCAGAACTCTACAGGCTTATCAGCATGATCAATAGCAAACCTGAGCCATTTGGCTGATAAATTGGCGCTTCCGGGCAACTTTGTTAATCAGCCCCTGTGCTTCAAGACGGTGACGAACAGTTTTGACCAGAAACTGATAGCTGATTTATGGGTTTTTCTTGACTTCGCGCACAGAAAAAAAATCTGAATTTTCATTGTGATGTAAATATCAGAGCATGTGAAATTGTATTTCATTCCACACGAAACAGTTCTAACAAAGAGGAGGTTTTGCATACAACATTATCGAATATGTATCGAATGTCCCAGAACTTTACACGATTTATAATCTAAATGTGTATGTTTTGTGACGCTCCATTTATGTGCATGATATTGAACAGAAATTCACACTACTTGTTCGAGCTGTGCGCATGATCTTGGTGTCCGTTGGTGTATCCGTTTTGCGCTTTCTGTCTCTGCCTGGGCGATCCAACACTGACCCGAAAGTTTTTTGTTTCAGTAGAATTTTCTGCCTTAATATAATTTAATACTGCCCTTCTTAGCGACAACCCGGTGCGATTCATCGTTTTGCACTTCACGAACCACCTATTTTCGGATACACAAGGGAATGGCTTTCGAAATCACTACGTTCTCCATTTTTTTCAACTGAATCAAACGCAATCACGTATACAAATGCACCAGATCAAGCCTTTTGCTTCAAAACACGTCAAAATATCAAAACATAAACAATCGAGGGGTCTTTCGACGGAAACTTATCGAAAACATATGAAGTGGGTTCCGTTTTTGTCACTGTTTTTTTTTTTAAATACAAATTGATTGTCTAGTTCTTTAAGTCGAACTCTTTTTTTACCCTTCTTACACCAAAAGAAGGGTATTAAGATCGCTTGAAAATTCGACTTTTTATCCGAGGCCCAGAGGGCCGAGTGTCATATACCATTCGACTCAGCTCGACGAACTGAGCACATGTCTGTGTGTATGTATGTATGTGTGTGTGTGTGTGTGTGTGTGTGTGTGTGTGTGTGTGTGTGTGTGTGTGTGTGTGTGCGTTACAAATAATGTCACATCGGTTTCTCAGCCATTTGTGAACCGATTTCAGTTCTGTTGACGGCAAATGAAAGCTACAACATTCCCATAGAACGCTATTGATTTTTTTTTATTCGGACATTTCGTTACGAAGATATCAACGAAACAGTACTTGACGGCCTATTATAATAGTAATCAAACAGTGGTAGTCTCCGATTACATACTGATTTTCTTTTTTATTTACCTTTTCCAAAAATAAAATTTTAAAAATACAAATTTAGGACCGACAAAAAAACCCCAAATCAATCCATCAAACCCAAACAAATCCCACACCCCCTTATCCCTCTTTACCCCAACCCCGTAAAAATTGTCTAATAATTCATTTTAGGGAAGCGGTAACTTATCTTGAGCTCAATAAGCAGACCTCCAGTGGAAATCGGTGAATATGCTCTGAATACCGAAACACTAAGTTCACAAGTTATTCACAATTTATTCGTCCACTTACCGTAAATCGTTTAGCAACGCACAAAACATTCGGATTCTGATAATTTTCTTCCAATTTAATACGGAAAAGTTGCCACTGCTATGTAACGATTTTGATAATATCACGAAAAACATTAATCCCATCTGTGTACATATGTTAATCGTACTGATTTTAATCTTGAAAAAATATAAACAAGTTAACGCTCTCCACTACCACCCAAAATTCAATTTCTCGCACATGAAGTAGATCATTTGACAGCACTTTAATTGTGTTGGATAGCCTGCATATAACCAAGACAAAATGAACGGGTTTGTTTGTTATTCTTCCATGAGAATATTGACAACAAGACTCACCATAACGTTGGGCATAGAATGCTCTATGAATTGAACTAGTGTGCGTGTGGATGAGTATGCTGTACAGTATGTGAGACAGTGCCGCCAAATTCAACAGAGATGGAAAAATATTACTAAATGTGGGATTTTATTTCTCGGTAAATATTGAAAAAAATCTACAATGAGAAGCATGTTATTATTTATTTAATCTATGGGAAAATAAAATAGTTTAACTTTGGGCGATTTGTAGCACTCCCACAAAACATGTGATATTGATGTACTGCCAAACCCATTTCATTCGAATAAGAGTCATAATAAAATAGTTTGGCATCATCAAGCGATTACGTCGATTGTAAAAACGGTTCAGAATAGGTGCAAGCGTATTTAAATTATTGTGAAAATTAATCCCATAGTTTTCTCGTTTTTTATCACGTATTCGTAGATTCTCGTGTGGCTAGTGTAATAAGTGAAGTGTGATTTTTATGGTTTGTGCAATTACGCAACGAAAATGTGTGAGGATAAAGTGCAATTAAAGAGAAAACTTGGAGTCTGGCTCGGGTATATTCCCTAGTACGGTTAGATCAATACGACGAATTTGTAGTGCAAAGGTAATAAATTGTGTTGAAAATCTGACTGCTCATTATTTTTACGAAATTTAAGTCTCCGAAACGTTTTTGTAGCTTTTAATTATATTCAAGATCAAATTTTATTTGCCAGGATTATATATTTTTGGTTACTGCGTCCGTTTATTGGAGAAATTAAACATCTTTTTACGTTTGAAGTTGGATGACTGCAGAATGTGATGAATATATGTACTATGGTGAACATAGGTTCCGCTTCCCTATATATTGAATATTTGAAACATAGTATATTTCTACAACTTCTCTTTTTACCCTTCTTACACCAAAAGAAGGGTATTAAGATCGCTTGAAAATTCGACTTTTTATCCGAGGCCCAGAGGGCCGAGTGTCATATACCATTCGACTCAGCTCGACGAACTGAGCACATGTCTGTGTGTATGTGTGTGTGTGTGTGTGTGTGTGTGTGTGTGTGTGTGTGTGTGTGTGTGTGTGTGTGTGTGTGTGTGTGTGTGTGTGTGTGTGTGTGTGTGTGTGTGTGTGTGTGTGTGTGTGTGTGCGTTACAAATAATGTCACATCGGTTTCTCAGCCATTTGTGAACCGATTTCAGTTCTGTTGACGGCAAATGAAAGCTACAACATTCCCATAGAACGCTATTGATTTTTTTTTATTCGGACATTTCGTTACGAAGATATCAACGAAACAGTACATGACGGCCTATTATAATGGTAATCAAACAGTTTAGTCTCCGATTGCATACTGAGCTATTTGTGTACCGATTTTAGTTTTGTTAGCGCCAAATTGAAGTTATAAAATCTTCAAATAACTGATCAAAATTTCATTATGATTGGATAATCCTGCATGGAGATATGACCAAAACAATACCTGAGAGCACATAATTGTGAGATGAAAATATACTCGTTGCAGTTCAAAACCGAACCAGACCACTCACCCCAATCGATACCGCTTGTATTCTATTGTTCTGCGTCTGGTGCGTTGTATAGCACATACAGCGGACTAGCCGCACTATGCGACTGTATAGAATTAGAGTGGGATCGATTGGCTCGAGTGGTCCGGTTTTGAACTGCAACGAGTATATTCGAAAATTACACAAAGTCTCCATTCACTATAACTACACAATTTTCAAGGACCATGTACTTGTTAAGCATCTTGAATCCATATCGATAATCAAAATTGACGCTTAGGATTGTGTAATAATTCATTATATGGACTGATTATATGGAATTTCTAATATTTCTGTAATTTTTCCTTTTATATACCTAATATAAACAGGTCGTTAAAGACTATTAATAGCAATATTTTAATCACATCGATGAACAATACGTTCAGGATTGACAAATAATTCATTTTATAAACTGAATGTATGACATATCGAATATTCCTGGATCTTCCTGGAATTTCTGATGAAAATATGTATACAGTACCATATTGGCCACATTTGAGTTCGTAATTCTGGTGAAGTGTAAGAAGGGTTCAGTCACACCATCGGTGGATTAATTCAGGTTTTTATTATTAATTCCAACTTGAAAAGAATATAAAAAACAAGATACAAAAAAGACTACAATGTGTTTACTTAAATTTGAACAAAATAAATGGGCACTTTATTTTACCTATCAGTGTAGCTCCCGGATCAAAACTTCTTTCAATGGTCACTTAAAAGGTTGTTGCAAACAGATTTCTTCTATAATACCATTGCCGGTCCCTGGGTGTTAGATTGAATACACACACAACCTCCAAAGCAACTAATTCAATCCAGCGATCTTTGATTTTTTAAACACTTTGGAATTGTCTACGATTTTCTTATCGTTCTTGAGAAATAGTCAGCTCGAAAACATCTTTTTTAAAAAGCAGTAAATCAATCAAGCTGTTTTAAGGCTTCAGGTGAAAATTTGCAGAATTGGTGATAATTTATATGTTTTGCTACTTGTAGAATACTTATTTGCGCATTTTTTAATCATGAATAAAAATAAGCAAATATTCTAATCTAAGTTGCTATATTCAATATAAAACAAAGAAGATAATCAAGTAGAAATGACTCGTTGAATCACATAAATATTATCCAGTTAGCGAAAGAGTAACGCCGTTAAAAGAAATATGAAATGTTTTAAATAAAATATAGATGTTTTCTACAAAATACTGAGATTAAAAAATAGTTAGGGACCATGACAACCACATATTAGGGAACACTTTATCGGGCATTATCGTTGGAAGGGGAATCAAGTGTTCCCGCGGGTTTCGCGTAAGTTTCTCTGCTTACGGGTTCCCCCCACCGTTTTTGGCCCTTCATACAGCGTTACTGTGAATACAAACCGGTAACTCAATTTGATCTTGCTATTAAGTTGAGCTGCTTACATGACAAGGTCTTAGAAGGGATGGAGGCTACCTTACATACATAGACACATCTACTCAAATCGGACAAAAGTATGATTACTCAAAACTCAAAAGTAAGTCATAATAATTGGGGGAAACACGTGGACAATAATTCAACATCGATCGGATTTAAGTCGATGATGATTGATTGTCATCTTATTACTACCCACTATCTTAACTCACTTTTGTGTTGGGTTACTTTTGATTGATTTGAGTAAATCTTACTCAAATTTGAGTTGTTTGGAAATAAAGTATATTTGTGAAAGCATATGAAAAACGTGTGAGGTTTTGGCAACGTTTTGAGGTTCATTGGTTAATGTTAATGTGATAAACTGATGCCAAACAGTAAGATGAAAATACTGACTGCCCCAGCAAAGTGTAGAGCATATACAATTTCGCTAAATCTGTTTCTTAAACAACCATATCGCGGTGCTTTCATTTTGGTCAGAAATTTATTTTTATTTTTATCGAGTAGGCAGGTCTTCTTTATTCGTTTCAAGCCTATCCCAAAGTGAAAAATAAAATTAAACAGAACACGGAAAAGCGAAAACAACGATATAAACCAAATACTTTATATCCCTGGATATGTACGAAAAAGTAATAAAGCATCATGCACATGTTTTTGCCCATCAGAAGCCTTAGTAGCTGATGTTTTTGGTACATGCTGTATTTTACGAAGGTCGTGTTGGTATGTACTGGAAAATATGAAGCATGGGAAATACCATGGAGATAATAAACCTAGAGGAAGAGCTGCGGTGAACTGATGATTTGTGCCGGTTTGGAAACATGCCGGACTATAATTTTAATTCATGTTTAGTTTTTTCTCTCTTAGTCACAAATATCGAAACGCAATTGAAATATTACATGTGATGGAAATTAACTGTTAATTCTGCTTGCGGCAGTACTTTTTCAGAATTTTAATGACAAGAGCAATAAATGCTCTTCACGGCAGGATGTTCGATGCTACGCATGCCACGCCAACCAAACGAATGTAAACGAATGAAATTGTTTTACCGTAATTGAACCCACATCCATCACTCCACGAACAACTGATGAACAGGATATTTTTTTAAAGGATGAATAGGCGAATTCCTTTCGTTGGTATTCAGGGAAATTTTTGACAGCAATGTTCCGTTTTCTATGGAAAACAACGTTATTACTGGGTGTGCGAGCAAGCTACCTAATAATTCTGAGACTGGAAGAACTATAACAAGGGGAAATAAAGGGGCACAAAAAGGTTGTGCATTCGAAGCTGTCACATCGAATTAGGGCATAACCAAGTTCAAAAGTTTTGACATTTTCTTGTCCATTTACGATTAGTGGAAAAGTTGGCTTAGCCTTTTTGAAGCAGAACTTGACAGAAGTTTATTTTATGGAACTCGGCGGAAGGTTGTATTAAGAGAAAGGCTATGGTCTGTTTTGATTTAGATGATTTAGAGTTCTATTTTTTTCTGGAAGGATGAGTTGCAAAGTGGTAAGTTCAATACCTCAAAATGTTTAGTGTAGCCAATGTGAGATAGCAGATATCAGGAACCAGAACGTTGGCTCAGGTGTTCGTTCTCCTGTAAATGGAAGACTCATGGTTTGCCTTTTTGCACACTTATGTTCAATTGTCCTTTGTTATTTTTTTTTTCACGCACAACCGCAGATCCAAGTCGGTACATTCAGTTATCTTATTTGATCGTTATTAAGTTATTAGTCGAGTATTAGTACACGACACTCAAGAAGTCTGCACATTGTAGACGAAATACGCGTATCTGTCAAGATAAGCAATAAAGGTAGTTGGAATTAAATGGAAATTACTAATCATTCTTCTCATTTTCTAGTTATTAAGTTATTTACCTAAATTTCGTAACAAAATGTCCAAAATAGACAAGCGAATAATAACAGGTTAGTTCCAATAAGTAGTTTAAAATCCTAAATCAAATGACTCAGCCTAATATGGAGCTGTCGATTATGTGTTCAACTATATGTCATAAAGACATCGAGCGGTACACGATATTCAATAAGTTATACGTTTGCTTGGATAAACTTTGACGACGACTTTGACGTTAAGAGATTTGCCATTCTGACCAAGAAAAGTTGAACAACTTACTTTTTAAAAACTGAAACTTTCGAGGGATATGGATTTAATGTCGGTCCATAAGCACCATATTGGGTCTAAAGGTTTGTATCCGCGATATTCCGGACACCTTCAAAACACTGTAAGTTTTGAAATATTCCAGCCACGAGTGAAATATTTCTCTTAAACTGAGCTGAGAGTCTGTATTCAAAAAAAAAAAAAAAAAAAAACAAAAGGGTGAGTTATGTCAGTGACATAACTGCAAAGTTGACGTAGGACTGCTTGTTGATGTGAAGATATTGATGTCACGAATTAATAAATTTCTACTATATTTTGTTTCTATAGAACCATGAAACCATATTCTATTGGTGTGTGAGGCTCCGGTTCTTCTTCCGATATTGGTTCTCCACGAAATTTTATAGAAACTGCAGTTCGGCTCGAATTGACTGTTAATGATATTTTGTTTGTTAAATCAGTGTCAACGTTAGATTAGGGCGAATCTGCTTTTGTAAACAATGGCTTTCGTAGTCATTTGCTTTTGAACAAAAGGTCACAAATACAAACTAAGCACTCCTTAAGGAAGATCAGCTTTATTTCTATCCGCTGATATATTCAATTTGAAGGAATTGTATTCAACTTCCGATAAATTAGCAAACAAAGTATTTGTTTACAAAAACAGATTCGCCCTAATCAAATGTTGGCACTAAAATGTCCAACGTGCTTGTAAGTGTGAAATGGATCCTTTGTTTACGGAGGGAACATGGTTCGCGATTGAAATGTTCTTATCAGTTTTCTTGGGCTGCAGGACAGCCTGAGTGTTTGGCGGCACGAGATACTACGATAAAAATAGGCATTTGCACCGTTTTCAACTCGAAATTGTACAGACTGAAGATTGAACATACACCCAAAAGTTGAGAAGGTGGTAAAAAATGCAATTGCAGTTTTTGCAATCATATCTTGAGAAATCGCATCATTCAGAAATGGCAGTTTTGCCCATTTTGATCCACAAAGCGTTTAACGGTACAAATGAAGCCATACAAGTGTGTGCAAGCGACTGGCAAGCAAAAATAGCTCGACACAAATTTATCGTAGGATGTAGGATCCTTATTCAATCATCACCAACATATCAATACACAATATGGATGAGTCGATAGCACAAAATGGTGCAACGTTATTGGCCACTGTTATATTGCCGCCGTCAAGTGTTCTATGTTTGTTCTCACTGATCATCGTTTATGAAATAAACAATGCCATGCAATACCATAACAACCCCACGAGAGTTATATAACTGGGCAGTTGAACAGACAGATAAAAATATCACCAAAATAAATTTCTGCTACGTATCCACTGAACAGTACATTAAAAATGTCAGAAGAACTCGAAGAAATATATAATAACGCCAAAACAATACCAGGCACTCAGAAATTCCACAGTTTTTTACCTATTCCTGGTGACAAAGTAGAGGCAAAAGGGTATTCTAATTCAGGAGATGAACCAAACTTATTTACCATGATCTGTTAAAAGATAGAAAAGAACATGTTTAAAAATAGCTCTAAGACAAATATTATAATATGTATATATGAGACATTATAAATAAATGAATATATAAAAGTGAAATTCAATACATATTGCGATCAAACATCAAAACCCTTCCAAATGATTGAATAAATAGGACAAAATCTCCTAACAAATTGAGTTTCATTGGATTCTGGGAAGGTCATAACCTTCACTGGTTTAGTTTTTGATAACAAAATACACTGAAAAAAAAATCAATGGGACATGAAAAAGTTTTTGTTAGAAAAACTTTGTTTCCTTAAAAGTGCCCATCTTGTGATGTATTAACGGTTGGTAGGGAACATAATTACCTATCGTGAGACACAATTTTATTGAAATCAAAAATGGATTTTTTTTTTAAATCGACTTTGAATTTTTTTTTAAATGATTTTTTTCAGTGGAGGGCTCATTTTGGATTATTTTCAATATTTTTTCCTAAAACTTGACTTATTTTGTGATAATCACCCATACAACACTTTTTTGTAGGAGTAGTAATTTTTTTATGAAACACATTTGAAAAAAATCAATAAAAAAAGTTTAGCCCTTTTCAAAAGACAGTCTTGTAAAAAAAATCAAGAAAATAAGAATGCAAAGTGGCTTATCTAGTCATGAAAGTTTCGTTGTAATCTGAGAGGGTGCTGCCAACTCCGAATACGATTTGGGGCGAAAACCATCTATTGTCTTGTCACAAAATTGAGACAACTTCGCGTAATTTGGCTTTTTCATTTAGGCAAAGGGGCAATCTGACATACATAATAAATATATAATGGAAACAAAAAATAAAATTCTAAAAATAAAATCAAAAGATGAGGCGGGGGAGGAGGTTTAAATCGATTGAAATCGATTTAATTTGACTAAACACTGCGTGAATTAAGCTTATCGTTTTAAAAAAAAAACCTACCCAATCCTGTTATTCAACATCTCAGTGATTTCTCATGGAAGTACAGAGATGTTCTCTTCTTCCAATAATAATACCAAGTATCATGTCAATGTATTGTTACCCTTTCCTTATTTGACTTGCATTCGGACGGGGCTGGCACCGGTGTAGCCTTAGTTGAAGATCACCAGTTTTGACACATTTAAAATGTATGTTAGTTTCAAACACTAGCTGTTGGTTCTCTGTGTAATAAAATCTGGTCTAGCAATAACGGAGTAGCAACCTCGGGTGGTCAATCATGTTCATGCTCATGCTCAATATTAGGTCATGATGATTCCAATTATTTCAAATCCTAATGATTAACAATTTTTTCAAGTCCTAATGATTAACTGCCGACCTGCGAACCCTCCGCAGACAGCGAGGCTGGTGAGGTACAGCCATGGACCGATTACAATGGAAACAACTTCTGTGTACAGCAGAGGCCACACCGGCCTTAGTCTGATTGGTAAGGTAAGGTAATGATTAACTGTTTTAGAAATGCCTCACAGGAAGAAATAAAAGCATAAAATACTTTTTAATCAAACTACTGGAACCACTGATTTCTTTTTTCGTGTTTGTGAAAATTGTGCTTTCAAAGAATCAAACGACAAAGAAGATGTTGTCTTTCAACAGTGGCTGTATACTGATGGCTGTTTTTTGGAAATCATTATTAAGCCTGTTGATGAATTTGTTCCGTACCTCGTTGATAGAATTGAAAAACTCATAACTCATCACATGAATGGTAAAGAACCGTCATCCTTTCGAAGGAATAAAACAAAATCAGTACAAAATTCTTGCGATTTGTGATTTTTCTGAAAATTATTCATTTATTATACAAAACGCTGCTCAAGGATGTCATTAGAAACCTACTCAAGCCACACACAAAACACCCATTTAAAATTAATCATAAGAAAGACAATAAACTTGAAAATGTTAGCTTAGTTATCTTATCATAAGTAATTACTCACGATACAATTGCAGTTCAGTTCTTCATTTAAAAATTATAGATTTTATGAAATAATCGACAAAATTTATTAATATTTTAGAAATCGATCATTGTGGCCCTTTTCAAAAGACAGCCTAGTTCAATTTTAGAAAAACTAATTTTGCAAAGTTATATTTTTGACAAAATCTACATGTCCAGAGTGTTTCATATAAATCTGAGAGGGTATTGTCCAACTCCGAATACGATGTGGCGCGAAATTGGTCTAAGGATTGTATCGAAAATAAACTGGCAACATTTATGACGCTCTCACACATAAAAGCGTAAGACTATCGGTCTGAGCCTACCTACAATCGACGCGATCATCTGTCAACAACCTGATCAACTTCTGAACTTTCGGTAAACAGCGATTGTTTTCGAGATGCTGCGAATCGAAAAGAGAACTTCTTGTTTTTTGTTTCTTGATTATCGAGATTTTCAGCCTCGGGCTGGTTCATCTTCCGTCGTAGTCACTTAAGCACCGCTTTCTTGGGCATTTTCGTAACTTGTCCGGGGGTGAGATTTGAACTCGTGACATTGGCGTGAGAGGTATTGGTGATAACCACTACGCCGGGGTCGCCCCACGAGAGCTTCTTGGGAAGGATGTCTCGATGAACAAAATAGCGGAATGTTTCGGAATTCAACACGACAGCGTAAAATCTATCATCTACAAATTTGGGGAACACTACTCGTTCGATGAACTGGTCCAGCTGACCTAAAATTCGATCGGAAGGTAGTCAACCTCATGGTTCGGAACAAATCGATGTCGATTCGTGATTTGGCCAAAAAGGCTGGTAACTCCGTCGGAATGGTGCAGAGAATCTAGAAGCACACCAAACCTAAAGACTTATAGGAAATAGAAAATAGCAAAACAAAGTGCTGGGCGAAGATTTATGGCGAAAACCGAAGCCATAAAGTTATACAGCCGACTTTTGCAACGACCGTTTGCCTGCGTTTTGATCGATGACGAAACATATGTGAAAGAGGACTCCAGAACACTTCTAGGACCGCAATTTTTTACCAAGGTCATAGATGAAGATGTGAGGATCTCCGAAAAGTCGTTGGAGGTGGAAAAGTTTGACCAGAAGGTTCTTGTATGGTAGGCAACTTGTTTTTGCGGCTCCAAGTCATCGATTTTCTACACCAAAGGTATGATCAATGCTGAAGTTTATCGCACTGAGTGTTTGCAGAAAAGTATGATTCCGTTACACAAGCAGCACAAGGTCCTACTTTGTTGTGGCCTTATTTAGCGTTAACTCATGACGCATGATGCAAGAATATAGAGTAGATTTCGTTGTAAAATACATCAATCCTCTACAGTTTTGTCCAATTGAATGCTACTAGGCTATCGTCAAGCGCAACTTCCAGAAGAGAGGTATGAAGTGCATGACCATTGAAGAGTTAAAAAAGAATTGGTCTGCTGCTTGCAGAAAATGCGACAAAACTACTATCCAAAACCTCATGAGTGAAGTCAAATTCAAAATCAGAAAATTCTGGAAATAAATTGGCTTTCATTCATTTTCTATTTTAAACTAAGAGAGCAAGACTTGAATTAAATTATACAGTTGTTTATGTTGAAAAAAAAATGTTGCCAGTTTGTTTTCAATACAGTCCTTATGCTCAAACCGTGATGGAGTAGTATGGAGCCAATAAAGTCCAAAACCTTCCAATCCTACCAATAGTCCCGACTAACACAATATTGAAAGATATAGGGCTCTGATGAAAAGGACGCTACTACCTAACAATTGAAGTCATGCCGGCTAATAATGTAACTAATATTTACCAAAAGCGAATAACTATTAATTGATGAATAAAGTCGTAATTGCTTCAGATTAGATCGATCATCATAATGCCAACATGATGTTGTCGATTATCGCTTGGTTGATGACAGATTTGGCACATATGTTGATTAGGATAACCTCACATTCTGTAAGATCTGAAATAACGTTTATGATGCATTTTGCACTCTTATATTTATTCTGGAGCCTCGTTAATGAGTAAAATATTCTATATAAACAATTTTGCTGGTTAACGATCCACACACACTTTTTCTATTCAAAGATTATAATCCTGTTCTTTAATTTGCAAAGCTGACTAGAAAACAATTTGGTTCTCGTTTTCTACGCTGTGCGCGCTTAATTTATTTATTATTTTCAACTAAAACTGAGAATGCCAAGTGGAGCCGAAAGCGTTGTGACCATAAAATGGTGTTTGTTCGTTGAATCCCTCCCGCTTAGTTGGCACAGAGTCCTCTAAATAATGCCGAACAACCAGTTTCACGGCTCGTTACGTAGGCACCTAACCTACCGTAACATTCCCTATTCTAGATATGAGAGCTTTCATTGTGAATGCCAAAACAACTCCTCTGGGTTTCCTTTTTTTTTATTTGCTCAGAAACCTTTCTACTACAATCGGGTGTTCTACTGCACAGTGGGTGTTTCGGTCCAGTCCAGTGGTGTTGATTTAGTATATGTGTTTTGGTACTACGGTAAACATGTAAACTAATGAAAACTAGCTTGTTTAGCTGGGAAATAGCAGATGATTTGGTCTAGCAGTGTTGATGATGATGATATGTACTACCAATCATTGTAGCACGGAAAATAAGTCCGACAGCAACGGACTCTCCTCTATTTTTGACTTGATCAAGCTTTAATAGCTACAAATATTCCCTATCATATGATTGTATCATACGTATTAACGGGATTAAAAATAGTCTCCTTCCACCATCAAGATTGAATAATTGATTTTAAATGCGAACTATCCAACGAGAGGAAGTCCCAATGTGTGCGACGAGAAAACCACCCTTTATCCGCAAATTGTGGACGGGAACGGCTCACGGAACATTCTTACTCTTCCCATCACATGCGCTTAAATAGGGTGCCTTGGTGGTCCCTTCCATATCCCGAATTTATACGTAAGATAATATAATATATGTATGTTCAAAATATATTTGACTTTGACTGGTTTGTTAGTGAAAATAAAAATGTGTACATATATGTAATGAATGGTCTGCAAATCTTAATAGTTTTTAATTACAAGTAGCGTAGATAAATGCAAATGCAATTTAAATAACAAGATATATGATTTTTTTCTGAAAAGCAACAGATTTTTCTGTGAGACATGTTTTCAGAAGTTTTCATTATACCGTTTTAGTTACATGTCAATAAATGGTGATTATATAGCCCGGTTTGATGATTTCTCAAATAAATGGAATATATAATCAGTACCACCAAACAAGCATGTAAACCTGTACTGCTGCGCTTACACATGCCAGTCTTATACGGATATAGTAGTTAATGTTCAGAACTATTGCACGGAAAGCTGCTCAAACTCCATCTGCACATACTTTTCATCGTCCATTAGTTTGCATCCTGGGTACCTCGTGAGAACCTCTCTATATAAGTTCTGAGCGCATGTTTTGGCCATTCAGTTCTGTATCAGTGTTTGGTTTGGCTGTTTGCTGGCACTGTATGAATGACAGCCTTTGTGTAGACACATCTTTCGGAAGATGTATTTGTTGGAATTGCAATTTATGACAATGTCGCCTTTCGAGATTCCTGGGTTTGCTCTAATTGTTCTTAATTCCATCCAGAGCAGTAACTTATCGTAAGTTCCACTACGACACTTACTGTGATCCTTACAAACAATATTTTTCCACTCACGAAAACGTTTGAGGACACTGCACACGGTAGATTACGCCAATTTCAACGAATTCACAATTATTTAGCCTGACCACGTTGAATTTTAAACGTGGGTGTCCAAAATTAATTCCCTTCCTTCGGGTCACAACGTTTTTAAATCTTAATGCATCGTAATATCCTGAATTTGGTCTAGCGGTACTCCAAAACGATAATAAAAGTTTAAATGATATCCATTTCAACTTAACATTAAACAAAATTGATAAACCTAGTTTTGGCCAAATTTCGTATTTTGTCGACTATTATGCAATCGTGAACGATCTCGAAGAAACGGATTGTGATATGCGTTCACTACAAAAGACTTTTAATTTAATAAACCAATGTATTATGCACCTTTGAGCATGCATAGTCAACTGCATTTATTTGTGTTCTGTTTGTGGGGGTGTCCATAATATTCAATTGAGTGATTCAAAATGTGAACAGTTCACACAAAGCCACATGACCAGCTATGCTGATAGTTTAGTAAGCATGATGGTGTCTCAAAATTTACTTATAAGAATTGTATCGAAAACAAACTGACAACGCATATTTTCTCATAGCATGAAATAAAAAACCAAAAAAAAAAAAATAATTAAAAACAACTGTATCATTTAATTCAAGTCTTGCTTTCTTAGTTTAACCAGAAAAACAAATGAAACTTTATTTCCAGAACTTTCTGATTTTGGATTTGACTTTAGTTATGAGTTTTTCGACAGTAACTTTGACGCATTTTCTGGAAGCCACAGACCAATTTTTTATGAACTCCTTACGACTCTTCTGGAAGTTGCGCTTGACGATAGCCCAATAGCGTTCAATTGGACGAAGCTGTAGACAATTAGGAGGATTGAGTCTTTTGCAACGAAATCTACTCCATTTTCTGACATTCATTGTAATGTGGTTTTGGCGTCATGGGCTGAGGCCAAAACCGGCCAAAACAAAGAAGATACCTTGTGCTGCTTGTTAAACCGAAGCATCCTTTTCTGCAAACTCTCGGTGCGATAAACTTCGGCATTTAACATTCCCGTATTTTTTTCTTTTTCGGACTTTTCGGAGATGTTCACATTTTCGCCGATGACCTTGGTGTAAAACTGCGGTCCTGGCAGCGTTCTGGAGTCTTTCACATATGTTTCGTCATCCATAAAACGCAGGCAGACGGACGTTGCAAAATTCGGCTGTATAACTTTCTGGCTCTGGTTTTGGTCAGAGCTTTGTTTTGCTATTTTCTATTATGAGTCTTCAGGTTGTTGCGCTTTTTGATTCTTTGCACCATTCCGACGTAGGAACCAACTTTCTTGGCCAAATCATGAATCGACATCGATCTGTTCCGAACGATTAGAGGGACTACCTTCCTATCTATTTTTGGGTCAGTTGGACCTGGTTTTCTTCCTCTTCTTGGTAGCTCATCGAAGAAGTAGTGTTCTTCGAACTTGTTGATCATAGATTTAACGCTGTCGTGATGAAACGTTTTTTTTACCCACCACATTTTATTTTTTTTTTTTTCTTTTCACCCCACCCTCACTTCTCACTTCCCCTTCACTGTCCCACCGCACGCTTTTTATCATTACCTTGCCTTTTTTTTTTCGTATCCTTATTAAGATTCCGAGAACCATAATATGCTTTTAGTCCGTGTTAGTCAGCTACTTGCAGGCTGATGCTAATTTTATTCGGCAGGGAGTCGAGAGTTTTCAGATTTTCCATCGCAGAAATTCCAACGGCTCTGAGTGCGGTTGTAAACAGACTTATTCGGGTAACCCACCACATTTCTCCGTATTGCATGGTGTAAACCTTTGAGAGAGAGAGAGAGAGAGAGAGAGAGAGAGAGAGAGAGAGAGGAGAGAGAGAGAGAGAGAGAGAGAGAGAGGAGAGAGAGAAGCGGGGAAGGGAGAGCAGCTTGCATTGATTGTAATCGCTTAAATGTCAGCGAGAACCACTCAATAGCTGTCACAGTGACAGGATGCTAGATTGAATTCAGTGCAGGGTGTAGTGTTCTCTGTTTAAAGTTATACTTTGTTTTTATTTTCAAGATAGCATCTTAACGTATATCAACGTTAGAAATAGATCCTTATTAATTTAATTTGTTGGTTAATTTTGGAATGGACTGATAAACGCAGAGATGAATGAAACATCATATATTTTATCAGTCCGCATCGAGCTCTCATGCCGTGCGGTTCTATTTTCTTTTGCTGAAGGAAGTATTCTTGCTACCTAAAGCTATAACAAAATCAAACACCCTTTTTTGTTTTTAATATTATCCACATTTTTTTTTATTTTTTCCTCTTTCTCTTCTTTCCCTATCTTTACCCACCCCGCGCGAAAACACCCTAATATAACGATTTAGAAAATACCCCTTTGGCCCTCCGGTTTTTTTTAAAACTCCCGGAAGTTGATTAGGAGAAAACGTATAAATTCTAATCATTTTGGGGGAAAAGGGGCCCCAAACCCAAAGAAAGGGACAATCTCTGGATTCCCCTTCTAACAATATTGATTTGAGCAATCAATTCGATATTCTGACTGATGATGAGAATGATCCATCAGTCAGGCAAAAATCTTCGAAGCATTCCCGAATTAATGCAGGGAAAGAAAAGGTTCCACCTATTTTGGTAACAACATCTGATTTTCATGGGCTCCGTAAAGAACTCACAAATTTCATAAAAGATTCTAAATTTTCCTTTCAAATTGGTCGTCGGGGTGAATGCCGTGTATTGGCTGAAACCTTGATTGGATTTAAACTTCTCGTGGAGTATCTTGCTCAAAGAGGCATCAAATTCTTTACACATGACACCAAAACTGAACGTCTGTTCAAGGTGGTCTTAAAAGGTCTAGCCAGTGGTGAATCCCTGGATGAGATCAAAAAAGAAATTATTAAATTGCTTGAAGATTCTCGCAATGGGATTTCAAACGATTTTTATTTAGTTCATTTTAAATCAAATGAACTGAATAACCTTAAGGCATTGGAAAAAGCCAGCCTTATGCTCCATGTCAGAGTGAAGTGGGAACACTTCAGGAAGACTGGAGGAAATTCTCAACACCTTACCCAGTGCCGTAAATGCCAGGGATGGGGTCACTGGACAAAAAATTGTCACATGGATGCCAAATGCATGCATTGTGGCGATTCCTCTCACGCCAAGGACAACTGTCCTGTGAAGGATCCCAAAAATTTTAAGTGTGCGAATTGTGGTGGAAACCACAAATCCAATTTTGGGAATGCAAGACTCGCAAAGCGATCTTGAATTTTAATGCAAAAAACCGATCGTGGAATAATGCTCAAAGTAATTCCAATGGTAATATACTATTTGATAATTGTTCTGCGGGTTATTACACTATCCAATACCCAAACAGCTCAACTTGCTTTTTTTCTGCCAGAAATCCCTCAACTATTGATTTGGTCTTAACTGATTCATGTCAACTTTGTAGCCAATTGGTTATCCATGCTGACTTCGGATCGGATCACCTTCCAGTAACTTTTGAAATATCTCAAGAAATAATTTCTAATCCCAACAGTTCTACTTTCAATTATCATAGAGCTGATTGGAACCAATATCAAACATTCATTGAATATAAATTTGATCCTAATATTCCTTTGGAAACTAAAAATGATATCGATAATGCTCTTGAATCTCTGACTACTTCCATAGTTGAAGCAAGAGCGATCTCAGTTCCAAAATGCGAGGTAAAGTTCAATACAATTATAATAGACGACGATCTTCAGCTTTTGATCCGTCTGAAAAATATCCGTAGAAGACAATATCAAAGAACACGCGATCCCGCCATGAAAGTTATCCGGCGAGATTTGCAAAAACAAATTAAAAAACGCTTCTCTGCCCTGAGGAACAAACAATTTGAAAATAATGTGTCAAAATTAAAGCCGAGTTCCAAACCTTTTTGGAAACTCTCCAAAATTTTGAAGAAACCTCAAAAACCTATTCCACGGCTCGAAGAAGGTGATAAAATATTGCTAACAAATGTGGAAAAATCTCAAAAACTTGCTGAGCAGTTTGAGAGTTCCCATAATTTCAGTTTGGGTCTTACTAGTCCTATTGAGAATCAGGTTGCTCTTGATTATCTGAATATTTCCTCATGGGAAAATATTTTTGATGAATCCTGATTTGGATGAAGTAAAAACTCTAACAAAAAAGTTCAAACATATGAAGGCTCCAGGTGATGATGGAATTTTCTATATACTCATCAAAAACTCCCAGTGAGTACTTTGTCTTTCATGGTAAAATTATTTAATAAATGTTTTCATTTGTCATACTTTCCTGGCAAATGGAAAAATGCCAAAGTTGTTCCAATTTTGAAGCCCGAGAAAGATCCAGCTGAAGCTTCTAGCTACAGACCAATAAGTTTACTTCCTTCAATCAGTAAACTTTTTGAAAAGCTAATTTTGAATAGAATGATGCTTCACATCAATACAAACTCAATTTTTGCAGATGAGCAATTTGGATTTCGCCATGGCCATTCAACTACTCATCAACTTTTGAGAGTTACTAATTTAATTCGTTCAAACAAATCTGAAGGCTGCTCAACTGGAGTTGCTCTTCTAGACATAGAAAAAGCATTCGACAGTGTTTGGCATGAAGGTTTGATTGCTAATTTGAAAAACTTTAATTTTCCGCTCTATATTATAAAATTAATTCAAAATTATTTAACTGACAGAACTCTGCAGGTAAATTATCAGAATTCCAAATCTGATCGACTACCTGTTAGAGCTGGAGTTCCTCAGGGTAGCATTCTTGGGCCGATACTATATAACATTTTTACTTCCGACCTCCCTGATTTGCCTCAGGGTTGTCAGAAATCCTTGTTTGCTGATGACACAGGCATCTCCGCTAAAGGAAGAAGTCTTCGTGTCATTTGCAGGAGACTGCAGAAAAGTTTGGACATTTTCTCTTCTTACTTACAGAAATGGAAGATTTCTCCCAACGCTTCCAAAACTCAACTAAGAATATTCCCACATAAACCTAGAGCTTCTTTTTTGAAACCTAGTAGCAGTCCCATCATTACTATGAGCGGTGTTCCAATTTCCTGGTCAAGTGAAGTGAAATACCTTGGTCTATTACTTGATCAAAAATTAAATTTTAAAAATCACATTGAAGGCATTCAAGCCAAATGTAATAAATATATAAAATGTTTATATCCTCTTATAAACAGAAAATTCAAACTTTGTCTGAAGAACAAACTACTAATATTTAAACAAATTTTTAGACCGGCCATGCTTTATGCTGTTCCAATATGGTCTAGTTGTTGTGCTACCAGGAAAAAAATACTTCAAAGGATTCAGAACAAAGTTCTGAAGATGATTTTGAAGCTGCCTTCTTGGTACAGTACTAACGAAGTACATAGAATTTCGAATGTTGAGACTTTAGAACAAATGTCCAACAAAATAAGTAATAATGTCAGACAAAAATCGTTGCAATCTTTTATTGCAATGATTAGTTCCCTTTATGCTTAGTTAAGATATATTTTAGTTTGTTTTTAATTTTAAGATTATTATTGTTATACTGACACGCAGGAATAAAAACCTGTTTAAAATACTGAACTGCTAAGGCATGAACAATGTAAACAAAATTAGGTACATATTTTAACAATTAAGGTTGATACGTTACGGTAGTAGCTGGAGCACCTAGATTAACATGAAATGTAAATATGAATAAATTTGGAACAAATAAAAAAAAAAAATCATATATTTTATGCTCTGAAGGTGATACATTACATTCATGCGATCACGAGATCGACTGAGATTGAACCTAGACCCACTGGGGTGCCAAGTAGCAGTCACGCTTACCACTTCACCACCCACGCCGGCAATAACTATTAAAAAAAAATACAGCATTCCAAAATTTGCCAAATTGTTTTTAAAAACCGTCAGAATAGTCCTGACCACCTGAACAATTTCTTCGACTACTTAATGATTCAAACTCTCGAGATATTTCTCTTCACTTAGTGAAACTCTCGAGATAAAACATGTACAAAAATAAGCAATTCAGCTTTTGAAATACTACTGAATAATTTTTCTGAAGACAGCTGAAAGCTTTATCTGTTTTAACCTATTAAATCAAATCGTCTCTATCACAGTTTCCATTTTGCACAATTATATATTTATATAGGATGGAAGTGTAATTTTAAAGGTTAAGGCTAGGGCTGGCGAATGTTATTTTAATGGAAAATCTCGTACGACGTTTACCGATGTACAGCTGATAATTTCATAAGGCGAGAAAACGGTGGTTGAGCTTTCTTCAAAACGTCATCAATTTTTTCGTCATGATAGAACGTGACTGTGTTTAGGTCAATTACAAGGACGTTTATTGATATTATTGTTAATTCCGGTGCAAACCTGCATTTTTCTCTCTATAGATTACATTTGATTCCATAGCTGTTTGCATAAAGACTAGTTAGAAATTCGAAAGTCAAAATGTAGTTTTGAATTTTTCTTACATCAAACAACAAGCCGCTTTTAATTAAAATTTCATTTGAATTTTCTAGAAGCATTTTAAAATTTTCGTCCTATACTTTAACATGGGAGCTGTCAGATTTATCACAACTCGGTGTCTTCTTCTTTGTTCAAGTTGGATTCCTCTATAGAATATGGAATGTTTTTCACCAAAAAGACAAAAATGAAGAGTACGAAAATAATGTATTCTCAATAAAGCTGGCTTCTCTCTTTCTCGGGTTCAAACAATGCATATTTGCTTTTTACCTTATGTTCATTAATCAAAGAGATGTTAAAGTGAAGGTCACTAAAATCCAAAAATGGCTGCCATCATGCCCGGTTTGCTTCGCCACTTCACAACAGAATTCTAGATGCACTTCAGCATACAAATCATTAAAGTTTGACATGTGAAATCTCTGTAGTTGTATTTATGCCTTCAAACATTTGTAGTAAGGATGCAAATCTGCCATGATGGTGACTATTTTTAAATCTATCGACCATCACCTTAAAGTCAACATCAACGAGTTGTTTTGATCACTATTGTCGTACACTTGATAGCACTATTTTGGCAGCTGATCAATTTCCGTCTTCTATTGCTGTTACACTGCCGTTTCCAAACTACACAGCTTGATTTTTGTTCATAACTAGTACTAAACTCTACATGTCAAACAAACACGTCACTTGGTTTAAATACGGCAAATTGTTAAGGAATGAAGATAGATGTTGGTCCGCTATCAAGTAATGGTTTACACTTAAACGGGAATTTTCAGGCATCACCGAAGAGCTTCCGAAAATCTGTTTTTTTTTCAATGCTAATGATGAGATTTGGGGTTGAATTTAAAGTTACCTTTCTTTCTTTATAAAATTGATTGACTGGCAGTTTATACGACCTAGACATTTTAAATAATTGATTTTGATGACGATTCCATAACAAAGGTTGGTGGACTAACGGTCGAAAAGTTCAGTTACGCTTAAATTGTAGAAATGAATTTTCACTCTTTGTCATTCTCTTCATATTGAATCTACCAAAACCGCACAAGCTTGATTGCTCGCACTTAGCATCCCTATGCGTTTTTTTTAAAGTGATTCATACATCTTCCTATTTCCGCAATTGCCACCACCAACTGTGACGGACTTGGCCACAGAATGTTGGTTGTGCCACAACCCATCTGTGTGTCGTGAATGTCGTTGGCTGTGAGCAACTACAAGTCATGACGATGGTGCATTGGAGAGAGCTGCATCACCCACAATCCTGGTCGCGCAAAAGAGTTTGGTTGGTGGAAAACAATGAAACAAAAAGGATGTATAAACACCGCATAAACCTTCAGCTTTACTTCTGCAGCGTACCGGGAAAAGCGGGCGTTGTCATAGTTAATTCAAAGCCACGTCATTGCAGGTAAACCGGGAGCGCATTTGCAAGCATCAGAATTAATCTTAAATGAATTTAAAATTAATTTAATAATTAAAATAACCCACCAACAAAATAAACTTGATCAAATTTAGTGTTGGAGGAAAAAGTCTTGCACTGTAATCTATGCGATAGAGTTTCTTAGTCAGGCCACGTACTAGTGTTATCGATGATCAGTTCTAACATATATTATATGAATTCAGTTTCACAACAGGCACCTGGATCTGGCTAGGATAAATGTTGATTTGAACATTTACTCTGTGGAGTTTTTTTTTCACTTTAAGTACTTTAATTCAAGGCTGTAAGATTTCTGGTGCAAAAAAACAACGCCCAACCACATAAAATGCACGTGGAAGAAATATGGTGATGTATCTTGAGTAAAGTCTAACATCATAAGGATAGCAATTCGAAATCTAAATTTAATGGTATCCTGAAATTGAAACCAAATTGATGATGATGATGATGATGATGATGGTGATGATGATGATGATGATGATGATGATGATGATGATGATGATGATGATGATGATGATGATGATGATGATGATGATGATGATGGTCTCGCCACATACCTCCAAAAAGGTTTGAGCTGGACGATTTATCTTCAAGATAATTTAATATTGAACAACAAATCAATCAGATTTACAAAGCCGATCTGATTACATTTACAGATATAAACTCCTGGATCACTTACCATCACTATATAGCAAAGTTATAAATTCATAAATGACGTTAATTTCAACTTCAAATTTTCGTGAGCATCAAAAATCCAGGACATTGCCAGTAACTAAAAATCCCGCTAAGTTAAAAAAAAACTATGAGCAACAACCGCATTTTCAATACCTTTCTGAAATCCCTCAACAGCATAACCTTTAAATTTGGTAAAAAATATATACAAAACAGTCATCTATACCTGTTTACGCACGAGGCTCAAACATTTGTAGGCTACACAAAAAAGACACTACTTTAATTTACAATAACAAAATAAAAACTTTAAAACATTTAACAATAAACCATAAAAAAATATATCCATTGTATTAACATCGTCAAGATACAAAATTAGTCAAGAGTAAAAAGTTAACAGAGTAGCTGATCAAAAGGCAGCTTTGACGTGTGGAATACATTGTCTCTTACAATCTGTTAGTGTTGCTGTACGTTTGATGTGGATAGGCATCGAATTGAAAACATTTATGCCTTTAAAAAACAACGAATTTTGTGAAGCTCCGTACAAGAAAAAAATCGTTTTAACTTACATATGTTAAAATTGATACCAAATTAAATTTTCATCTTTCTGCAATCTTGCGTTAATTTTTCTTCAATACAAGTAGTTTTCTTTTCATTGACTTGACAGAACTTCAAGTGGAATGCTCATTTTGCTACCAATAGAAGTAAATGTACAGAAATTTCCTTTTAGCTTAAAAAAAAAAGTGAAGCGTTTCATTCTCTGGACATAACACTTGTGGAACACCCTTTTTGCTACCAATAGAACTAAAAATGTATAGCAAGTTACCTCAGTTTGCCTCCGCTCAGAGGAGAACAACTAAACAAACAAAAAACCGCAAAAAATGGTTATGACATGAAATCTGTTTCTAATATTCTGGTAATAAATTACCATCGGCCATCAACAAGTGATCACAATTTGACATTACATCCTGCATTGATATTTTTAGATTAGATTGATTGTGAACATTTGTTAAACTGAAAATCTCATTCAGTTATTCATGTGTTAAGGAGTCGTTGTTCCTGAACCCCACGTACAGAAATAGTTTGCAGAACCTGAAAAAATGTCTTACTTCATGATCTAAAAACAATTTGTCCTAAAACCCTGAATTACTTTTTGAAAAGCAGATTAAACACTCCATGGCTTATATTTGAATTTCAAAAAAGGATTGAACGGTCAAAACTTGGTCGACTCATATATGACGTGGTTTTTTTAATTGTGCATTTAAAAAACTTGAACACCCTTTTGTAGGGGTATGCGTACGGAATGTTGCCTCTATTTTGTTTTTGATTTCAAGCAGCTCCCAGGTCAAGAGTTCTATACGGGTACCTGAAATGGAAAGGTTCAAGATAAGTTTAAGCAGGAAAAAATGTCAAAGTTCTCGAAAAAAAACTTGGTTTGGCAGGAGATTTGCACCTGTGGGCTGAAAAGCGAAAGTTTCGTGACAACTGGCACTGTCAACTTAAATATTTATGTAAAGAAATACTTGCCAAACGCTAGCAATAAGCCTTTCCTTCACTACGGAAAAATGGCTCAGGAATGGTATACCGCCATTAGTGTGCAAATCGTACCCAAGGAGAAAAACTCGCCGGAACTGCTCCCCATTGAAAAATATTGGGCTATCGTAAAGAAAAATCTCAAGAGAACTCAAAAAACAGTTGGAAGCGAAAAACAGTTCAATGCAAATTGGCGTTCAGCATCAAATAAGGTGGCTAAAACAATGGTGAAAAACTTGATGAAAGGTTTGAAACGTAAAGCCCGACAGATCGCATTTGGAAAATAGGAAGCCTAATCAAATATTTCTCCAATGTTTTGTAGACGATGAGCTTCAAATAGAAATAAAGATTGATCATTTATATAATAAACTAATCAGTGTGCACTTAATCATGTTTGACTCATTTTTGACCGTTCTACCCTTTATCTATTGGCTGTCTCACAATAGTTGTCACTATTTTTCACTCTTGATATATTTCAACTGGGTAATTTTAACGGTGAAATAGAAATCTAATAGTTTGGAAAGAGTTCGTAACTTAAAACGGTTCAAGGAGTGCTCAGTTCTGAAGAATACTGTAAGTCGCAGACTATATTAGTCTATCTGTCAAAGGATTTCTTGTCTTTTTCTAGTGGAATTTAAAGGAATTTGCTCGCGTTTACTAGTGATAGTTTGAAAAAGTGTTTCAATTTCTAATATATTATTTTAAAAAAGGGATTGAGTGAAGTTTTAATTTGAATAGTTTTCCAGGATAGAAAGCTTTATTACCTTTTTTTTAGAAAGGGTCAATACTACTAAAAAAAACTTGTTTCTTCTTCTTATAAAAATATAATAATTCAAAAACTTACATTTTTTATAATCATTCATTTCCTATTTTGCAGACATAAAGAAGCATTTAGGTGTCCAGCAGCAATCTAAAGTAATCGAAAAATTCAAATTTTGAATTTGTTAAGTTTCGGTTTTTATCCACAAATAGTTGAAACAGTAAAAAGCTTTTTTTTCTCCACAGCCTTCATAGTAGTTTAATTCAATATTTGAATTTTCTTTAGATTGCAGATTGCAGATGACAATTATCATGTTTTTATTTTTCAACTCGTCTAACCACATTACATTTATTTTCCTATTCAGAATCTAGACGTACACCGTGATCAATAAACTCAGATACACTTTCAAAATGCTTTGAAATAACGCAGACGCTGTAATTCCTGGTAAATTTTATGGCAAGTACTCTTTAAGTAGATTAACTACAGCAAATGTTTCGGATGACTCCTCCTTTAACTTTATTTACCAACCTCAAACGTTTTTCGAAACTGTCACAGGCGGCACGTACTGATTCCATGGACATATCCTCTCAAATTTTCTGAATAACTACCTTGAACTAGTCCAAATTCGAGACTTTGTAGTCCTTCAGTTTGGATAGCATGTAGGACAAAACGAAAAAAAAAAAACCAATGGATTCAGATCCGAAGAGCTGGGAGGCCATTCATTCTCCGCCAGGAAATCGGTCAAATTATCGCTACACCTGGCCTGAACAATATTCGCCGTGTGAGATGGCGCGTCATCTTGCTGAAATACATAATCATCGTCTCCATAGAGCTGTCGTAGGTTAGGAGCAACAATGTTCTCCAAAACTTCAATTTTTTAATGCAGGGCGTTAATTTTAACCCCTTTATCGATGAAAATCAATGGTTGTTTACCTCGCTTGCAAGTTGCGCCCCAAACCATCACTGATGCTGCACTTTTAAATCGAGGTACGTTTTCTGGGGCGCAGAAATATTTTCCTTAGCTGCTGCTCAGACCTGACCATTTTGTGCGTTGTGAGGCTGCTCCAGGACAAACAGTTTCTCATCAGAAAAAATGAACTCATGACCAGCGGGCCATGATAGTCACCTCTACTCCATCCAACTTCTTCTGCTTGGATGGTTCGGAAACGCCATAAACCTTAAGTTTTTTAAAAGCCTTGAATCCAAGATCACGTCGTACAATATTGTGAGCCGATCCCGCATTAAAGCCCGCATTATTAACATTTTGTGGATAAAGGACGAGCTCTTCTCCGCGAGCTCCTTGGGCATCCTCCTATTAGACGGCTTGCTTCTTGACCAATTGTTTGATCATGTCATTGGAAGGAGATTCTTTTCTACTTCGTGGATATGTTCAGGTTACTTTGCCTTTCGTCTATCAAATCGGTTTTCCTTCATACAGTGACATGTGAAGACAATCATAGGTTGTTAAACTTGATCAAATTTATTAAGATGAAGAGCGCTCTGCTACAATGAGTGGTAGCCCAATATAATCATCATCATCATCATTATCATCGTCATCATCATCTAATAGAGACTATAAGCAACAATAAATATGCAACTAGCGATTTGAAATTGGTTCACTGTTGTGGAACCCCTTAATCCGAAGTACACCTTGAAGCCAGCACCTAACTATACATATTTGCGCCTTTGTTTTGATTTGCTGTATTATTTTAACAGAATATTTGAGAGTGTGTTCGTGTGAGTTCATTATGAGGGGCGTATGGGACCGAGCTTGGGACCGATGTGCTAGTACTGACTGAGCCAAGAAAAAAATCGTATTTGTTCGGGACCTACTGGTCTTAGAGTTAGTCTATGCTATAAGTGCGATCCATTCGGCGCGGGAGGATCAAAGCCTCAACTTCGAATTACCGAGTAGGAAGTAAGAAGTAAATTACGAGGTAGACTATCGCTTCTTGGTGTTTCGAGAGGCAAATACCTGCGTTTTACTATTGTATGTATATTATTTAGTATTTCATTACCTGTACAATCTTATTATTTTAATTGAAGTCTTCATCAATACAAATCTAAAACAAAAGATCCAGAGCATTTTCACGAGCAGGAGAAGTTTCAATAATAAATGAATCACAATGATAATTAATTGACTCCATGCGCTGAATATTGTAGTATTTTAATCCAATTAGCTTTCGGGAAAAACATCTAAAATGTACTGATGTTTTTAGCAGCTCAAGTACCTTGCTGGCAATTGGATGGTTATGAAAACGGAAATTTGCGATTTGCAAAGTGAAAGTTACCTTAAATTAGATTTCACATCGAGTATAATTTGAAAAGTGATCATACTGCTATTTCGAGTTCCAAAGCTCTTCAAACCGAAGAAAACAAATCATTCAATCCATCATCTCGTTAAAACTTGACCCATGCAGAGCATCCTTGATAAACCCAATTGAACCTAGCAGATGGCTTCCAGTAAAAAGCTAAACATTCCTTACCGATCCGCATAAACCATTAAGCACATTAGCAGTCGCTTTGAGCTCCGTTTGCCAGCACCATCTCCGCTTGTGATAAAAACCGACTTCGCCAATCACTTGTCTGCGCAAATTTTCGTCTTCAAAGAAGGATTTTTTCGCCATTTGCTTGGATTTTGTAGCTCTTACATTGACAGGGGAGTAAAAAAATGTGATGTGGCTTTCAAAGCGGATACGATTTGAAATGAGATAGCTCTGAAACCTCCTAACGCCGCGACCGACCGACCGACCAAGGAATCATGGATGGTAATGGAAAACTGCAAATGATATATATTTAACACCACAGTGAATGGCTCTTCTCTTTCTGGAGATTTTCACCTTTGCCCGGGACGGTTTTGTGCCAAAATGAGACACCGTTTCCCCAACCTCAATCTGCTACTTCCACCCACAATACCTGTTCCGGTTGTAAGCTCCTAAAACTCGACAAACTTGCAAGAAGCTGGGAAGCAATGTACTGTGAAATTTGTACCCATATACTTTGCGCTTAGCCACGAATTACTGTTCTGGAAATGTTTTTATGTATGAGATGGGACAGAAACGAGAAACCTCGGTCGACCCAAGCCGGTAAGTAAACTGAAGTTTCTCAGCAACAACCAAGAACGGCCCGTACCTTCTTGCCGTCCTACCTTCTTGGAACGAATGCTAGTGGGAGTGTGGGAAGTGTGGGAAGTGTGGCCGCCGGCAAGTTATGTGTTGCTAAAAACCTGAGCTAATCCACCTATGGTCCTATTTCTTTTTTTCGTTGAATGCCGATGAAAGTGGTCATCATTTTCTTTGGTTACTTTGCCCTAACTTGGAGTGTACTTTTTCAGTTGATATTGAAAACGTTTGCCGATTTCGTTAAGCTAAGCTGAATAATATACATATGCAACCCAGCTTCGGATTGTGAAAATTTCAAATGATATGTATACTCTTCTTCGTAAGCAGGGCGATAAGACATGTTTTAAAAGTTGTCCTAGCCAGTAATCGGTACAGTTGGAAACTTTGGTGAATAATTCTTCAATTTTCCGTTTATGTTGCTGCCTTTTCGCAGCTTGTGTTCGGTATTTTTGCATGAAAAAAGAAATCTTGGCCAAAGTTGGTACAACATTTGTGCCGAGCAACGGTGGTCACAATGTCACCAAAACGCACGATTTTCAATAGTGATTTGGGAGTCCATTTTAGTAATTAGATATTAGATTGACGCAGTTTTTTGAATTTTTGCTCCCCTACGCTTAAACGTTGAGCCCCCCCCCCCCCCCCCTAAGTTTTGATTTTATTTTTAGAATTTTATTATTTGTTTCAATATATTATTATTTATTTTTTATCTCTAGAAGGTTGCAAGGTACCTTGTTGCAATACAGTTGATGTTACTACAATACTACTCAATTAAGACCCAATCAAGTCACTGTAACCAAATATGACGATTTTGTGTTGCTAGGTATGTTTGTCAGATTGCTCCTTTGCCTAAATGAAAAAGCCAAGCTACGCGAAGTTGCCTCGATTTTGTAACAAGTTGTAGCAAAAAAGCGTAAAAAATTGACATCCATGAGAAAATAGTTATAATTATATAATAGTTTTTAAATAGTAACGAGTAACAATTTCATTACAATATTTTTCGTTTAACCAAGAACCCAACCTATGTAGCCTAATGTATCTAAAAACTCCAAGCAGCACACAACAGTCAAAACTGGTTTCAGCAGCTCTATTGTGACTTAATTGAGTCACAGAGCAGTCACCTTTACTGGTTTGAAACAAATATGCTACTAGGGAAATATCTCTTAATCTGTAATGTTAGCTATTAGATAAACAATGATTGTTCCCCGCTAGCTGAAAGTTGAAGAAGCTATGCTCAATAAAATGTTCAGTTCTTGGTTAATCAAAAAACTGAATATTCAAACCTATGCTATAGCTTTCAGAAGCCAAATAATACTAGATTAAGAAACACAGTTGATAGTTAGAAAGAGTATCAACGAAAAATATTTATTTGAACTATTCATGGCATGGGTCAAACCACCCCGTTACCCCGCTTTCCCCGTTTTAGGATACTGTAGTTTCGTATTATTGAGAATATATGTTGATCATATCTTACAGTTTGATTCAGCGTGTGAGAAGCAGAACAGCAAGCTAGTCAGAGCGAGAAGTTGCAGTTGTCTTATCCTATTCAAAGAATTTATCCGTTTTTATGAGCATGAGCAGGATAATGAACATGATTGACCGCCCGAAGTTGTTATTCCGTTACTGCCAGTTCAGCTTTTATTACTCAGAAGATCCACAGATGATGGTCAATGTGTAAAACTGGTGATCCCAAACTAAGGCAATACCGGCGCTGGCCTCGCCCGAATGCAGGTCAAATAAGGAAAGGGTAGGAATGCGTTAACGTTTATTTGGACGTTTCATTGGAAGCCGAGACCACCGCCGCACTTCCACGAGAAATCACTGGGATTTTGGATAACAAGATTGGGTGGCAGCAGGGTTCGTTTTGGTAAACAATAAGCTGAATTCACGCTTCGTTTAGTAAAATATTTAAATACTAGTACCGATTTCTGATTTGAACCGATTTAAACCAACAGTTATTGGGGCCACACACAAAGTGTAATGGTGGTTTATCATTGAAAAAACTAGGTGATTTTTATAATGTTGGAAATCCGATTTGATCTAAGTTAAACCAATAATAAGGATGCTAATGGAGCCACTCACAAAGTGTAATGGTGGTTTTCCGTTAGGAAAACAAGGATAATTTTACGAACGCTTGAGAGACGCTTTGTTGTTCTCTTACTGTGCTCACTCGATCACTCGTTACACCGAATTATAGATAACCGAAACAACACGAAACGCGCCATGCTCGATAGGAAAATAGTGCGTAATAAAGCACCGACACAACCTTTCACAGCCGATGCTCGAACCAAACTCTTTTTTCGTAAATTACAATTTTTACTACTGTATTCTACAATCTATTGCACTACTGTAACTAATAACTGTATAAATCAAGTTGAAGTGTCTAATGAACAATTTATGCTAATCGATTAAAAATTGCAATTGAGGGATTTCGTAAAAATAAGAGTCCGTAGATGCATTTTGTGCCTTCTGGTAACTTTATGTTTCTATTGATATCCATGCTCATCGGTTTAATACCAACCGGGAGAGACTTGGCCTTATACAAAAGGATTTCATTATCTCCAGTCCGCTCAACCAATCGCAATGTTTTGTGATAGATTAGACGGATTATTATAATTTGAGATAACTCCATGCAGATGTCTTCCAAGTTTGGCAGATCGACAAGCAATCGGTGGAGAGTTTAGAGGAAGACCGGAAGAATAAGCGATGGTTCTGCGCGTGTTTATAAACAGAAGAACCTTCATAACAAAACGAATCATCGGGTAAAATACATTCATAAGCACTCGGTTACTATTTTGCATGACAAAGGCATAAAACAAGAATAATGGAAATTCTTCAATCAAATTCATACCACTACAAGTCGAGAACACTCGTATGAAATAAGAGGAAAGCTACTATCAATGTCGATGTTTTTACTTCTCATTCCTAACTTGATTTCGAAAAAGTTGCTCTGCTGGCGAATTTAATGCACAATGTGGAAATTGCGCAACGGTTTTTTTTTAATTATAAGCAGTCTAAAGCAGTTATTTGATTCATTTTATCCAGAAGTACCATAAATGGGCATTCGAAAGTTAAAAAAACAAGCAAACAAAACAAAACGAATGTTTTTTCATGCAGCTGAAATAACCACGAATAGAAAAATATGCAAAATGGTGGTATTTCTCGAATTTGAACAACAATTTTAATATAATTCAATGATACACCGTTTTGGTTTCATACTACTCAGATACACATGATTGCTACATATACCGTGTTTCGACAGAACGTGTTTCAGTTGGATCATATGAATTTCTTTTCGTCATTGATGAATAAAATTTCTTAAATTATTTACTAACTACTCGTGTGTTAAGAATGCAAGTAGCAACAATTCAGCACAAAAAACACAGCTTGCTTACATTTGTGACTTACGTTGTTTTAAAAGGTTATGTTTGATGTTCCTTTTTAGAAAATATCAGATAAAATAATTATACTAAAGGTAAGCAAAGGGGACACAAACCATGAGCTATAAACCACCAAAACTCAAAATGTAAGTTTGTTAAAAGCTAATCACTTATTATTTGAACAACCATTAAAAAAATATAATCTATTGAAACGGTGTGAGCATGGTGAGTAAAAAACGGTGTTTCTTCTGTGTTGCTTTGGGTGAGAGGGTCGCGGATGAAAAGTACATTTTCAGTACAAACTGCAAACAAATTCGGTGGTTATTCTATACAATAATCCAACATGACCCGTTAAATGTTTGGCATTCAATGTGGTTTGATTTAAAAACATGGGAAAAATCTAAAGTTTTTAAAATCGTTTTTTTTTATTCCAGAACAAGCCTAGAATTGTTTTAATCTTGTTGCAAGAAACGGACGGGTCCCCTATTTGAAATCCTGGCTACGCCTATGAGTTCCTACCTCACGCCTTCACGAGTCACAAAAGACTGCCAGCTGAAACATGGAGACGCTGGTTGGCGTAGCCTGGCAAAGTTGTCATTTTGACTATAACGAAGTGAGGGGGTGCTACTGAAGATCGAGTACCTATAAATCAAGTTATTTATCCATACCTGTGAATCATATGATTTTATTTTCCATTCTAATTTAATTAATAATTTCAGCACGCTTTGGAATCATCTTTGCATTCCAAACCCATTTAAGAGCCTGGAGCAACATGACCTGCATCAAAAGCCCAATTTGTTTTTCAGCATTTCAATAAAACATTTAATTTAATTTGCACTTCAGAACTTCAACTACTATGTTCATAAAAGACTGACATGTCCTTATAAGCAGTAAAGGATTATATTCAAATATTGTGTTTAGTGATATTATGGTGAGATAAGCCATTTTTCCTCAGAAATCATCAAACCGGCCTCTTCGATCACTCCAATTGCTATCTTTGATATGTAACTAGAAAGGTATAAAGAAAAATATTACAACATGACTTATAAAATAATATCTTTTATTGAAATATTATCTTTGAAATTTGTTATGATCTTTTCTGTTTCAGCTTTTCCAGGACTAGTAGGATATTAATACATATCTTATTTTTATTAATTTTTTTTTTTCAGTAAAAATCCAGTGGATGTCAGATTTATTTTGTACATACGCATATTATGTTTCGTATTGACTTACTGTAGCCGATTTTTACATGGTCCAGTAATTTAATTTGTGTAATGTATAGTTTGAAACTCCATGTACATCAATCAAGATTGAAATGTAGAATTTTTGATATCTTATTTTTTGAGTACAAACTATACTAAATATTAATAACATATAACTGGGAAAGGGAGGGACCATCAGAGCACCCAGGTGAAACGATTTAGATAGGGAGCTTGGGACTGCCTCCTTCCTATTGTTAACATTTCGCTGAACGAGGGCGGGCTCTTCGACCCCATCTATTGGATTTAATCTGTCAATCGAGGGCTCGATTCTAGTGCTGTCTGTGTGAACTTGCTTTTGGAAGGAGATTCTTTTCCCTATATTCACGGGTTTCGCGTAAGTGTTTCTGCTTACGGGCCCGCCCAAACGTTTTTGGCCCTTCATACAGGAGCTTGATGATCACAAACAATAATAGAATCCTGATCAAATCGTTTTTCAGATTATTCCACTGCTATGGAAAGTTTCCTTGCTACAATAGATGGTAGTATTAAATAATCATCAAATCAATCATGGGAACGATTATTTAAAAAATTACATCAGTTTATTGAAATTTTCGTCATTTGACATACTGAAAGAGCAACATTGTAAGAGAGGGCTTTATGTCTATGGCAAAGTTGTTCAAAACATTACCACAAAAAACTTGCCAGATAATCTGTCACTTCGATACGTAACGGTATCGAGATACAGCACCTTTTTTGTAGCAGAACCTCTAAGTACAGTTTTTTCACCATACCATTTTCCCAGTCACCTTTCTCATTATATCAAATAAAGGGAATTCCGGCTTATAAGTAATTCTTCGAAATTTGTGTGTCATAATTGGATTTTTGCCCCGAAGTGCCGGGTTTTCTTCTTTGTGCGTAAACAGATTGTGCACAAATGGAGCTCTATTCCCAATATTTCACTAGTCAATGGATGGACCGCAATATAGACCGCAAGGTTAAGATGTTTTTTCGAATAAAAAACTACAAGGGACAGCCCAATGGGGTTCTACGCAAAGGTAACGTAGGACTTCGTACCAATGTGAATGATTGTTATTATGTTTATATAGCCTGTGTAATAAACGAGGCGACATTGATCAATTAGCTGGATTGTGTATAACACAACTCTAATGGGACGTTGTATCGGTATAAATAAGTAAGTATGTTAGAAAATTCTATGCACTTTAAAAATCATTTAGCCCTAGAAATGGACGTTTGATTTGAATGTTGGTTTGATGAAAGGGAGACGTTTGTGTTGGCAGTGATTATTGTGTTGATATCATCGACGAGCTAGAGACCACTATCCTAATCGGGTTGTAGATAGTTGAGGGTCTGTTTGGGAATTCAAAGCTAATTATCAATGATATTTTTGAAAATTGATTTGACAGTTGCGAAAATATTCAACTGATTGAAGCGACCGAACAAAAATCTCCAATTGATGTGAAGAAAATTTATCGAGAAATGATCAAATTATTAGCGTTCAAAGTGTGTCTGTATTTTTCAAGTTTCTGACCCCTAACCTTGCCGATAAACGTAGTCCAGGTCAAAATAGCAGGGATGTGGTCCTAATGGAACTTAGGACCAGCATCAGGAAGTAATTTCGTGAGAAAATTGTTTACTCTTTAGAAAGAATTTGGTGGCCCTGAAAAGGGCTGTTTGGTTTAAATGACGATACGCTTGTATTTGCTACGATGGTGGAGAGGGCTTCTATTATTATGGCATGGAAGATGGTTGAGGATCTGTTAGGGAATATAATTTCAATAATTGATTATATTTTGGTCGTTGTTATAATGATAATGGTTGTCATTACTAGATGTTTCATAATTGAAAATCAAGATCGTTGGACGGTGATTAATACAAAATATCTCTTGCACTGTAAACGGAGGTCACAGCAGCGGTTCAGCGTTCAATTTGCTTCGGCGTACGCCATGATTGCTGTTCCTTTGCACTCCTGAGCGTGTAACGCATATGCTGCGACATTTAGTTCTAACTTTCAAACACTTTTTCAAAATATTTAGATTTTTATGAAATATTTGGTTTTTGTCGAACAGAAATCGATTCAGGATCGGCCAGGATTTTTGAATAAGGCAGGCGTCATGCTCATACAATGAACAATCTATTATAATAATTCAGTATAGTTCTCTTTAAAAATCAGAATAGTAACCCTGAAAAGGGCCCTTTGTGTGAAATACATCATATAATAGTTATTGGCATTCTATCGAAATTTGGGTACCGTGGCTACTGCAAACGAAACACAGATGGTTCAACTCCGAAAAAATACCGTTCTGTCTATCAAAACATAGTAATTGCGGATTCTTAACACTCAACGTTACGTTCTTTACAAAGATGAATATAAATTCTCCTTGGTCTTAATCAACCGACTGCATGGCACAATATAATTTAATTATAAATTATATTTAAACAAATGATTTATAATAAACATTGCATAAATAAATGGGTGCCTAGCCTACCGTTTGCTAGCAACAACCCGTGGAGCCATCAGCTACCTGACCAATGATTGCTCGCCAGTGCACCCTCCACCACCGCTGTTAATCCAAAACTGGCCCATTGCCGCTCCGAGCAGCTCTGAGGCTGCCGAGCGAATGAAGCATTTTGCGAATATGTACCCCTTTTATATAGTTCACTGCTACATATAAGACCTCCTTAACTTACATTTGAAATCTGTGATAGGAAAATACTGTGCCTTTAGTAAATTTACTCTTCAAAACGCAATTTTGCATTATTTTCAATAGTTCAATGTTAAAAATCAACTGTTTTAAATATTGGAATCGAAGCGTAGAAATTGTCCCAATCGATTGGTGCAAACATTGTGGAAATCAATTGTGAAATGACTTAGTTATTAACGTTCAAAACCTAAACACTTTTCGTGATGCTCCAACTTCTCGCAATCCGAGCGTGTATTGAAAACACAGAACTCAATATTGAAAACACAGACGTAGTCCTATGTCAAAAAAATAAGCACCTAAAGAGCTATGAAAATTTATGATATTTTGTTCGCAACATTTTGTCCTTCGCATATAGAGTGTTATTACATACCTTCTAGGTTAATTAAAGTCCTGCGGCTGATGAAGTTCTGCAAAGAGAAAAAGGAAATGTCAGTTATAAACTTGCATATATATAATTTACATGTTATTACTTTATAAGTAAAACGTTTTGCACAGGATTAAGTGACAGATTTTTGTTTACTCCGTTGAATTGCTATTCTAATGTGATTTTTGTTTATCAATCTTGTGTGTGAAGTGTTCCCGGCTTGTGCTGCCATTAGTGCCTTTTGAAAGACGCATCCCAAAATGGGTCAAAGTCGTGAAAATTGAATCACGGAATCATGAACTAAATAACGTTTAAAGGGAAAAATCCTGAAAACGTGAACTAGTTCATGGTCCGTTTTCATTTTCGAGAACGCTTTTTTCTCTGTATACAAGAGCACTAATTGGGAAAGCTTTATTCATGGAATTGGAGAGAGAGAGAGAGCAGTTCAAATGCAGTTATCCGGAAAGTGAACAAACCGGCTCTGGATGCTCAATTCAATAACCAGAGCAACGGGACATTTTAGAAATCCAGGTGAGCTAATTACTTCTTATTATTACTTTGGCTTCATTCATATACGCGATTAAAGCTTTTGGTCAGAGCAAAGTATCGAATTCTATTTCTGTGTCCTTGTTTGTTTGTTAGTTTGTTAGGAATTGTATAAGGATGGATTACGAGTTCAGCCTTTTGGAGGTCTGTCGAGAAAAAGCTTCACGTTGTGAAGCATCATGCTGCAAAGAATGTACCAGATACCAGAATCTTCAACATTACGCACGTTACATAAATAACAAAATTTGAATTTGGTTATATTACTCGCCTAGGGTAAATCATGTTTTTGTTCAGTAATGCAATAAGGAGCGCAAACCCTCTGATAAGTTCTCTTTCACCACCCGTAAATATATTCTCAGACATTCTTTTCTAGGGTAGGGAACGGCTTAATCAGGGGTCACTATTTTAATCAGTTGTTAGGAAATAGGTCTATAACTCCTACATTTTCCAAATTATTTCACTTTTAATGATACGATCATAAGCTTTATCTATTGGGCCAATGATTCGATGTATGAATCATGATTGATTACCAATTTATTACTGTCATTTTGAAGATTTAAAATACATCATCTAGAAACCATCAGTTTCTTACCTGCTGAAGAAGTTCGCTCAAATGTTGCCTTTGTGTATTTTGCATTTAATCGCGTGTACCGGAGAGCATGTCTTCATCAGCTCTCTCTCACAACTAGGCTTGTTGCCAGAATGTGATGTTGAACATTGAGTTAAATTTATTACATATTTAGATAATCTGAAATCGCTATTTATTTCATGTTTCTTCCAGTCATTGGAGGTTGATCTATGCTTATGATTATATTGTCCATCATCTGGCACTATCATTTGCAATAAAAAAATATGTTTTGGAGCTGTCCAATAGTACCCAACGATAAATAATGCTTCGCTGTTGAGCGGCAGCTATGGCATCACTGTTGCTTTTGAGAGAGCCCATGTTTCCTCTCTTCTTTGTTAACCATGGATATAGCGCACCGGTAATGTAACGTGAAGCCTGCTGTCTCTTGCATTTGTTTGTTTTTAAACGAAGCATCCCGTTTGTCGTCACAGTCGCTTTGGCTAACATTTGCGTGAGAGTAAATGAAATAAGAAATACACATTGCCAATCTAAAGATCAATGACAAACTAAAAGTTTGGTCGTGTACGTCTGTCTCATAACCTGCTAGTAGACGAGTTTGTGATCGTAGCAATCGACATGTTTTGGTTGATTGTTTTCGAGAGCGGATGGGTAAAACGAAGGAGCGGGTTGAGGAAATTGACGTTTGCAGCAAATCGTGAACTGGCCTATTTCATTTCGCCTTCGCACACATGCACAGAATCGCACTCATACAATATTGTTAGTTTATGTACAGATTGAGGAGCTGAAGAAAACATTTTTTTAATCGGAAAGCAATCCGCATGCTTTTAAAAAGTCCCTGCAATTGGGAACTTTATTCCATGGCTATGAAATTTTCTGAGCCTAATGCTCGTTGCTGAAGGTATGTTCCGATAGACCAGACGTAAGCAGAGGGATTAATGTCTAAATATTGGCAGTTCTAATTATAGATTACATACAGCTTCATCAAATGTCTCAGGTGCTGACTAAACTGCTTAAAACCCGTCGAGTGAAAAAAAGAAGACTAGTGCAATGCCAGAGAACGCGGCCATTTGCTGGTCAGAAGCAGCAAACGAAAACAACGCGCATGGGCGGGTGAAAAACTTGCACATAATTTTTGTTCCATTCACCCCCGAGTGTACCGCCAGTTTTGTTATGCAGGTTGCATATCTAGCGGGCAGTTTAGTAACGTTAATTTTTAGGCATATTTAATCGCGAGTGCATGAAATTAATCACGAATCAACGTCGAAAATTTTTACTTTTACGAATGAACAAGATAGTGTGACTGAGGAGGCGGACATGGGTGAGATCTATCTGATTATAACTATAGAACAAAAATCTTATTTTCAAAAAAACTAAATACGTGCCTGGTTTGGAAATTTTAAATTTCCAAATCTGGAAGTGTGTTGCAGTGCCCTTATCCAAATGATATCGGTAATGTTTACATGCGGGGCTTATTGGCAATAATGAAAATAACCTAGGAATGGGCGTGACTCTCCAGACATTCTGAAATGGGTTGCTGGATCTGCAGTAGAGCTATCGCATTCCAGCTCCCGGATTAGAAGCTGCTTCCAATGGTCACTTGAATGATTGTTGCAAACAGATTTCTTCCATAATACCATTGCCGGCCGATGGGTGTTAGATTGGACACACACACACACACACACACACACACACACACCCTGAGTATCACCACTCCACGCCGATGCTCAATAGAGTACACGCAGAGCGAAAATCGAACCACCGATACCAGTGGCCGTGCATTTTTCTTAAGCCCCGGTGGTTTGTACTTCCAGCAAGCGGGAAACCGAGTGAATTCAGCTGGCAAACACCGTAGCCAAGGGATTTAAATTTACGGATACCCTTCGACAGCTCCTTTGCTGCAGGACTTTCTTGTCGTGGGGGATTTTGCTTGTTTTCATATTTTTCCGATTCGTTTAATACCTAACTGTTACTTGCGACTTGATACCAGTTATTGTTCTCTGAAAAAATGCGTATGCCATCTCGATGATGGCCTGTTACCGAGTCTGTTTTCCCGGTTGTTTGCAGCTCATTCAATGGAGCGGATTTTCGGTATGAAATAAACATGTTTTTCGAAAACATACTTCGACCAAAGATTTTTCGTGGCACAAAGGCTACCCATGCGAGCCTCCAATGAACTCATAATTGAACTCTTCCTCTTCGAAATGACAGTGGTGAATTGATTAGGCAAGTTTTCAATGACGAGAAAATTCTCGGAAAAAGCCATTGTTTACGTTAGTCAGTTAGGCCATAATGAAAAATCTTCCCTTTCTGAATCGAATGCCCCGATCTGCGGTACTTTTATCTTTCCCGTGTGATCGAATCAAGCACATTCATAAATTGTTCAGTGTTCCATCTTTTTTTGTAGCATAGCTCACATGCAGAGCGTCTGAAAATGTCAGCACAAAAACGTGCCAAAGGTTTTTGAAGAGTTTATTACTAGACTTGCTTATAAGAATCACGATGTGATATTTTTGGCGTTTTCTTCTAAATGTCCCATTGAGATTCATTTTTTTAAATTCAATTCTAATAGGCTTTTTTTTGCAACATATGTCAAATATGTGAATTTCGTTATGGTATACGTTTTCATCATTTCTTATTTCCAGAAAAAGTTTCATGTCATCGGTATATATTAATGCTTTTAATTTATTCAGAATGAAGGAAATTTCGTTGACGTAAAAAATAAAAGGAAGAGGTTCTTAATGAGAGTCTTGAGGAACACCCGTAGTGACTTGAATTGGGTTTGAATATTTTCCATTAAATTTGAACGTACAGTGCTCTACCCGAGGATGTTTTGGATGCCATCAACCCTATCTATGAAGATCTTAGCAAAGATGCACTCCTGAAGCGATGTGTCGGAGGCTTCACGCAGAACAACAATGAGAATTTGAACCAACTGATTTGGAAAATCACACCAAAGCACCTCTGTCATCGTTGAAATTGCATCTTATGTGGCAGCCAGTGTCTTCAATGGAGTTTTTTTTTTTGATTTACTAACCTTCATGCAAGACATGGGAATTAGTAGTGGACCAAGCGCTCATGACTAGGCGCGATCAGCTGATTCCATACGTATAAGTCGAGCAGAGCAGGAAGATGAAAGACAAACTAAAGAAGGCAGAATTCGTCGTAGACAGAACTAAAAAGTTGCTTTAGACATTATGGATGATAGCAACGTCCTTTATGGACCTGACATTGTTGATTAAGTGTGAGGTGAGCTGACAAAATTCGCTTATGACCGTTTTATACCAGATTTTTTAGTGTTCAAAACTTTAAAGCGTTTTCCCCGCAACTCACGTTTTCAAAGTCGGTGTCCCTCATAACTTCAAAACTACTGCACCGATCCTTTTGAAATTTGAACACTATTTCTGTACATAATTTATGAGGTAACGCTGGAGAGATTTTTTTTTCAAATTTGTTAATAATTTTAATTTTTTTATAACAAATTAGCCAATTTTTTTTGCAAAAAATCGTGTTTTTCCCTTCAAATTGATCCAAAAAAGTGAAAAATTGAAATTTCGCAAAACTCTTCCCTGCGTTACCTGGGGAAATTAATAATCTAACGAATGATCTTTGTTTTTTTTTTCAGATGCTCCAGCGTCAAGTATTGAGGGACACCGCAATTCAATTTTTTTTTCGAGGAACATCCGGATAATTGCCATTGCCGTATTTTTGTATATTTATTCGTGAAAATCTCACATAATATTCTTCAAATGTCACTTATGTTTATTTTATCAAAAAAAATGAGACATCGGCTCCGTACAGCTAACGTGATTGAGCATCCCAAATAAACGAGCTAAATATTCCAACAAATGCCTATAGAGTTGACCGAATCATTGATGTGGAACTACACACTACCAAAATGTCATGTAAATTTATGTCCTCTGAGACCGACACATGCAACCGTTCTTTAGCACATAAGAATTAGTTGAAAGAGATGAGAAAATAAATTATATCAAACACATCTTTTGTCGAATTGCGTATGTGTCTGTTTCAGGAGACACAATTTTACACGAAATCTTTCTTTACGTTCCCCGACTTCTTACAAACACGAGTTACGTCTCGTGTAAAGTTCATAATTTCTAAGTGTGTACTTACTAACAAGTTAGGGTTTTCCATGATTATGTATTATTGACCAAATTTGGAATCGATGGGTTGGAGTGGAGCTTAAATGATATTTTGACGCACTCTTATATTTAAATTAACTATGGCTTCGAATCATGTTTAAAGATTTAAATGAATCTACACACTGGCAGAAAGTTTTGCAATTAGAGCAAAATAAAAAAAGTATCATAGATTTACAATAAAATTTATTGTAACCATACAATAGAATCAATAGTATGTACAGTTGATCGTATTGTTGGCGACGATAAGATAACATTAGGACTTATTGCTTCTACAATAGAATCTATTGTAAATTGAGATATCAACGATAGAATAAGGGGATTGTTATGTATCTTAACAATAAAAAATGTCACTTTTTTCTGAACAAATTTGAGTTAATAACTATTAATTGTATTGTTTCACAATTGTTGAAAATTCTAGCATATGGGGTGTATAGTAGTTCTATTGTAATCACAATGTGTATTTTTGATTTGTCTGATACATGAACAGTAAGATTCATGGTCGGCAATAAAATTTGTTGTTATTGTATATTATTAAATTGTAATTGTATCGTTATTTTTATCCGTTCCGCTTTCCCATTTTTACATCCACAGTTTGACGCCCCCACAAAAACAAATTGTACTACCACATCGTCAGAAGGCTCATCAATGATGAATGACTACCATACGATACACCCCTGTCTCCAACCGTGCATCCAGATAGTTCAACCTTAAAATCCATCTCACCAATCTTTTCACTCAAATTGGCAACACCTTTCGTCGAATTCACCTCTCACTGTTGCAACAAAAATGAGACCGAGAGCGCGAGCACGACTGCCGTTCACTCAATCTCAAATTTCCCCACAGAATCAACCTCTCCATACCTCACCCACTCAACCATACCGCTTGATGCACATGTTGCTCGACGCTTCGCTCCGTTTGCGCTCACCTGCGACTCCTTTGCGTTCGTCCCTTCTTTTATTTTCATTTCCCTTTAGCTCGATGATTTCAGTTTATTCCCCCTTCGTTCAATTTAAATTATAAACGTTCCCTTACTGCCTCCGAACGACAGGTACTTTCTGATACTGCTCGGTTGATGTCGAACGGATGCGACTTGTTCCACGTTCGGTAAAAAAAATCGAATGAAAAACCAAAACAAGGAAATTCAACGAAATTGGTCCCCCTTGCACGCCTTCATGCGTTGGTTCAGTGATTTTCCGGTAGAATTTTTTTATATCAACCGTGCGGTAATAATAGGTTCTAGCTCTTTAAATCCACCCAGCGTGAAAATTAACTCCTCAGGCGAAGATCGAGATAATTACCGGGAAGTGGTAATTCAATCATTCGGCAGCACTGGCAGCGAACTTCGCTCATTGCCTCTCTTCGTCGATGGAGAGTTGGAGCCAAGCCCCACATACACATCGATCAACTTGGAGCTGCCCCTCATCGGCCAAACGAGTCTCTCCTCTACTCGATCGACCGTCGTCGCCACAAAGAGAACACGATCAGAAGAGTGCAGAAACCTAATGTTTATTCAATTTTATATCGCAGCAGGCTTAATGGCCGAATTTGGCACTTGGTCGGCTTATCGGTTGGTCGTTTGAAAATGTAATGTTTTGGAATTCAAATTAGCGGTCAAATTGATATGGCCGGTGAATTATCATATTTTCGGAGATATTCTTTTTTTCCCGTACAAATTGGTTGAAAGCGCAGAGAACGACGGTGGACGAAAGTGGATAGGCGATCAACAGAAGAGTGGAACAGAAGAATGGAAGAATGTTCTGTCCGCAGGTTGTAAATCTTGTGTGGCTCTCATTGTCGTCGCCGGTTTCGGTGGTTTGTGAATGATTCAAGCGCCTCCCTATCCGGTAGTGGTTGCTGGTGGTAATAAAGCTGATCTCGAGTCGTGGGTGGTGCACAAATGAGGAACTGCCATTTTCGGAACCGACAAAGTGGGCCGGAATGCCGCCGATGAAAGTGATGATGAAAATGAATGGTTGGAGGATATTTTGTTTTTTGTTTTGTTTTCGGAGAGATTTTTAGGATTATTGATTAGCCGTCACTTGATATTTACACAGCTATGGGATAGTTTTCAATGTTTTCTTCAATAACTACTAACAAACAAGGTTGTTACTATGACTTCAAGATTATGGGGCCAATGATAGAAGTCGAGTCGAGCAACTTGATTCTTGAGTCGAGCGAAATTGCGCATTATAGAAGCCGACTGAAACTGATCGAGTCGGCAACGGAACTCAACTGTTAACTGTAGTGTTGACACTTTTCAAAACGTCTTTGAAAAATTACATCATGCAGTAATTTAGGACTTTCATCAATTTAGCTGTCATTTCAGTCGAAGAATAGGTATTTACATTTTTCACTCTTGTTTTGTGAATTACTCTAATGTTTTTTTTTTTTTTCAGAAAACCTTATTGGGACGCTGTTCCAAAGTCGCGATTTGAAGTCCTTTCGGGGAAGTTATTAATTAATATGTGGACAAGTGGCGATATCTTTTTCAAAGATGATTCAGAAAAGGGGTTTATTACCAATACCAATATATACCAATTTATGCGTGATGATACTATTGACAGCATAAATTCTTAAAACATTCAACATTCAAAGGTTGCTTTATAGATATGCATTGATCGATCTCATTTAAACGATTTTATCTCGAATTTTTCTGACCTTCTGGTAAAGAATTCTGGGACCCTAAGTGGGGATTTTTTCAGAACCATGTATTTTGTTTTGAATTTTTGGAGGATTCGCTGAATTTTGGAAGAATTCTCGAAACTTTTTTGGTATATTAATAAATGTCTTGAAAATTTTTTATGCTTCTCTGCTAAACTTCAGGGGAGTTTTCTTTCCGATCAAATCTCTTTAACGAGGTGAGATGGAAATCAAGGAATTGCAATTCATACATGGGCTTTTGTCCTAGCCCCAATACGATGTGAACGGTTGGGGAGATGGTAAGGCCTGTACTCGAAAAAAATGCACCAGACAAAAGTGTTGGCCAAAAATTTATTTTAAGTTGGATTATCTTGAAACTTTCAGGGAATGAATTAATACATATGGATTATGTTTCGGCATAAATACTTTATTCAATTTCTTTTCATCGCTGAAAGCCCGCACCTTTCCCTTAAGACCCCTCATTACATTTTGTGGAATGGTGGAGCCGACCTTTTTGGTCACTTTCATCCATTCTTTCTTCAACTCCAACTCGTTCTTAAACACCTTGGACGATTTTCGAACTTTGGCCTTCATTATGGCCCAAAATCTTTCCACCGGACGAATCCCTGGTGAATTTGGGGTGTTGGCGGTTTTTGGTAAAAAAGAACGTTATTGTCTCTGTACCAATCCAACGTCGATCGCGCGTTATGGTATGATGCCAGGTCCGGCCAAAATAACGTCTCGCCTCCGTGCGACCGCAGGAAGGGCAACAGATGATTCTGGAGGCACTCGATGCGGTAAATTTCGCTGTTGATGGTACCCGTTGTGATGTACGGTTTACTCAGTTTACCGCATTGGCATATGGCCTGCCAGAGCAAGTATTTTTTGGCGGATTTGTCCACTTTCTTCTTCCTCATGTCTCCCGGAACATCAAACCGTGATTTGGCAACGTAGAACTCCAGCCCCGGTATCTGCTTTGCGTCTGCCTTGATGTAGGTTTCGTCATCCATAACCACACACGTCGGTTTCGTTAACCACTCTCGATACAGCTTCCTTGCGCGGGATTTGGCCGCCGTGTTTTGTTGATCACGCCGGTTCGGTGCCTTGCGGACCTTGAATACACAAAGCCCAGCTCGTTTCATGGTTTGCTGAACGAACCAGGCGGAACACTTTGCCTTCAGAGTCGCGTCGCGAATCGAAAGGTTCGGATTACACTTGAAATAATCCAACACCTTCCGGGCCTTCACAGGGTCAGCTGTCTTCGATTTTCTTCCACTTCCAGTCCGCCGCTCGGTCGTCTGGGACTCCTTAAACGATTTTACCACCCGAGACACAGTTGTATGGGTGATTCCCCGTTGTCTTCCGAACCATCTCATGGTCGCAGTCGGATTTTCCATGACGGCGCGCAAAATTCTCCGGCGATTTTCTTCTTGTTTCGATGACTTCTCAATAACCACTGAACCGATTGTTATGAAATTTTGCGCATGTAAACAATTTACTCCAAACTAGATCCAAAGTTACACACCGATAAAAATGGTGCATTTTTTTCGAGTACAGACCTTATTTACCATATTTGCAAATGGTGTCATGAGGAATGCATATCATTATGGTCACACGAATGATTTTGGATTGACTGCTTCTTCTGTTTGTCAGTGATTATCTTGAATTTCAGGGAAGCTCTTTCCTGATCTTCGACAAAGCTCTTTACTGAAATTCTGGAAAGTTTTCTCCTGAACTTTTAGCAAGTTTGCTTATGAACTTCTTGGCAGTCACTGCTGATTTTCTTGTAGATTCACATCTAACAACCCAACATAACCTTCTACGAACAGTTGACAAGTTTTTTTTTTTGCTGAACTAAGTTACTGTTTACACTTCTGGTGAGTCCCATCCTGAACTGCGTTGAAAATTTATCCAAAACTTTGGGGAAGTTCTGTCCAGAATTTCTACAAAAATCTTCTTAAATTAGTTGGAAGTTTGTTCCTGAACTTCTGAGAAAATCTTGCTCAAACTACTAGGAAGTACCCATTATTCTTCTTGAACATTTCTGTCGGTTGTTGAGAAGGTTCCTAAAATTCTGAAATATTCTCTTCTGAACTTCATGAAAGCTCTCTAGCATTTCTGGGTAGTTCCAACTATACTTTTGGGAAGTTTCATCTGAAGATTTCCTAACTTCGAAAAGATATATTATGGTCATAAGAATGATTTCTTTTTCTCTCCTGATTTTCTAGGACGTGGCTTTTGGAGCCTTGTGGAGTTTTCTTTGTGTAAGTTTGTTTCTGAATTTTTGAGAAAGTTAAGAAAGCGCCCTCCCTGGTTGATTTCCTCCTGAACTTCGGGAATTTTTTTTTCCTGGGCTTTTGGGAAGTCCATCTTGAATTTCTGGGAAAACTCTAAGTCCTCTCCTGATTTTCTGGGAAGTTCTCTCCTTAACTTCTAGGAAATATTATCTTGTACTTCAAAGAGGTTTGGACGTGAATATTTTGGGATATTCCTGCTTGAATTACTAAGAAGTTTTCTTTCTATACTTCAAGAAATCTAGGACTAATTTCACAAACCACTCAACTCGTGGGTCGATTTGCTGATCCAAGGGGAACTGTACTGAAATAATGCGTTTAGAAGTACTTTTGAAAAAAAAAATTAGAGTTCTAAGATTAATTTCAAAAGCTCATCACATTAACTGTTGTGCTGAGTATTCGTGCAGCAACCGATTGGCTTGAGAGCTTATGTTAAGATCACAAACGAGAAATTGAAATTTACTTTTTGTTATTACTGTTGTATTCTAATCGAAATTATAGCGTTAGTATGATTTGACAGATTTTGAATTCTACTTTCGATATGTTTATTTTATGTATAAGCCCTTTTGAGCTATTGACAGCGAAGGCTGTCTTTTACTGGAACGGGCTGAAACTGAACCACAGATAAACAAAAACGAAAATATACGAGGCAACGGTCTCTTTTCTGATTTCAGACTCAGTTCTGTCAACAAGTGCGATTCAATCACGGTTAACACGGTATTCTAGAAATAACTAGTGGATAATAAAGTGGCGACGAGGTAATCGGTGAATTCGGAAGACGAAAATCGGGGACAATTGGTGCGGTCCGACGGTGGTGAAACCAAGTTTGTGACGCTATCACACGGTGATTATTGCAACCGTTTTGCATAGTTGGGGATTTGCTGCAAGCTGGCAGACTCTTTCGACGTCGGAGGAAGGCAGACACCGTAAACGCGACGAGATACGCGAAGAGATTTGGAAGCTAATGTGAGACGGTGTTGTACGGAGGTGGTTGTTTTTGGCAAGTTTCCTCATGAACTTCTTGACAGTCACTCCTGATGTTCTCGGAAATTCACATCTAACAACCCAACCTTACCTTCCAGAAACATGTGGTAAGTTTGTTTTTCCTGAACTTAGTCACTTTCTAAACTTCTGATAAGTCTCATCCTGAACTGCGAAGAAAATTTCTCCAAACTTTGGGAAAGCTTTCTCCAGAATTTCTTGGAAAATCTGCTTAAATTTTTTGGAAGTTTCTTCTTGACCTTATGAGAAGTCCTCTTCTAAACTTTAGGGAAGTTTTCTCTTGAACTTCGGAGAAGTTTGTTCCTGAATTTCTTAGAAATTCCTGCTTGAACTTCTCGAAAGTACCCCGTATATTTCTGGAAAGTTTCTTCCTGTTTTTCTCAAAATTGTCTACCTAAACTTCAGGGAATTCTTCAACATCTAAGAAACCTCATTCTGAACATTCCAGAATGTTTCTGAACTTCCAGGAAGCTCTCTAACAGGGCTTCAAATGGTGAGTTGACAACTTCGAAGGAGGGTGCGACCGACCTCTGGTCCTCAAAAGTTCCTACCTCACGCCTCCACGAGTCATATGATCACAAAAGACTGCCAGCTGAAACATGGAGACGCTGGTTGGCGTAGCCTGGGCAATGTTGTCAATCTGACAATAGCGAAGTGAGGGGGTGCGACTGAAGATCGTGTACCTTTAAATCATATTGTATATTTTCCATTGTCATTTTAATAATAATTTCAGCACGCTTTAGAATCATCTTTGCATTCCAAAACCATGTAAGACCCTGGAGCAACATGACAAGCATAAAAGGCTCAATTTATTTTTCATGAAATTATAAAATTCGAAAGAAAAAATTATTTTCACAAAATTTATAAAAGACTGGCTTATTATTAAATAAGCCATTTATTTCAGATATCAGCAAACTGGACTCTTCGATTACTCCAATTGCTATCTTTGAAATGTTACTAGAAATGTATGAAGAAAAAATATAACAATATGTCTTATAAAATAATATTTTTTATTGAAATTTCATCTTTGACTTTTGGAATGATCTATACTGTTTCAGCTTTTCCAGGACTAGGAGGATATTAATACATATCTAATTTTTATTTATTTTTCAGTAACAATCCATTGGATGTCAAGAGGTGGCAACGGAGTCGGTGATAGGCTTTTGCAATTATTATTGAATGTAATTTTCATTACCGTTTTGCAAATGAACATTTTACCAAATTCGAGCGGATATGATTCATACAGCGCTGTATTCATTTAGCTTGTGTCTGATTTTACAGTTCAATCCTTGTCATTACTTTATCATTACACACAATATTATTACATTTGATAATTGTGGTTTTATTGATTTTACTTCATAGATGAGGTTATAAAATCCGCATCAAGCAGCAAATAGTGACCAGAGTAAAATAAAATGATTAAATTTCAATATATGTAACAAACTTTTTCAGGATACCTCAAACCGAGATTTTAGTGAATTGCTGCTATCGCTGAAAAAAACGAAAACGTGCTTAAGCGCGGAACCACAGAACTCTACACTTTAACACTATACAACATTTCTTGCATTTCAGGATCAACCGAACGAAGATCATAAATAATAGATACGAATGCTTGTAGTATTTTTCATTTACATAAATATGTATGTACACTATTATATAAATATTTCATGGGAATGGGAGGGACCATCAGGGCACCCGATTGAAGCACTCTGGATGGGGAGAGTGGGAATGCCAACTCCCCATTGCTAACAGTTTATGAATAGAGGGCGGGCTCTTCTCCCCGCCCATTGGGGCATCCTCATGTTAGATAGCTTGCTCTTTTGACCAATTGTCCAGTTTTGTTGTTGGAAGGAGATTCTTTATATCCCTGTGGATACGTATAAGTGATGTTGCATATCGATCCACCCAACCCGTTTTTGGCCCTTCATACAATGGCATGATAAGGATAATCAGTGGTTATTAAAGCTTGATCAAGTCTAACAGAGAGGAGTGCCCATTGCTGTCGGACTTAGTTTCCGTGCTACAATGGGTGGTAGTACATATCATACATCATCATACATCATACTTAAACTTTGAGCCCTAAGGTGAACTTCACTAGATTTAAAAAAAAGCCGCCATTATGGCAAATTTGCTTTGCCACTTCAAATTCTGAAATGCACAAATCTAAGAAACTACAAACATGTCACAAGCCAAACTTTAATCCTATTGTTGCTGCACTGCATCGAACAAGTCATCGACATTTTGCATGTGAAATCTTTGTTTGCACCGTGTTCAATGTATTCTCATACACTTTTTCGTTTCGATGTACCGACCAATAATGCCACACATGTTAAGAATGTATTGTTGTAAATTTTCTCTTACACAGTTTGAAAGAAACATTGAATTTTCTGCGTAATCTAATGCACATGCAGGGAATGCTAGATGTGGCATAAAATCATGGGATATTTCATGTAAATATAAGCCAGATATTCCTGGAATTAGTCTGTTACATGAAAGATTGCAAACAATTCCTTTGTTTACCCTGATTTGGGCTTGGAAATAAACGGGAGGAAATTTTATGCGCCTGTTAAAATTTTTTTTTCTGTGTAGGTTGTGCAAATAAACACCGGCTGTGTTTGCTTGTTGTCATTCACAGGGATGGTAGCGGATATCTGGATAAATAATAGGGATTTTAGTGACTAAAATAATCAAAATAGTGACCAAATAGTGAAGGAGATGTTCGCTCATCGCCATGAGGCATCAAGAGTAGACAGTCATGTATGCTAGAATGAAAGATATGAAGAGAAAGTGTTGAAAGTTCCGTCAATGTACGGTAGGTTGGAAATAGAATAGAAGTATTGAAAATTGAGCGAAAGGGCATGGGTAAAGTAGTACTCAAACCAAGGACGTTATCATTGCCTAACATCCCACTGCGGGGTAGATCAAGGCACGGACGAATCTGCCACCTTGACTGGCAAAAGTAACGTGTTAGATCGCGCTGATAAAGGGTGTATTCGATAAAAATGGCACACACATATATACTCATCAAAATTAAACTGATAATCGGATTTTCTTGAAATTTTCAGGGAATGAAGAACTACTAATGAGTTTTGATTTACAACATTTGTTTTATTCAATTTCTCCCATCCCGAATGCCCGCACCTTGCTTTTCACTCCACCCATCAAATTTTGTACAACCGATTTTCCCAGTGTTTTGGTTGTTTTTTACCCAAATTTTCTTCAATTCTAGCTCTGTTTTTATAGTTTTGGGATGTTTGCGAAGTTCCGTTTTCATAATTGCCCAGAATTTTTCAATTGGACGAAGTTCCGGTGAATTTGATGGGTTCATATCCTTTGGCACAAAATTGACTCCGTTGGCTCGGTACCACTCCAATACGTTTCGAGCGTAGTGGCAGGATGCTAGATCAGGCCAAAACAGAGTTGATCCTTTGTGTTTCTTAATGAATGGCAAGAGACGCTTCTTAAGGCACTCTTCCGTGTAAATCGCACCGTTTATTGTTCCGGAAGTGATGAAGGGAGCACTTATTTCACCACATCCGCAAATCGCCTGCCAGATTAGAAACTTCTTTGCAAATTTCGATAGTTTCTTCTTTCGAACATCCTCCGGAACATCGAACTTCGACTTGGCAACGAAATATTCTTGCCCAGGAAGTTGACGGAAGTCGGCCTTGTTGTATTTGCAATTCCAAGCCTTTTAGCAATCCACCGGTGGGACGCCCCTGGATTTTGATTGTTGTGAGTGCACAAAATTTTCTCACGGACAATTTCTTGTTTCGACGACATGACTGGAACTACTGAATGTATAACTATGAAACTTGGCAGATGTAAATAATACACTATGGATAAGATCTACTCAAATTTCTAGGTTTTTTACTCATACGATTCAAAAGTTACAGAAGATTTTCTGTGTGCCATTTTTATCGAATACACCCTTTAGCTTGTGATAATTTCTAGCGGTAGTTTGTACACACTCTGTTTTTGATGCGTACATGGGAGAGGAACCCCTCTCCGTTTGGGTTTGAAGTAGCTATTCAAATGCAAATTGGTTTTATTCATGTTTTATGGTAGTTTTATCAAAGCATTATGGAGTTTATCCGGTTTTATCTGGGCATTTTCCAAGTTAAGGTGGTTTTAATTCATTTACAGTTCTTAAGAGTGATTAAAGAACACTTGAAGAAACCTCCAAAAAACTACATCATTTATAAGTGTAATTCACCTTATCAGTAGTTTTATAAGATACTTGATCCCCCTCTCAAGACATCGTTTCGCAACTTGCATAAAACCTGATAAAAGTTTTGTAAAAGTTTTATGATATTCTTCTTTAAGATGAATGTATCTTGGAAATGCTGCCATAAAACTCTCTTAGAACCATTTGATTTTAAATAAGAGCACATGTTCTTGAGAAAGAACATTATGTGAAAAATAAACAAACTGTCACAATGGACGCCCACAGGTGGAAGAAATAAAAAACTAGTGGACCGTTCAAGCGGAAATTTAATTAAAACCCATCCAATATATTGAACACTCCTTCATCTCAGCCACCAACGACAATATTTTTTTACCATTCCATTGGATTCGCAGCTTACTGAGACTAACTTATCAAAAGCGTCTATGCGTTATGCGTCCTATTTTTTGTAACGAATAAAATAAAATGGTGCAATGTGTCGCCAGTAGAAAACCGAAATGCATAACTCATGATATTTGATTTTATGCCAGTTGGCAAGTTGAACCTAACGTCTCAGGTAGTGCGTTATTATTATCTATTCTTCTTCCCAAATCCATTATTAGCATATTCAAGATAGAGTTTTTTTTTATGTTTTAATCGACTTACGCTGGAGATTAAAAACAATAAATTATAAGCTGTAATTATGAACAACAATTATGCATAGGCACTTTTTATTTGAACGTTCACATTTTCTTTGTTTATGATTCTCCACACTGATTTTATGGCTATCTTACGAAAGACTTGTTTACCTTGAGCAATTCAAACAAGTTTTATTCAAGCGTTACTCCTCGTTTTCAAGAATAGAACAAGTAAAGATGAACTTATCGCGCTCCTAAAAAAATCTTGTTAGTCTTGTGCAAGAAATATTAGTATTATATGCATTTTATGGTAGTTTTAGATAAAACCATTGAAAAAATGGCGAGCGTGGCTATTTTGGATTCTCTCGGCATGGTAGCCATTTACATATGTTTGCAAAAAAACTCTCGTTTTTCCAATGCTACGAACAATATGTGCTGTTTAAAATACCTTTTGAAACATAAAATGGATTGTAGACATAATTTATTCAAGATCTAAAAATTTATCAGCCTTGTCACCTATTTGTTGAATTTTCAATTAATTTTTATTTTTCAAATAAATCAATGTTCTAGCAATGATTCCGTGGCGCATAAAAATTTTCGAACTTTTATGTTATAAGACACCAACAAACTGAACGTCGCATGAAAATTTTATCAATTGCAGGCAAAAAACTCATGCATTTATGGTCAATTTTACAATTAATTTACATACGTATCCACTTTGGAAAAGAAACATCATATGTATATCGATGTTTTTTTTTAGTTTAAAAAAGTCCCCATTCAGCAGAACAAATCCAAAAATGGAATCTTCGAAACATATTTGTTTACAGACTAGAAGTGTTCTTTCAGAGGAAAATCATAAAACTACCAAAACTTGTGGTAGTTTTATCATAGTTTTAAGCATGTCCTGAATGTAATTGCAATTATGTACCGATAAAACTATCAAGTTTTAAGCGAATCTTGGGAAATAGTCTTGAGAACCTCCTGTAGTATGGGCCTTTTTGAACTTAAATACTGTATTCGATGAAATTTGGACACACGCAATTGTTCATAATTTTTTAGCGTGTGGGTAAAAATTATGGAAATTTTAACTGAATGTATTTCATTGTGTTGTGTCAATTGTGTAATGAAATTTTCGTTTCGTGAAAATCGGTCGAGTGATTTCAGTGATGGCTTCGAATGAAGAAATAGTGCGCCAACAAATTTTGGGCACTCATTTCGAAAACCCAAACGCTTCTCATCGATGGATCGGAAAACAGCTCGGAATCGGTAAGACAACCAAGCGGAAAAATGGTAGTGGCAAAAAACGTGGCACATCAAATCCGGAGAAGGCCAGGATGGTATTGAACCAATTTAAGCGTTATCCCAACATTTCGATCAGGGATGTTGCGAAAAAGGCGAAAGTTTCAGTTTGTTTTGTGCAGAAAACAATGAAACGTTCTGGATTACATGTGTACAAGGTCCAGAAGGCACCGAACCGGAGCGATAAACAGAACTCGGTGGCCAAAACTCGTGCAAGAAAACTGTACAGGGAGTGGCTCACAAAACCATTCTGCATTGAGATGGACAATGAGACCTACATTAAAGCCGACACCAAACAAATGCCAGGACAGGAACACTACGTCGCCACCTCTAAGTTGGCCATTCCGGAGAGTGTACGGAAGAAGAAACTGTCGAAATTCGCCAAAAAATTCCTTGTCTGGCAAGCGATCTGCGGATGTGGCAAAATGAGTCAGCCCTTCATCACCTCTGGGACCGTCAACGGACAAATCTACAAGGACGAATACCTCCAAAAACGACTTCTGCCCGTCTTTAGATCTCACGATGGCCCGACACTGTTTTGGCCGGATTTGGCATCTTGCCACTATGCCCGGCCCGTCTTAGACTGGTACAAAGATAATAATGTAGTTTTTGTACCAAAATAAGTCAACCCTCCAAACACTCCGGAACTTCGCCCAATTGAAAAATGTTGGGCAATCATGAAGGCAAAGCTCGTTAAAACTCCAAAACTGATAGAAAATGAACTTGAACTAAAGAAAGTGTGGTTAAAAGTAAGTAAGCAAGTCGGTCCTATCATTGCCCAAAATTTGATGAAAGGGGTCAAGGCAAAGGTGCGGGCATTTGGGTTGGGAGAAGAGGTTCAATAAACCAATGATGTCAAAACTTAACCATTTAGTAGTACTTTATTTCCAGAAAGTTTGAAAAGAATCGGACTCAAGGAAAATTTTTGGTGACCTATTTTGTGTGTCCAAATTTCATCGAATACAGTCTTTATGAGGGTTTTATGGCTGTTTTATCGATGTTATGTAGAATATCTAGTTTTATGCGTGGTTTTATCAAATGAGTCTTGAGAACTTCTTCAAGTGTACCTTAAAATTGAATTTGTTACTTGGGTTACATTCATTTGCGATCTAGCCACCGTCAAAAGTGTTTCAATTGAAATTCAAGCTTGCTTCAAACGACCGTGAATCAACTTCGTTGAAATTGATTTCATTTCATCGCCTCCCCCGAGCAGTGGTAGGCGCCATTGAAGCATTGTCATTTGACGAAAAGTGTATTTATCACTTTTTTGGTGTATATTTCTCGACTTTTATATAGTTTAGTCAGATCTATTTTATTCTATTTTGCTTTTTTTACTTTTTACAATCGGTGGTGCGGAAATAGTGACTTTAGTGACTCTTTCCCGCAAAAAAATGACTTTAGTGACTTTTGGATGCAAATAGTGACTTTTTAGTGACTAGCCTCAGCATAGTGACAAAGTCACAAAAAGTGACCTGCATTCAGTATCTTTCGCGGACTGTGGAGCTATTTCTTGGCGCGATTATTAAAAAGTTTTTGATATGTTAGCGCCCAAACACCATTTTCAGAGCTTTGAGAAACCTATATAGGTGTGAAGCGCAATTTTGTTTAACGAAGCGTCAGAAGTTACACACGTGACACTTCCTCATTGGATGACCCGAAGAGATCTGGCCGACCTCGCTCGGTGAGAGATGCGTGAACGATTGAAGTCGTCAGGGAACGGATCCGGCGAAAATCGCAGTGGTCGGTACGGAAAATGGATACCGATTAGAATGTTTCGAAATTGTCTTTGTACAGTATTCTGAAACAAGATCAGGGACTCCAGGCATTCAAAAAACAAAAAGTTCATGGAGTTTTCAAGGCTCCGAAGAAGAAAAGTCTCGAAAGATCGAATCTTATCCTATCACGGCATGCTGGGGAGGAGTTCGACTTTTCCGACGAAAAAAATATGTGTTCGACGACGCTGGTGGTGTGGAGGTAAGCCTGATTGCCTCTGACCCCAGTCGGTCTGTTATCAATTCCAGTCACGTCAGTTCACGTCTTTCTTCGGAAGGGAAGTAATGCAATAAATTGAACTCCTTGATTTTCAAGGCTTTTCCAGGCAGTCGACACTCTGCCATATCTTTATAATAAAAAGAAGTTGTTCGAACTCTCATGATCCGATTGCTTCTCACCAATGAGTGCCATGCAGCATCAACTTTCTATACTAATCTCTATCTTTTGACCGGAGCCAAATCTGATTGTCCATCTCTTATTGTAACACAGTGCTTTCAACACACTGCATTAATTTATGACCGTAGAGTAACACGGACAAACTGCTTTAACAACACGTGGCTGACGTTGAATTGTACATATTAATAACATTTCTAAGATAATGATCTTTGGATACTTACCAGGAACAATAAAATAAAGGCGATTAAGTTTTACACTGTGCTGAACATGATCTGAAATAGTAAAAGAAAATAATGCAATTAGTTTCCAGCCTATAGTTCATTCGAAAAATGAAAAAAAAATGGAAGAGCATGAGCATGATTGACCATCCCATGATGCTTCTCCGTTATTGCCAGATTAGCTGTTATTACGCAGTGAACCCACAGTTAATGCCAGTACAGTAAATACATTACCTATATTTAAAGAAATATATATATTTTGGATTTGACTCCACTCATGAGGTTTTGGACAGTAGTTTTGTCGCATTGTCTGGAAGCAGCAGACCAATGCTTTTTTAACTCTTCCATGGTCTTGCACTCCTTACCACTCTTGTTAATGTTGCGCTTAACGATAAACCAGTAGCGTTCAACTGGACGAAGCTGTGGACAATTGGGAGGATTGATGTCTTTCTCAATGAAATCTACTCTATTTTCTCCATCCATTCTCCATCGAACTGTGGTTTTGGCGTAGTGGCCAAATCAAGCCAAAACACTGGAGGAACCTTGTGCTGCTTGTATAACGGAAGCATCCACTTCTGCAAACACTCAGTACGATAAACTTCGGCATTGGTCGATTTGGAGGCGCAGGAACAAATTGAAAAATGGCTAAATTTTTTCACCTAACGACTGTTCCAGAAAGTATAAGCACACCTCATTTTAACGGTCACTTTGAATATAATGTAATATACCAGCATGTTTTGGCTGCGTCCTTTTGTTTGCACATTTCTGAATGACATAGCATATAAAAGGGGTTCACTTTTGTGTTACCTATCAAAATGCGCGGTCTTACTCCGGAACAACGAAAAAGTATCGTGCATAAATGGTGCACTGTGAGCGGACTCTCCTTGAGAAAATTGGCCAAGGAAGAGGGTGTAAGCGGTACGATCTGCGATTCGAAAATTTAGAGAACAGTGTACGTTTGAAGATGCGCCGAAGAGTGGTCGGAAATTCGGTCCTGTTAGTCCGGATATCGATAAAAAGATCAGGGATGCCTTCAAAGGAAAACCAACGACTTTCGTTCGGGATGTTGCGAAAAAAACTAGGGACCTCGTCGAGTAACGTCATGCGTGCCATAGAAAGACTTGGGCTAAAAACATACCGGAAGCAGAAAAAACCCAAAAGGAACCCAAAACAGGCCGCGTCCGTGAAACCACGGGCCCGCAAACTCTACGATTCTTTATTGTGTAGAAATTCGGGGTGTATAATAATGGACGATGAAACGTATGTGAAACTAGATTACAAAACGCTTCCCGGACCACAATTCTATACTGTAAGCGAAGACAAAGACATCCCCAAAACGGAGAAGGCCATTTTTACCGAAAAATTCGGTTAGAAGGTTATGGTTTGGCAGGCAATATGCGAGTGTGGTAAAACATCTAGTCCAAAAATCACAACGGAGACGATGAACACTTAGAAATACGTTAAGGAATGTCTCCAGAAACGATTATTGCCGATGATCAGGCAGCACGAAGGTCAAGTAGTGTTTTGGCCTGATTTGGCGTCATGTCATTACGCAAAGGACACTTTAGAATGGTACAAAAGCAAAGCTTCGAAAATTCATAAAACCAGCGGACGACATCCAAAAATTTAAAAAAGGTTGGCCAAAAGTGGTCAAAATGGTGGGAAGTACCACTGTGCAGAAGCTAATGGGTCATGTTCGATGAAAAGTTAGAAGTCTTGGCTATGATTAAATATTTTGATTAAACGAGAGTAAAATATCATATAAAACACAAATACAAATATGATTTGCCAAATAAAATTATTAACATAAAAAAAAACATGACTTTTTTGTTATTTTGAAAGTGTCCTTATACTTTCTGGAACAGTCTATAGAACGACTTTTCGAAGATGCTCACATTTTCGCCGATGACCTTGGTGTAAAATTGCAGTCCTGAAAGACATCGATCAAAACGCAGGCAGACGGTCCGGATGGCCGTTCGTGCTACGGATTGAACTGCGAGGAATTAGAAAGTGAGAGTTTCAGCTTTGGTCATAATCGAGATTATTGGACTGGTCACACACGCTCCGGAAGCGTAGCGTACCATTTTGTAGTATGCTGGGGCGAGGGTCTGCAGTGTATCCGGCCCTCTTCGGCTCACTTGTCCTAATCCATACGGCTGCTTCGCAGTGACTAGCGCCTCGGTTGCCACGCGGGACTTTCGCTCCGATCATCTGGAGGATCCGCAGTCACGAATCACACGCTTTTCTTACCGCGTTGCATTGCGGCCATAACGTGACAACCAGTATCCTCAGATGCTTGGTCTTCGGGACAGCGGTTCGATCGATGGTGATCTCTTGCGCCGGCTCACGACGCGCATTTGGACTGCAGTAGAATGTCTGCGACTTCGTTGTGGACATGACGAACCCCACGCTTTTCGCCCATTTGTCCACATCCACCTTCTTTTTGGGGAAATGCTCCTTAAACTGTGGAAAAATGCTCCTTAGATGCGTTTGCCCGGTATAATGCAATCAGAGGTATTAACCTTCTGATTAGCGCTTGCCGGTTGTTTTGACGGGTCTTAAGTTTCTTCAAGATTGTATAGCGGAGCTTTGCTCCGCAATCTTCGAGGTAGTTTTGACGGGTTTAAATTTCATTTTGATGAGTCTTAATTTCATGTTGAAGAGTCTTAATCACACAAGTCGATATTGAATAATTTAATAATGAAGTTGAGGTCTCCTTTAGCTCAGTCCGCAGGTGCAGCTTTTATGCAAAACCTTGCTGGAGACGCGTTGGAAGATTTCTCGACTTCCCATCGAAATCTCAACCAATAACCGCGGAAGTGTTTCTAAAAAAGTTGATCTAGAATGTTGAGAGCAGGAAAAAGGTCGCTCAAGGAGCATACAAATAACCCAGGAGGAAGAAAAACGAAGTGAACTCTGACCAATAAGCATGACAATATGCAATAAATCAACCCTTTGTCTGCATTTCAGATACTACAAGCAATATATTAGCATTATATCAGCATCAAATTTGCTGTAAAGTAGCATTTTAAACGTTTTTAAATGCTTCTTGTTAAATAAGCATGTCGAATGCAAAATAGCCATATTAAAGCATTGTCATAACATTGCAGTTAAACTGAGCTGCTTCTGGATCTCTTTTACATGTACAATAGCGCAATCTAGTGACATAAAGTCAAACCACACTATCTATCTTCCGGAAGCACTTGACCTTCTGAACAACTTTGCTGAAGGTTCGAATTTTCTTGGAGGCCGAGTTAAAGATAAAAAAATGTCCGAAGATGCTTTGTTGAACAAGCCTACTACAGGTGTACCTCGATAGTACGTACATCAACTTTTTCACTTCAAATCGAAATTGCATTAAAAATACTGATTGTATCTGAAATCAAATATAACCAAAAAAAAAGAGCAGAAGGTTGCTCTTTCTTTTGGTTGTATTAGATTTCAGATATAACCAGTAGTTTTTATGCAATTGCGATTTGAATTGAGAAAGTTGATGTACGTACTATCGAGGTATGCATGTAGCATCACATAAAAAGGGGATTCGGAATTGTATGAAGGTCCTTGAAATTCTCAACAACTCTTCGGAAGGTTCGAACTTTCTAGGTGGTCTTAATCACGATATAAACTCGTTGCAAAATGCTCTCTTTTACATGCCCACTTGCGGTACCTAGTGGCCAAATATTGAACGACACTCTCCAGCTTTTAAAAGTTCTTGACTCTCTGAACAATTTTGCTGAGGGTTCCTCCTTTCTAGGTGGTTGGGATAGCGATATAAAATCGTTCAAAAATGCACTCTACTACACGTCCACTAGCGCCACGTACTGATAGAATTCCGAACCATACTCTCCACCTTTCAAATGGATTTGACCTTCTGAACAACTTTGCTGAAGGTTGGAATGATATAAACTCGTTAAAAAATTACCGCTTTTAGATGCCCACTAGCGCCACGTAGTGATCGAATTCCGAACCATACCTTCCAGCTTCTCGAAGCCTTTGACCTCCCGAACAACTTGGCTGGAGGTTCGAACTTTCTAGTTGGTCGGGCTAAAAATATAAAATCGGTCAAAAATGCTCTCTTTTACAAGAGCACTAGCGCCACGTAGTGACCATTTTTCCAACCATACTCTCCACCTTCTGGAAGCTCCTGACCTTCTTAATAAATTTGCTCAGGTCAACATTTCTAAATGTTCAAGGTAATCAAGGTTTCAAGATATACTTGCTTCAACTCTGTGTGCTAAACAAAGAAAGAAAACTAAAAATCGAAAAGGACTAACGTTTGCATAAAAAAAATGGACTTTTTTCTTTGGTGTTAAAAAAAAAGCTAAAACAAATTCTACGCCCTTGCGAGCGGCCTTCCGGCAGTTAGACGGGAACATTCGCCATGGCGGACGAAAACATGCGTGTAGGCATGTTTTTGAGTTCTTTCTTCGTTTTATTTATCAATTCCTCCAACAGACAAAATTGTTGGAGTAGATCTTACGCTTCAGGTTGGCCTAGAGATTCTCGATGGGACGCAACTGGGGGACGTTGGGCGGGTTCGTCGACTTGGGTACCACATTGATATTCAGCCGCTCCATCTCCTCCAACGATCGCTTCGAGTAGTGGGCCGACGCCAGATCCGGCCAGAATACCGCGTCTTCGCCCTTATTGTATTTCTTGATGAACGACGCAACTTCCGGCAGGCATTTCGTACTATAAATTTCCCCGTTCACGGCCAGTCCGGAGCGAAAGATGAGCGGTTTTGACATCCCCTTCTCGCTGATTGTCAGCCACAGCAGCACCTTCTTGGGGAACTTGGTGTGTGAAATGAACTTCACCTCGGAACTCACTTCCTTCGTGGGGGAAGTAAAACACGAAGTGCCCAAACCTATCGATGCCATCCAGGGTGAGATAGGTTTCGTCGGCCCTCACCACCGCCACGTCGCGATTCGCCGGGAAAATCGAGTTGACCATCCTATTCAGCTCCGAAACCAGTGGACGCGACTTCCGCTTCCTGACATATAGGTATGTTCATGTACTTTTTCACTGTTTGGCCGGTTGAACCGACCTCCCGGCCAAGCGCACGCAGCGGTGTAGCCACTTTTCCCTCGGTTTTCCTCTTCAGCATCCTTTGGAGCATCTTGTCGCTCAGGGTCGTCGGCCGTCCGGAACCAGGGGTGGCATTATGTAGCTCGAAACGAACGACTTTTTGTACGAACGTTTGTGAGAAAAAGTTCTTCGTTTCGAGATGCGCAATACGGCCCCAGGCTTTCTTTCGATGCTCTGATTGTTGTCTAATAGTGCCAAGATTTTGTAGATGCCGGAACGGCCATATCCGGCGTCCACAAAGTGCCGCACGATGTCCGTTTTCGACGCGGCGGGGTGCCGTTCATTGAACGCGCACACTTCTGAACGGAGTTGCTTCACTGTTTTTGCCATCATGGTTAGAGTTCGACTGATAGAGCTGTCAAATTTCGTCTGCTGACTCATGGGTTACTATGATTGATGCTGCCTGGGTAGTTTCGTCAGTGCGGGTGAAGGTACACCCATGAAAATCGGCAATTTTTGTCCATTTTTTTAAATGCAAACATAGCATCATAAATTCTACTGTTCTGGGTGACTCGATACTTTTTGAGGGTGATGCAATATTTATGTGTGTGTTGCAATACTTCCCTAGTGAGTCGATATTTTTGACTGGTATATATGCAGAGGTTGAAAAAACACTTGCTGTGAAAACGGTGCCAAGTATTATCTCTTACGCATGGACCCCGACGAAGAAGGTTCATTGTACCCACTTAACCTTAGCCGCATTAAGCCAAACTAATTACTTTTCCATGTGTCCAATTAAAGCCTTCTAACTGCAACTTTTAACCTAATTGGAACAAGACGCATTAAATCGAAACCCAAAACGAGAACAAATCGTGCCTCACACTCGGGCTGGGCTCCCTCTACCCTCGTAAAGCAGAACAATATGCCTCCAACACGAACATTAAAATCGAAGAGAATAGAACGTAAAAATATAAACAAACGGCACGTCAAAACAAATTGAGAGAAGGCAATTGCACCGGAATTACACCGAACATACACGCCCGGCACGAGTTCCGAGAAGATGAAAACAAACCGAAAATACCACCAACACCATCATCATCAGCATCGCCTACTTGATCAAGATCCTCCGAGAACCAGAAACGTCTCTGAGCAAATGAGGTACACCTAACTGTTGCTGCCGAAGAAGAGCACATGGTTTTCACGCACAGCTTGCGCTTTTTAGCCTGAACTTGCTTCTTCTTCTTCTTCTTCTTTTCCGGCACTGTTACTGACATTGAAAGAACACTCAAGCAGACCGAGGTGAGCCGATTTCTGGCCTCTTCCGTTTAAAAGTCGATTTAATGTAGGCCATTATTCTAGCGTTTCTTCCTGATGAACTCCGGCCAGACGAGCGCAGTTTTAATAACAGACTGCCGGAGATGCTCGGCCGACCGACGGCGATTGAATAATTCTGCATTCAGCAACCAGAGGCAGTTATGAGTTATGACAAGCCGTAAAACAGGCATGTTTGGTCAGCATGGGCATGTTTTTAATTTCCGGGGGGAGGTTGGGGTACCAGTCGCGGGGGATGATACATGTGTTTGAACAACACATGCAATCGTTAAAAACAGCCATGCATGTTTAACTTCGGAATTCATGAAACCTCGTTCTTCACAAACAAACACCGGCTCTGCCCAAAAGGTAAACGAGGGGTTCCTTTTTTTGGTTTTACAGCCGTCCACTACTGTTGATATTGGCATCAGGACGTGGAAAGGGAAAATGGGAAACATGCGATGGGGAGGTAATTTATCAAAGGGCTTTTAAAATCATCAAATGTCCTTCGTTTACCTTTTGGTCGGTGCATGAGCTGAGTTGGCTTTACGATGGGGATTCAGGGATGGCTAGTTTATCATTGCTTCACGAAAAAATACGAACTGAGGAGTTATCCTTTGAACCGTGGGATTTTCAACTACGAGAATAAACGGAAATGTGTAGTAATATTACACAAATAGAAACGGCTAGCTTTCGAAGATGTCTGAGTTGTCGGTCTGGTGGCAAACAGAAAAGATGTAAATACGAATGGCTGCCCCAGTAAATATGGACGCACCCATATTTCAGTAAAAATACTACATAAGTGATGGAAATTTAATTTTTATTAGACTGTTTACTGTTACATTACAGTAAAGCATCAGGTATGTGTTCTGGATGTTTGCAATCTAGCGATTTTTTGCTAGCTGTTGCACCTTCTTGCGAACATTTTTTATAAGATTCAGGAAAGATTTCTGAGCGAAAAGTTTTGAAACTTTTTTCTTCATCAAACTGTTGAATGGTTTCTGCTGCAAATACATGTTTCCAAAGATTGTAACCCGTCATTTGAGGGTTACAATAAGATCTATTGGTTCTTGGGCCAATTTAGTTCAGACCACAAAAGAGGAATTGTTAATATATGTACGTGTGTTTGATTACTAATTTAATATTAAATGGCTATACATAAAATAAATGTCCTTGGTCCATATTCACATGTTTGATGGATGTTTATTTTGTATATAATAGTTTTAGGGTGTAAATAAACAATTATCGTAAATTAAAGATGACATTTGTGTCCAAACATGTAAATATAGATGTGTTTGTTTGTTTACCTCCTGGTTGATGCTGATGAAGAAATATTAATTTACACTATTTATTTAAATATTTATTAACATTATTTATTAATATATTTATTTACATTATTCATTTATTTCTTTATTCAGATATTTATTAACATTAAATTGTTTATTGAAACGAATATAAACACTATTTATCAAACTAAATTATGCGTGAAATGAAGAATGTAAAAGAAAACAAGCACTAAGGGTCTAAAATATGTACAGATTTTGCATGCAATCTAGTCTTTTAAAATGATTTGAATTCAAATTTGATAAAATAGTACAACACTAGAAACGTTACTAAATGTACCTGAACAATAAAGCTAAAGGCGGCCGACAGGGGACGTTTTTACCAACGGAACTAAAATGACCATAATTATGGAAATATCACACCGATTTGGAATATTTTGGCAGTTTTGGATTCAGAAACTCAACCGCTTTCTCTACCTTGTCTAATGTGACCGATGGACATCATCCGTCTCTGAAAATACCGTATACTTAAAAAAGATTCCAATAGAAAATCTGCAGTAGTGTCACTAAAAGTCATTCAAAAAATACACAGGAATGTGTGTGATTGCCAAATGACTATCCGCTGACTTGATTCTGGACCAGTAACCTCGCAGCAGGTTCCTAGTGGGTCACGGATGGCCAGAAAATCATTTGAATTGAACCCTAACAAAATGGGTGTAAAAATTCTTGAAATCATTCCAGAAGAACGTTCGCCATAGTTATTGGACCATCCGGTCACTTGGTTTCGGATTGGCCAGTTCAGAGTGAGTTCTCACGAGGGCCACGAATGGCCAGAGAATTATTTGAATGGAACCCTAACAATATTTCCTATCGTTATCGGTACATCAGATGGCTTGGCTACGAATTGGCCAGTCTGGAGTGATGACTTGGCTACGAATTGGCCAGTCTAGAGTGACAAACGTGAGACAAGTTTTCTTTTATGAAAACTTTGCATTCGCATTGTCGGGGTCCATATTTTGGAGGTTGAATATACACTCAGGGCAAAAAAAAAAGCCGAGCAAAATTTTGCTTCCAAAAAACGCCATATTCAACCTTCTGTTACTTTGTCAAGTATCAATATTTTTGGCTGAAAATTCAAAAAAAATTATAACCAATGTATAGACTTTATTTGACCAAATTTTCATGTTGATAGAGTTTATCAATTTGAAGTTTTCATAACATAAGGCTTGCTTCATTTAGAATTGGAACAAACTTTTGCTCATATTGTGGCGCTCCTGGTGGACGGATTTGGAAGTTCTTGGCGCCCACGTGTCGGGAATTTTGTCAGCTTCACGTATGTATTTTTGACATTCCGCAAATCGACTGTCCTTTGTAAACAGTCAACAAGGAAGCCGAAAGAAGGGAAAAAATTGTGCACAGTTATTTGGAAAATCCATTGTGGTCTGCATCTAGGCTAGCTAAACAGCTGAAATTGCCCAGAAATACCGTATGGCGCGTTATCAAACGGTATAAGGAAACATTGACGACGATTCGGAAGCCTCAAGCCAATCGTCGGAGTGGAACTGTCAACCGGAAACTGCGTGGTAAGATTTTGAAGACGATTAAGAGGAATCCCAATCTGTCGGACCGTGATTTGGCCAGAAAATTCGGTGCTGCCCATAGTACCGTGAGGAGAACTCGACTCCGGGAAGGAATCAAGTCGTATCGAGCTAGCAAACAGCCAAATCGGACCATAAAACAGAACAGTGTGGCCAAAATCCGTGCTCGGAAGCTATACGACCAGGTGCTGACCAAGTTCGATGGGTGTCTTCTGATGGACGATGAAACCTATGTCAAGGCTGACTTCGGGCAAATCCCAGGTCAAAAATGAGTGTCTCCAAAAATGCCGAATTTTGCCGTTCATTCGATCCCACGACCATCCCGTAATGTTTTGGCCAGATTTGGCAAGCTGTCATTACAGCAAAGTCGTTCAAGAATGGTATGCAGAGAAAGGGGTAAAACCTTAACCCACCCAACTGCCCCCAGTTCCGCCCTATTGAGAAATACTGGGCAATCATGAAGAGGAGACTCAAGGCAAAGGGAAAGGTTGTCAAAGACATCAATCAAATGAAGACCTGGTGGAATAAGATAGCTAAACCGATGGACGAAGAAGGTGTGCGCCGCCTAATGAGCCGTGTTACAGGAAAAATTCGAGAATTCCTTCGAAACCGTGACGAATAATTTTATCCGTATTTTTTCTTTGAAGTATGAAGAAAACGCTACATTTGTATAAAAAAAGATCTTGAATTCAATAATAAATAACTGAAATACAGGCAATTGTTTTTGTTCCAATTCTATCTGAAGCAAGCTTTATGTGAAAAAAGTTTTAAAAAGGTGTATTAATAAGATGAATTCACCTCGGCTTTTTTTTGCACCGATATTGAGTGTATCCACATTATTTCCTATACTTGTTTAAGCTATGGTGACATTTTTAGTATGCTACCTAAATTTTTCACAGAAATACGGATTTTTGTAATTGATATGTCCAAAAACGACTGTTTTCACATATGTTATGAAAAATTCAAATGTATAAACTCTATCAACATGAAATTTTGGTCAAATAAGGTATATACATTGGTTATAATGTTGTGAAATTTTCAGTCAAAAATATTGATACTTGAAGAAGTTACAGAAGGTTGAATATGGCGTTTTTTTTGAAGCAAAGTTTTGCTCGGCTTTTTTTTGCTAATGAGTGTACAATTTTTTTTTTTTTTTTTAATCTTTATTTTATGTCGGCCTATTTCCTCACATGGTGACAATCACCGACGCCAGGAAGACGACTCCACCACCTGGACCCTACCTAACGACTCATGAATATGAACCGGGACCAACGGCTTTACTTCCCTTCCGAAGGAAGACGTGACCAGATTTTTTCGCCTCAGAAAAACCACCGACGTCGACTGGGATTGAACCCAGACCCTACTGAGGTGCCAAGTAGCAGTCACGCTTACCACTACACCATCGACGCCGGCTTAATGAGTGTACAAGTAATAAGCCGAAATATTTTTCAATGTGAATTCAAACTATATTCCTGAAATAATAGATATTAAAAAAACTAATTTAGTTTATTTCGGCTATGTTTAATGCAAACCGGTTTCAAGCAAGAATTGCATTTTTTTTCAAGCAAGAATCGCATCCCCACATGACCACTGAAAACAGGTTTAAGTCGGCTGCCAGAAAGTGATTACTCTACTGCATATCCAGCAACCCATTTCAGAATGTTACTTTCACATACAATATACCCCAACCAGGCACAAATTCGTAATATTAAAGGGTGATGCGGTCAAAATTTGGTCAAGGGAAAACGCGTGTAAATCGGTGAAATCGTTTATTTAAAAAATCAAATTAAATTTCTTTTTCAAGTTCAATTAGTATAAAATTCAGGAAAAATATTCAGTTAGGCTTCCGCTTTTCCAAATCCGAATTGCCGGGCCTTACGCTTGACCCCTGCCATCAGATTTTGTACAGCCACCTTGTCCACCTTCTTCGCCGCAGAAAGCCAGTTTGCCTTGAACTGCTGCTCGTCCTTAGCAGTTTTTTTGGTCTTCTTTAGGTTCCGCTTGACAATAGCCCAGTATTTCTCAATTGGGCGGAGCTCTGGCGTGTTGGGAGGGTTCTTGTCCTTGGGAACCACCTGCACGTTGTTGGCGGCGTACCACTCCATGGCCTTTTTACCGTAATGGCAAGATGCCAAATCCGGCCAAAACAGTACGGAACAACCGTGTTTCTTCAGGAAAGGCAGCAGACGTTTATTCAAACACTCTTTCACGTAAATTTCTTGGTTGACAGTCCCGGAAGCTATGAAAATGCTGCTTTTCAAGCCACAGGTACAGATGGCTTGCCAAACCAGATATTTCTTTGCGAACTTTGACAGTTTCGTGTGCTTGAAAATACCTGCTACCTTTCCCCTTCCTTTTGCCGTATAAAACTCCTGTCCCAGAAGCTGCTTGTAGTTGGCTTTGACGTAGGTTTCGTCGTCCATTACCACGCAGTCAAACTTCGTCAGCATCGTCGTGTACAGCCTCCGGGATCGCGCTTTGGTCGTCGTATTTTGTTTATCATCGCGATTTGGAGTCACTACCTTCTTGTAAGTCGATAGTCCGGCTCGTTTTTTGGCTCGATGCACGGTTGTAGACGATACACCCAGCTTATTTGCGGCATTTCGGAGAGATAGGTTAGGGTTTCGCTTGAAACTACCGGCAACTCTCTTTGTCGTCTCAGCGGCTTCCGGTTTTCGATTTCCCCCCGATCCAGACTTCCTGGCTGTCGACAAACGTTCCCCAAACACTTTAATTACATTTGTAACGGTTGATTTGGCAACTTTTAGCGAATTATGGAGAGTGTGAGCTGTTTAGTGGAATACCTGTAACTAGAAAATAAGAAGAATGATTAGTAATTTCCATTTAATTCCAACGACCTTTATTGCTTATCTTGACAGATACGCGTATTTCGTCTACAATGTGCAGACTTCTTCAGTGTCGTGTACTAATACTCGTCTGATATCTGCATTTTTGATGCTTGATATATTATTAGAATAACGCACTGAAAATGCTTAGTTAAAGTTGTTTATAAATGTTTACAGATGACCTGCAGAATTTGGACGAAGATGATTCAATCACCAAGGTAAGGACTATTATAGTCCTGATGCATGAGTAAGCGAGGATCATGAAACGCTTTGAAAATTCGGACAATTATCGATTTGTAAACAACTTTAATTAAGCATTTTCAGAGCGTTATTCTAATAATATATCAAGCATAAAAAATGCAGATATCAGACAGCTTACATTACGGTAGCTTTACGTATGCTATTTTACAACAACTATGCTTTCAGACAGCCAATGTACAGCAAGAAGAATCGTAAATGCAAGTATGATGCAGAATTAGTGCATATTTCAATGATTGTTGGTTACCTGGGAACATTGAAGTTTATTTTGGGCAAATATTGTAACCTTTCCCATACGTTCCATATATTCGAGGGAAGTGAAAAACAAACCGATCGCTTCAAGGGAATGATTACTGATCTATATTTATATTCATTTACATTTTAAAATACTGTGATGGATAACAACTTCAATCACGGGTTGCTTGTACTCCTTCACTCCTCCTCAAGCAGCAGTGGTTGAAGTCTCATCTGGATCCGGAAAGTTTCCAGGTTCACCCTCGACAACGGTTTGGTCAAGGCATCAGCGATCATCGGTGGGGCAGTAGATAACCTTGATGACGTCACTGCTTACCAAGTCTCGGATGAAATTGAACCGCGTGTCGATGTGCTTGGTCCGTCGACTTCCTCCTTCGGCTCGCAGCATTGCTATGCAGCTCTGGTTGTCCTCTCGTACTACGATTGGTCCGGTAGGCTTCTCACCAACGTTCTTCATCAATTTCTGCAACCACAGCAGTTCTTGGCAGGCCTCGGCTAACGCCATATATTCCGCTTCGGTTGAAGACAGGGTAACGCACTGCTGTATCCGAGCAGCCCACGAAATCTGTCCACCTAATAAAAAGATGAATCTAGAATTTAACTTACTGTCTTGGTGGTCTCCAGCACAGACTGCATCAACGTATCCTTCCAGTTGACCTGGTCCGCCAAGCTCCATCGTCAAGTCGGCAGTCGATATCAGGTAACGGAGCGTCCTTTTGGCCTCCGTGCAATCAGCTTGGCTAAGATTGCTCACCTTGCGCCCCAGGATTGACGCGCTAATGGCAATATCGGGCCTCGTGTTTACCGCAACATACAGCAAAGCACCGACTAAGCTTTGGAAGTCGTCCTTCCTTGACATTGGTTCCTACTCCTGTTGCTGTAGCTTCGGAAAACCAGGGTCCATTGGGATCCGAGATGGCCTTGCGTCTGCTTGTCCGTACCGTGCAGCAATCATACGGATATACGAGGATTGATCCAGCGAAAACCGTCCATCTTGTCCTCGTTGGATCCGAATTCCGAGATATGTAGTTGCTAACGTCTCCTAGACAAGTTATCTTGAAATGCACTTTCGAAATAGCCTCAATCCTGTTGTACTCCGCTTCGTCATGGCAAGCGATCATCATATCGTCTACGTACAATAGTATGAACGACTTCCGACCATTGTTAGTCCTCACAAATAGGCAAGGTTCTGCTTCCGATGGTATGTACCCCAGACTCCGTAAAATCTCGGTGATTCCATACTCGTCCTGCTTGCTTCAGTCCGTATAGACTTTTCCGCAGGAGGCACACGTCGCCTATCGCCCCGGTCTCGAAACCAATGTAGATCGTCTCGGCTAGGTCTCCATACAAGTACGCCGACTTAACGTCCACATGCTTCACTAACAGTTTCCTCCTGGCGGCAATCGACAACATCGTGCGAAAGGTAGTTTGCTTCACAACGGGGTCGAAGACTTCGTCGTAATCGGTTCCGTATCTCTGGCTGAATCCTTGGGCGACCAGGCTGGCCTTGTATCGGGTGACTTCGCCGTTACCGTCCAGTTTCCTCTTAAACACCCATTTGCAGCCTACGGGTTTGCGATCGTTGGGCAAAGGAACAATTTTCCAAGTCGCATTCTCGTGCAAGGATTGGATCTCCTCCTCCATAGCACGCTTCCACATGTCACGACCCGGGCACCTCATTGCTTCTTCGAATGATCGGGGCTCACGGTACTCCAGGACAATCAAACCGACTATGTCACCGTACCTCTGCGGCGGGTTCCCCTTGGTCACGCGGCTGGATCGACGAACCTTCGGTGTAGCACCAAACTCCTCCTGTCCCTCGGTAACGTCTGGCTGATTCTGCTCGTTAGCATCGGTGTCATTCGGGTCATCTTCTTCATTGTTCGAAGTGGCGGTCTCGAAACCATTGAAATCTGCCTCGCTTGTCTCGTCACCATCTTGGTCATTGCTATTGCTATTGCTCTCGCTAACATCAGTCGGTACATCGTCATCATCGCTGTTCGGACCCTCGGCCGGAACGTCGTCGTCGTCTCCATCGGGTGCTGTTAAAACGGAAACGCCATCAGCACGATTCGTTGGAAAAACGTCAGAAAATGAATATGAAACGATACTTCCCTGCAAAGGTGCGGTTTCCCGAACCTCCCGATGTGTCAGAAAGCGGCAGTCTCTACTCGTGACCAACTTGTACGTGTCCGGATCGATGAAGCAGTAGGCCTTATGGTGCAGGGAATAGCCCATGAACAACATGTCGCCTCGAACTTCGACCGCTTCTCGGATGGAATCCACACGTAGGCCCACGAACCGAAAATCGTGAGGTGACTGAGATCAGGTTTGTCTCCAGTCCAGAGCTCGAACGGTGTCTTCGATATTGGCTTAGATGGTAGACGGTTTTGCAAATATGTGGACGTATTCACAGCTTCGGCCCAATACTTGTACGGCAGTTGTGCGTCCAGAATCATGCAGCGCGCCATCTCCACCAGTTACGCTCCGCAACCCCATTTTGCTGCGGGGTGTAGGCTGTGGTGAACTGCTGGCTGATACTCTCGTTGCAGCAGAAACGTTTGTGATTCTTCACAAACTGCACATACTCCTTGTTCCGTTCAGTTACTTCCGACTTCTTTTTCAGAAAGTATACCACGGTATAGCGAGAGTGGTCATCGATCATCGTCAGAAAGTAGCGACAACCTCCTGGCGTTGACGTGTTCATTGGCCCACACACGTCGGTATGGATTAGGTGCCAATTTCCCTTCGACGCAACACTCACAGGTCACGTAGCACCCGCAGTCTTTGATGCGGATTCCAGTCGCCAGCCCTTTGGTTTGCAGATCCCGAATGCATCTGGCTCACGATGCCCCAGAATGCGGTGCCATGTGTGTAAGCAGTCAGGATTATGTTTGGTCTCACTCACCCGTAGCGCAACATCAACTGTCCACAACTCGTACAGTCCGCCTGACGTGGTTGTGTCTCCAATTACCTTGTCGTCCTTGAAAATGCGGCACCCTTCCGCTTCGAACACAAGCTTGACACCTTTGGGAGCCAGTTTCTTCACCGAAACATTACAACCGAGTGGAGAACAGAGTGGCGTTCACGCTCTGGTGACTCCCAGATCAGCCTACACGAGCCAACTCCTTCCGTGGTGGTCTTCTTGCCATCTGCTAGGTAGACGGCCTGCTTCACGCTTTCGTCCAATATACAAAAACAGTTTGCTTCCACGCTTTACGCCCACTCACCTGATTTCTCGCGAGCTGTCTTGGCCTTGGGATGGTAGCGTTTCTTCTTCTGGTCACTTGATCTCACCTCACCGGTGCGCTTTTCCGTCAATGCCCGGCACTGCTTCTGTTTGTGACCGGATTTTTGGCCATTGTGGCAAATCACCATTTTCTTCTGCTTCTCGCCGTCAGCCTTCAGCACGGACTCGCTGCTTCTGTTGCTTCTCCGTTTGGACACCTCATCCGTCAGCTTGGATTTGATCAGCTCGAGTGTTAAGTCGTCGTCTGACCGTGTCTCCAACGCCATCGTAAGCGTGTTGAACGATTCTGGGAGGCTTTTCTGGTGTAGATTCCGGTCCAATACCTGGCCGGCCACCGACAGCCGCTTAAAAAGCTCTTCTGGCTCGAACATGTGCCGCTCGATGTCCTCGCCATCAGTATACCGTTTGTCGCAGATCTCCTTCAGCAGCGAAACCTGTGACGTCAGCGTTGCTTTCTCGTAGTGGTTCCGGAGAGCATCCCAGGTTTGCTTTGCCGTCTTGAAGGCCTTAATAAGGTTCAGCTGGTTATCCTCCAGAAGTCTCGGGCCTTCTGGTCTCCGGTGGTCCAAGCTTCAAGCTTCCACCACAGTAGCACCTATGGTCGTCGCAGCTCCCGTCGTAGCACCGGTCGTAACGCTCGCCGTAGCACCCGCCGCGAGTTTGAATCCGTTCACGTACCTCCAAAGGTCGTCACGAACCAGCACGTCTTCCAGGTGCTATAGTTGCTTCCATTGAGCTTCGTAACTCCAAGTCGTTCCATTCTTGAAGGGTTGACAAAAAAATTTCTTCGAATTGAAAAAAATCTTGACTCCAACTGTTGATCGGTTGCAATGGTTACAGCTCTGGGCCCATAACCTATTGCAGGGAACGATCCGATCGCTTCAAGGGAATGATTACTACTGATCTATATTTATATTCATTTACATTTTAGACTACTTTGATGGATAACAGCTTCAATCACGGGTTGCTTGTACTCCTTCAGCATATAGGTTAGAGGATAAAGACGCGGTATAAAAACACGTCGACCACGAAGCAGCGAGTTCAAATCCCATTCTAGGAAATGCAAAAACTGCAGTGAATTTGAGTTTCTCCTTTCATAACAAAAAATAGGGTGTCTAAACAGAAAGAAAACGTTCATCATCATCAGTACAGGAGAAGAAGAAAAAATATAAGAGGCAAAACAGGAAAATGCATAAAATCTATAATCGGAAATAGGTCTTATTTTGTTTTGCTTCACATTTTCAATCAAGCATTTAATCAGCATTTTAAAAGCTAAACTCCCCAGCAGCAGAACAACACTTCAACTGCTGTCATTGGGCTGTCATTTGCAAACATTACCAATTCGTGCTACCAATGAATCACATATTCTCGGCATAGACGTCTTCTTTTGGTGGGGTCCAGCATTAAACTAGCCGTATAGCGGGTAAAAATCTGCTTTTGAATAGCATTTAAGGTGAATATAATGTGAATATATGCATTATATCACTTGCGCTAAATAAAATAAGAGTATTCAGTAAGCATGAAACTCCAAGAATAAGACAAATAAAAAAAAATGAAGAAGAATACGAATATGGCGATGGATCGATAACTTAGAGTAGTGTTGTGCGTTTTTGGAAAATATTATAAGTCAATGCAAGTTTAAATCAAAAACCAATGTATGTTTAAATTATAAACAATTGAGAAAATTGCGACTTCTTCAAATTTGATTTGATTTTTTTGAGTTAACTGAGATCTTTGTTTCCCAATACGTAATCTAATTATCAGCTTTATTGGTTTATTTATTTTATTTGAAAATAATACTCTAGCCTGTGCCTAATGCCTCTAATGCTGTGAAAAGTTATAGCATAGCATTTTCCGATCATACATAGTTCTGGGTTGGCTGTTGTAGAGACCATGGAAGCGCCAGAAGAGCTGCCTTGGGTATGACAGGCTCTTCATCCATCGATGTCTTTGTACAACACCTCGCCAGGTCCTTATGATCAGCAAGGGATGGGAGGAAAGTGTTGATTAGATGTCTACTTAAGAAGATGCTGAGAACTCATGCTACCTTCATAGACATATGGAGTTGGAAGTTGGATGGGATTGTGCGGGAGGCTTTCCTTGTTTGAAAACATATATATATTTTGAGATATATAGGTCGTTGGGAGTGACGAAGCTAACAAAGTTATTGCACTCCTTTGTTGTCCGCTTTTCTGGGCTGGAACACAGGCGTTTCCTATTTGTATCCAGGCTCTTCTTGCCTGAGAGCTTATCTGTCGGTAGGGACATGAGCACTATCTCTTGTCTTAGCCTTTTATGGCTCATGGTTATAGCGCCATTTCTCACTTTCTGAAAAGTGGAAAAGGACTCGCCGACACACAGAAAGACGCGAACGCGGTGCACCGGTACCAACGCTGGTCTCTCGGGGAACCTGGCGAATGCGACCGACGGGAAACTATAATGATTCGGATGGGACTTTTCCTTTCCTTATTGTAAATGGCCCGCCGAGAGACCAGCGCTAGCAAATGCATGACGCAATCCGGGAGAAAATTGTAAGTTTCCTCCGCACATACACAGCACGAGACCGCGTTTCGCGTCTTCGCTGTTGTGAACAGGGTTTTTGAACACTGCACAGTTTTTGACGTAGGACTACGTCTGTGTTTTCAATACTGGGGTACACGTTTGAATTGCGAAAATTTGGAGCGTCACGAAAAATATATAGGTTTTGAACGTTAATAACTAAGTCATTTCACGATCGATTTACAAAATGTTTGCACCAATCGATCGGGACACTTTCTACGCTTCGATTCCAATATTTAAATCTTTTGATTTATAACATTCAACTATTGAAATTAACGCAAATATAAGGTGATGTCTTATAATGTCGATTTTTCAGAGTAAATTTACCAAATACACAGTGCTTTCCTAGCACAGACTTCATATTAAGTAACGAACGTCTCCTAGGCAACCATGAATGTTATATAAGGGGTACACCTTCGCATTTTGAATTAGTTTTTCGGTGGTCGTGGAGCTGTGCAGAGTAGGATCTGCAGTTGGACCGTTTATTTCAATTACCGCGCCCCGGCTGAACATAGCATTCATTAAACGCCGCATCCCGGAGTAAATGACAAAGAACGTTGAACAACCAATGAACAAAATTCTAGAACGGATAATTCGAACCGAACTGCGACACTTCACACCGACCATGTGGTTGAGTTCGTTGTAGTTCCTAGTTGTGCATAGCGTTGCATAGTTGCTGGCTGTGGCAAGCAAATTAGAAATGTTTCGGTTAAGAAAATCATCCGTCTAGCGTGTAATAATTAAAACTAATTATTGTGGCACATTAACTAAAGTTCGTCCCCTTTGATGCAACATGTATCACATTGCCTTCGTTGGTACCGCCTTTTTTCGTGCACTAGCATCCGACGCAATTACCTAATAGCTCTTAGTAGAACATTTTGATTCAGTCTTACGACAGTCGTGGAGCTGTGCAGTGGCTGTACGATCGCAGTTGGCGGCAGCAAGCACTCTGGAGGGTGCACTGGCGAGCAGTCGTTGCCCAGAGAGCCGTTGGTGCAGTTGGCTATTGTTGCCGATGCTGCCGTCAACCTCGCTGCGAGAAACATGGCTGCCTACGAGTTGGCGGGAAATTGCCGCCCGTGACATCAACGAGACAAGAATATATCCCACGTCACCTGCAGATGGCCACCCGCAACAACGAGGAACTGAACCAAGAATACCAAGAAGAAAGCCCAACCTTTTCCCCCCCCCAACCTCCCCTCTCAAAATTTTTTTTCTCTCTGTTTTCTCCCCCCCCTTTCCCCGCCCCGGTCGCGTTGAACAACCAACGAACCAACGATCCATAAGTATCTTCTACGCATTAAAGATAGTGGCCCTCTCAACCATCGTAGAAAATACAACCATCATAAAGAGCCACCCAATGCTTTCTAAAGAGTGTACAATAGAATTTGCTTACATATTTACTTCCTAAAGCTGGTCGAACGTTCCATTAGCACTTTTTCGACCTAGACGTCTATCGGCAATACTAGACTTTGAATTCCCAAACAGACCACAACCATCTACAACGCAATAAGGATAATGATCTCCAGGTGCTCGATCATATCAACAGGATGTGCTCTTATGGTGCATTCTCGCTCCACCATCTCGGAAGGCAAACAGTTCCAGCAGCAAAGTTCGCAAGAAGAAAACGTATAGCACCACATCTACCGGGTTCTGAAGCATTTAAACCCGATACTGTCGTTTCCTTCAAAGCGATAAGCATTATGAACTTCGTCCATGATATTTCCGAGCGGATTGAAAGCGTAGCTTCCCGACTGACTTAAATCAATTGGGAATTAGATTGCTGCGTAGTCCTACGTCACCTTTGCGCACAACCCCATTGGGCTGTACCTTGTAGTTTTCTCTTTCTTCTTAAGACTTCATCTCACAATAGGTTTTAATTTTGAAAAATAAATTCGCGAAAAAAAATAACGGAAAAACCTTGACAGTTGCTTGAAAAGCCAACCGACCGTGGGCAGAGCCTCCTAGATTTTTTCTCTAGTCAGTGCTGTGAAAAGTCATTCCAACAAAATTCAATTCTCGTTCCAGAAGCTGATGTTCAAAATATTAAGTATGGTAAATTTGGTGTGCTCGAATAATTTTATAAATTTATTTCACAATTTAGTGCTCTAACTTCAACATCTAAGGCGTTTGAGCGGAATAACCGTATATTCAAATGACAAAACATCATAGAATACCATTTGTAAATTACAGTGTAACACTTTCGGTAATAAATTATAGTTAGGGCAATGTACTGTTAGAAACAATTGTTTGGTTGGTTAGGTACTTCATTTTCATTATTCACAATATTAAAAAAAACGGTAAATTAATCCAAATTATTATATACAGCACTGACTCTGGAACTTTTCCAACCCCGTCATTGCACTCCGCGATCGCTAAGACGGACCAACCACATCAAAAGGATTGCATCTCATCAAAAATCTCATCGACAGCTACGATTATCATAACTGGCGTCAACATGAACCACATGTGATGCGCCTGGCATAAAACTAGAATCATCACCGGAGAATCGAAGCTAGAGAATAAGAAGCACAAGAAGCATACAAATATCAGTTCCTTGACTCCCTTCACTCCTAGGGGAGCCCCGTCCACCAGCAGCATAACTTCGCGTAGCAGCCGAGCAAGAGCATAGAACAACTCACCGGCGAACATGTTGGGAATCGAAATGAGCGAACGGGGCTGGAATTGTGATGGTGTAGGTGCGGAAGATTCCCGATTGCAGCCCAATTCCTCATCATACCTGAAACGAGAAACAGAAAACAGATGATGATAATAAAGAAAGCATGGCTCGATGCACAAGTTGAAGCATCTCGAAAGAAACAAAAAAAAGGGAAACACTGAAAGTGATGAAACAACACAACTACACGAACGAATATGTAGGATGAAAAGAAAAGAATAAAAAAAAAAAGCGCGCAGAATCGAAAACCGGTACCCATGTGCGTTCGTCGATGGGGATGATTCGACGTTCGATGGGGGAGGCGAGGCACGGCACGGGATGGTGAAATTCGTATCGGATCGCATATTATGAAGGTTCGGTTCTTTGTTCTTGTAATGTTTTCAGTTTTTCCCGAAGAGGGATGGCACCACCGGCAGTCTTGGCAGAGCGTCGCCACTGACGGACACGGTGGGTGGGATGAGTTTGGACCCGGTCGTGAATATATTCAGCCCAAGCGGGCTGAAACTCTCTGTGAATGTTTGTCAATACAAGAGAATAGGATTTGTGAAGTCCGCTCTATTGCACAATTTCCCAACTGTTTCTTTCTATTGATCGAAGAAGAGCAGCATATTTGGTAAGTATATGACTGATAACATTTAAACGACATAGTTGACAATGATGAATCATGGACACAAAGAAAGTCTCTCAGTGTTCCTTAGGAAGTTTTGAGCAGTTGACTGAAACTTCTTTCCAATTATTGATCAGTGGAAATTTTCTCAATCAGCGATTGCATAGATATCCCAACATTTCCGACCGTCAATTTACGTTTACAACATGTCTCTTCTATTATGCTCTAACCAGAGACAGGGGGAGCCTCTGCAAAGCAAAGAACTGGGCCCTTTTCACCTTCCCCGACTCGCTGCCACCGCACTGGAATGTTTTTCTCGCCTTGCCATCTACTCCGTTCGCAAAACCACGAGTTATGCTACCCCCTGTTCCTTCCCCAATCCCCTCCCAAAGTACGTGTCGCCACGACGGGCTTCGGATAATTATTCAGTTCACTCTTTCAATCGTGATAATTCCTCCCGAACGGTTCGTGGATGTGCGGTTTCCGTATTCCTCTCTGCACCTCGCCACACAACAAAGTCACTTTGCCATTTTCCATTTAGGGGGCTTCCTATCCCACAAAAACCGCACTCACTATCTAGATCCGTCCCGAACCGGGGCAAAACAAAAGAGACCGGACCAGACCGGCTTCCCCCGTTTCGTCGAGTGTCCAGCACCCCCATCGCCAGAACTTTCATCAATAGAAACATTTAAGTTTCATTCAGGAGTTTCATTCTTTCGGGGGTCCGAAGCGAAATCGTAACGGAATCTTTACGGCGTACGTTCTACCACAACAGCGTGCTAAATTTGAATGAAATCCAGAGAGAGAGACAGGGAGAGAGAGGGAAAAATCGGTTGAGTCATCTCGATTAATGGGGCTTCCCGAATTGGCGTGGTGCGTGGGGATTTTTCTTTTAAATGGAATAGATAGAGCTAGGCTAGATGGCCGAGAAGAAGGGGGAGGATTTAAAGGCGGCACATCGATACTTTACAATTTACACGACAGCGAAATCTGGCTTACTCCAAGCACCGGTGTAGCGAGAAGGGGCATTTTATAATATGTTTTAGGGTAAGGAGCGAATTCAGATCTACTCCTCTGGAACCCTATTTCAAGCACGGTGGGAACTGTAATTCATTAGTCTCATTTTTTGCAGCATGGCGCTTCATCTACGCTGAAGAAAAACAAAACCGGATTCAAAGGAAAATAGAGAAGTAGGCTCTCGCTTCGAGTGGATGTATTTACTGTCACTTCGTTTTCCGTAATTTTTCATAGTTTTAAAATTATTGTATTTATCTCAGAAGGTTTTCCATTGATTAGGGAGTGAAATCAATTTAAGAATCGAAAAGCAGTAGTGGACTGAGCCGTGTTTCGTTGTAAACAAATAGCCGTGTATGCTCATTTGCTTGGTTTTAGTGTGAAGCGCTACGCTACCCGGCAACAGATATTTTTGGTGCAGTGTGTTTCCATAAAGGAAGGACGTTTTAATCGTGGTTAAAGTCAGTTATGTACAAAAACTAAAGTGACTTTGAAAAAGGAAAAAATCCAGCACCAGATGTATTTTATCGATTGCAGAAAAGCAAAATACGTTAGCTTGACAACTTGACTTAATTTTGTGCTATTAATCGAATTATGAACAAAGTATGTGGAGTATAGACTGTTCCAGAAAAAATAAGCACACTTTCAAATTAACAAAAAAGTCATGTTTTTTTTAGTTTTAATAATTTTATTTGGCAAATTATATTTGTATTTGTGTTTTATATGATATTTTGCTCTCGTTTAATCAAAATGTTTAATCATAGCCAAGACTCCTAACTTTTCCTCGAACATAACCCATTAGCTTCTGCACAGTGGTACTTCCCACCATTTTGACCACTTTTGGCTAACCTTTTTCAAATTTTTGGATGTCGTCCGCTGGTTTTATGAATTTTCGAAGCTATGTTTTGGTTAAAGCCCAAAAAGTCTCGATTGGCCGTGCCTCCGGGCAGTTCGGCGGATTCATGTCTTTCGGCACGAAACCTATTTGACTTTTGTGCTGTGATTGTCCTTTGCGTAATGACATGACGCCAAATCAGGCCAGAACACTACTTGACCTTCGTGCTGCCTGATTATCGGCAATAATCGCTTCTGGAGACATTCCTTAACGTATTTCTGAGTGTTCATCGTCTCCGTTGTGATGTACGGAGTAGATCACTCGCATATTGCCTGCCAAACTATAACCTTCTTACCGAATTTTTCGGTAAAAATTGCCTTCTCCGTTTTGGGGATGTCTTTGTCTTTGCATACAGTATAGAATTGTGGTCCGGGAAGCGTTTTGTAATCTAGTTTCACATACGTTTCATCGTCCATTATTATACACCCAGAATTTCTACACAATAACGAATCGTAGAGTTTGCGGGCCCGTGGTTTCACGGACGCGGCCTGTTTTGGGTTCCTTTTGGGTTTTTTCTGCTTCCGGTATGTTTTTAGCCCAAGTCTTTCTTTGGCACGCATAACGTTACTGGACGAGGTCCCTAGTTTTTTCGCAACATCCTGAACGGAAGTCGCTGGTTTTCGCTTGTAGGCATCCCTGATCTTTTTATCGATATCCGGACTAACAGGACTGGATTTCTGACCACTCTTCGGCGCATCTTCAAACGTACACTGTTCTCTATATATTCGAATCGCAGATCGTACCGCTCCGACGCTTACACCCTCTTCCTTGGACAATTTTCTCAAGGAGAGTTCGCTCACAGTGCACCATTTGTGCACGATACTTTTTCGTTGTTCCGGAGTAAGACCGCGCATTTTGATAGGTAACACAAAGCTGAGCACTTTTTTGATGCTTTGTCATTCAGAAATGTGCAAACAAACAAAAGGACGCAGCCAAAACATGTTGAAATATTTATTATATTCAAAGACACCGTTAAAATAAGGTGTGCTTATACTTTCTGGAACAGTCGTTAAATTTTTTGCCCGTCTGATTCAATTAAGAGCTACGTATAAACCATAAATATGTGTTAGTGTGCGTGCATGTGTTTGTGGGAGTATGTGCGTATGTGTGTGAAAGAGCGAGAGAGTGTGTGTGTGTGTGTAGGTGTGTGAGCGTATGACTCTGTGTTGGCGCGTCCTCTTCTCTTTTGAGTAAGCGAGTATTGGCGCTATAACCATAAGCCATATTGGGCTGGGACTAGAGTTAATGCTAAAGTTCCAACCATTTGAAGAGAAATGGAGCATCACTTAACCTTCTTAGACTTGATGCTCCCAACGACCATTTTAATTAAATGTTTGTTCTGTACACCAAACAGGGCATTCTGTCTAACAATTCTCTCCGACTATTCTTTTCCCTTTTCCTTTGATATCTTCTAAAGGCTATGTATGTTCCCGTGTCATCTTAAGGTAGATACCGAATCCTCCCTACATGCAACGGTTGCATGGACGTAGCCAGCTAAGCGGTCAAGAAGTGTCTCCCTGGAGATTATTGCGTGAAGAAACGTATCAGTAACTGGTTCCTTTTCATGGTGACATACAATGTCTTCAACGAACTATTCATCGTAGCTCCATCCAAGAGGGTTCCGGGACACTGTGGCATTGAAGGCAATGAAAGGGCAGACGAGCTTGCTAAACAAGGTTCATTTCCCCTCCCTCTCCATACCCCCAAAAAAAAATAAAATAAAGAAGAAACGATTATCTATTGGTCCCACCACAAGTACAAACAAGCAAAAATTCATAATCCAAACAAACAACAGTAACAACCTCATCACAAAGTAGTTGTTCTATCCCCCTACTACCACATCCCCGAGTAGATACATTAAAAAACATAGACCAGTCCAGATACTTCTTTCCTACCGGACGACCCCGAACACCTCCCCCTTATACTTTTCCAGCCCAAATTTCCTCACGGCTTTCACCCCAAAAAGAACAACCCCGAAAAGTGGGGGGGTTTACCCAATTTTCCCTCTGGACCCCGCCTGGGTGTCCCCTCCAAGACCCCTTAAACCAAGAAAATAAACCAGGGGAACCACAAAAAACCCCCCCGACACCTTCCCCCCCCCAACAAAAAAAAAAAAAAAAAAAAGAGGTGTGCAAACGTCAATGCTAATGCTAATGCTAATGACGCTTTATCTACACTGAAAATTATTTTCGTTTATGTTACGAAATCGGTAGGACTAACAAATCTATTCGTTGTGTTCTGCAACGAAACTGATTTGTACTTTTTAAGAAGCCACCTTCGTATTTAATGCCACACGCGCAACTGTCAAAAGCACTAAGAATTTGTTGACACAGAAAGAACATTCGTTCATTGTACGAAAACAATACAAAGAGCTACGAGTAATTTGTTACCAATAAAAAAGAAACGTCTCTTTGGTGGTTGCACGAACGACTGATAGATCTACTTTATCGGCTCAAAATATAATTGAAAAAAAGAAGCGCAACCACGAGGAGTTGATCAGCGTTTTTTTTAATGTTTCTGATATGGGATTCGATCCTGTATTTTTAGGGAGAGCTGTAATTGAGTCCGTGATTGATCTCACTAAACCATGTTGACTCTAGAGAAGTTACATGATTAATGTGCATGAGGTTCTAACTAAATTTTGGGATAAATTAATGAATCCTGCCCATCGCAGCAGGAACACCAACATTTATCAGTACGATCGAAGGGAAGCAGCGATTGGCTGGTCTTCACTCAATTCATTTTGTGCATTGTACAAAAAAGGTGTAAAGTATTTTATTAGATGTCAAGCAATATGAATGTTTCTTAGAATTTACGAGACATTTATTCTATGTACGAAATCCATGTTTACGAAACTAGTGAAAGCTAATTTACGAAAATAAATTTTCAGTGCAGTGATAAATTCAGTGGGGATAAAGGGTGTTAAGATCAAAATTCGGTAGACTTAAATGCAGACGGACGCTTCCAGCGAGCGAGACAGTCACTCTGTGATGCACCTTGGAAACGTTAAGCTCCCCTTAACGGCTAAACGAACTACGGAGGGAGTCTATGTCAGTAAGACCCCAATTATGATAACTGGCCGCGAAAGGATAACGAGTGGTACCGTTGCATTCGGGCTGGCAACTGTGTCGTCTCCCTGAGTACTGCCGGGTGACACCGAGCAGGAAATGGCGAGGTTCATGCGGTACAGACTGTCTCCGTCCCATTAAAACTTTGGCAGGCCTCCAGTACGTTCCACCGCCCAGTCTCGCCAGTCACCATACACCAGCATAAGTAAGGACCTAAAGCAGAACCTTCTCAAGCTACGAAGGGAGGAGTTGGAGGCCAAGCTCCTAGCCGGACAAAGCGCCAAAGAGTTGGCACGACTAGCTGCGACGGGACCGGCGATAAAGCACACGCAGACGGATGCGTCCATCTCCATGGGAGACCACACTCCATCTACTATGGCAGACAGTCCCCGGGTGAAACGGTACCCGGCGCTTTAAATATTTGGATAGTGGTGTATGACCCTGTTGGACCGTGAACCTACGAGAACGTGGAGGCGGGGTCGAAGGGTTCAACCTCGCGACCAGCTCCGGCTGTTCGTAAAGAGAGTGGCCCCGGGCGCCAAGCCAGTTCAAAGCGCCGAGGGTGCCCAAACGGCAGGCCCCTAATAAGCAGTGACGCGAATGCTAGACCAGGGACGAGCGACGACCCCAAGAGGGGAAGGAACAACACTGGGCAAAGGTCCGGAAGAAAAATGGAGGTAGATCCAAAAAAGAAAACCGAAAAGCGACAGGTGGTCCGTAAGCGGAGTTCGAACAAAGTTCGCCGAACCACAAAGTTGACCATCTACAAGACATTAATTAGACCGGTAGTTCTCTACGGCCACGAAACATGGACATTGTTAGTGGAGGACCAACGCGCCCTTGGAGTCTTTGAACGGAAGGTGCTGCGTACGATCTACGGTGGAGTGCAGATGGAAGACGGAACGTGGAGGAGGCGAATGAACCACGAATTGCACCAGTTGCTGGGAGAACCTCCCATCGTGCAGGTCTTGAAAGCGATGCGCACCCAAGTAACATTGCCAAAACCTTCCAGCTTTATTAGGTTTTATTAAAGTTTCATGAAAGCCACTAAAAATCAATTTGGTTTCATTATGGCACCAAGAGGTGCCAAAAGGTTTCATATGTTAGTCAAGTTTATGAGAGTTTATTAACGATCTTAAAAACTAGTTTTCTCAAATTTCTTTTACTCCTATCAAAGGTTTTATTTCGACTTTATGAACACGTATAATGCTATTTTGAAATGCCGTTTTTGGACTCATTCATACTAACTTATTATGGTCAGTTGAAAAAGCATTTTTAAACCATTTTGCCTCCATTAAATGCATTGGCATTAAGGGATTGAGGGATGTCACCATAACCAACTACTCAAGTAGGTGTTTTTAAAAAACTTAACGTTTTTAGGGGAGTATTAGAAACCCTCGTGATCCATACAAAAATATGTAGGGCTTAGCACTACTTTGGCCCCAAATGATTTTCCTCGTCTTGGTGGGTTTTGTTTGCCAAATTGTCTGAAACTCGGTTAAAAGATTCTTCGGATGAAATTACATTTTCTGGCCGAGTTTCAGACAACTGGGCCGCTAAACAAAATTTCCCGCAACACTTGAACTTTTTTCATAGATATTATTTACTGCAAAATGAATCAGAAGAGCAGAGAATCGAACAAAGCAGAACAACAAAAACCAACCACGATATCACAGTAAAGTTTGACAGCTGTGGCCATTTGCTGGTTTTCATGGCAGCCGATAGGTTTTATGAAGGTTCACAAGTGGTCATAACATCTTTCACTAGAACATTTTCAAAATCTGTATGGTCTTATGAAGGTTTTATTAAAATGTTTTCTCAACCGTCTATAGCGTGGGTTACTTTGTACAAATTTCGGCTTTAAAGAAGCATAGAGGAAGTGTTGGTATACAAAACAGTTTTGAATGCAGATTTATCTGGCCATAGGTGAAAAAAAGAAGCTTTCAGGCATATTCTTCAGTTTCTTGGTCGCCTTTTTGATCAAATAATCCATCGTTTTGGCCACGAAATTATTTGAATATATTCTCCTCTTTAATTTGGCCCAGAACTTCTCCATTGTGCGGAGCTGGGGCACGTTGGGAGGGTTGACATGCTACCGCATGTTCCGCTTCGCCGGGAAGATCTCTTTGACCAGAATCTTCAGCCGTTGTTTCTGGGTTTTCGCTTGGTTCTCCGACATGACTGGCTTGGACTGACGCTTCCGTATGTGAATATCCATTTTGGCCAAATACTTCTGGACCGTTTGGCCGGTCGCACCGATCTCCCGGCCCAACGCGCGAAAAGAAGTGGCCACCTTGCCTTCCGTTTTCCGTTTCAGCTTCTGTTGCATACTCCGGTCGTTTAAAACGGTCGGACGGCTGGAACCAGGCTTCCGCTCAAGGGACTCTCCCTTCTTTAAAAGTGCCGGAATCTTGTACACTCAGGAAATTATCCGTACGATTTTCATACGATGGCCTCACATAAACCACAAAGCAAGGGTCCAAGACTCATTCCATACGAAATCGTTTGAAATGATTATTGTTGCGCTGGTCGAAAAGAACATGCCTCTTATACACTTTCAATTGACTTATCAAGCGTGTATAGTCTCGTGGGATTGTGGCTTGTCTCTGGATCCCGAGGTTCATTGTTGGAATCCCGCATGCATCTTTTTTTTCTGTAAGGAAAATTTTCATACGATCGTCCTATGAACTTCTTTTCATTAGAGAATCGTATGAAATTTGCAATAAGATCTTCTGGCAAATTTTCATACGCTATTCCATTGAATTCCTCTCGATTTGTTCTCTTAGTGTATATATTGACTACTGACCGGTGAACCGACCACCAGGTGGCAGGGCAATGGCATGAAAATTCGGAACATTTAGTCGCTTTTTTTTAATGCACGCTTTAATCGATGGTATTTAACTTCTTCTTTTTCGCTTTTAAAAACATGTCCCAGGAAAAATCTCGCGACTCCCTAGGCACAGGGTATGATTGTACTTGCCACACAACCCCACTGATGCAAAAGTGGTAATTGGCATCGAAAGCTCCCAATTAATAACTCTAGATGTGCATTTTGAACATCAAGTTAAGAGTAAGAGCATTTCCAGCCAGAAACGCTAAAAATAATATTGATTTTGTCTCGACAGTTTCCGGTTTCATAGAAATTTTGTCCATATGTAAGTTTCTACCCAAGATAATATTTTTCATAAAAAAAATCCTGAAATTTCCTGGACTAATTTTCTATAAGGGCTTATATAAAATATGAATTTTATTTTTTCAGTAAAACCATAACATGTAAACGATTATTCTGATCAAAATATCGTCTTACAAGAAGTTGTAGGTCATTAAGTGTTCTTCAAGAAAAAAATACACTGAAACTAAAAAAAAGGTAAATTCATGCTAAAAGGAATAAAACATAATTTTTTTCGGAGACCACCCTCCCTTCGAATTTTCTTAATTTTGTTTTGAAAAAACTTGAAGCTATATCCTAAAATCTGGTGAAGGGTTTAAGACGGTCATTTTTTTAATTTTTTTAATTTTTGTTTTTAAATTTTTATCGATTTTTTGAACCTTCCTTGGGTGTTAACATTTTGTGACAAATGAGGTGTTTCGGGTCATATTGATCCGGATTTCAAATTCACACTGTGGAAAATTTATAGAACCAAATTCAAAGTCTTTAAAGTCAAAATGCTTATTAGGGTACAAATTTTCAGATTCTGGTAAGTACTGCCCTTTTTGACTAGATTGGCTACAGGGAATCTGTGCCAGAAGAGGGTATGTTTTGCAACGATCCGTGAGCAAATCTTTCATCAATAGTCTCCTTCTAGCCTTGAAATAGACGAATAACCATATTGGCCTTTCCGGGACAATCCGGATACCCCGGGGGAACCCTTCAGGAGGAGAAAAATGCGGATTTTCACCGAAGAATGCCTTTCGACGGCTCAAACGTCATGCCGGGACAATCCGGATTCCCCGGGGCGAACCCTTTAGGAAGGGAGAAATACCGATTTTCGCCGAAATATGCCTTTCGACGGCTCAAACTGCATGTTTTTTGTTGAGTAGTCTAATTCTAGCTTAGAAATGGAGCAATTACCATATTGGAAATTCTGAGACAACCTGAATACCTCGGAAGAACCCTTAGTAGGGGACAAAAACGGATTTTCAACATCCCTTGCGACGGCTCAAACTTAATGATTTTTCATTAATAGTCTACTTCTAGCCCTGAAATGGACCAATAACCATATTGGCCATTCCGGGACAATCCGGATGTCCCACGGGAGGAGGAACTAGGATTGGGTGATCTTGGATTGATCTTTACAAGATCGATTCATTTGATGTCGATTTTCGATTTTTCAAATTGATCCTATGACCCTAAGAAAAATCAGAAAGATCATCTTTTGTTTTGATCATTTCGATGTTCGGAAAATGAACCACAATTAAAACGTTAATTGTACATGCTAAACTGTTGAACCTGATTCAAAATGTAGAAAACAGGAGGAAGAATGGTAAATTTGGCAAAAATATCGTAGTAAAAAAATGTAGAGTAAGATGAGACTGAAGGTGCCAACTTTTTTGGAGCCGTTGTAGTGGCTATATATGTGGAGTGACCGCAAAAATGTAAATATGCTGTGAAAACATGAAGCCTTGGCGACAACTTCATGTTTCATGTCGTCAGCATAGGGTGCGGGGCCAACTCAGCAGTGGGTTCAATCTGATGATTAAAAATCAGCACTATAATAAATAGTAATGGGCCAAGATGAGAACCTTGTGACATCTAGGGCTGATTACTGGTAAATTTGATTGCCTTTCTATTGTTGTTCTCAAGTCACATTGAAATATTCTAAAACGTCCCAACGTGCCTATAAATAAGTAAAAATAGTAAACAAAGAAAGCTATGTCAAAGCTACGTGATCCGTTTTGCTGATTCTGGAAGCTCACGAACTTGAGTACCGAACTGGTTACCAACATTATCGAACTCTGGCAAATTCGGTGAACAGCACGGTAATAGAATTTGTGAATTTTCAAAATCAAAGAAAAACTGCTCCAATTGACATGGATTTCTTAGTTTATCATTTTTACTCATTTGTGAGCAGTGGCGTAGCGTGGTTGGGCGAGGGGGCAGTTCACCCCGGTTGTTATCCAGAAAGTTGAGGAACTGAATGCGTATTCACTTTTATTAGTTATATTGAACTGAATTTGTTTAATTTTGTTACCAATTTAGCGAATAATGAAAACAGCACATGTTGGACATGAACAAGATAATAAAAGTGAAATTAACATGGTTTCCTTTGTCAATGACTGTTGGATTTAATGAGTGACCATAGCTGCTCTGTCAATATCTTCATGCATGGTCGAAAACTAGTAACATCGACATGTTTCGGGTGAAAATCTGTATTTGTCTCCTCCTAAAGGATTCCCTCGGAGTATCCGGGTTGTCCCGGAATGGTCAATATAGGCATTCGTTCATTTAATGACTAGAAATAGATTGTTTTCAAAAAGTCATGAAGTTTAAGCCATCGAAAGGAATAAAATGATCCCCCGGGCCATCTGGATTGTCCCAGAATGGCGAATATGATCATTGGTCCATTTCAAGGCTGAACGTATACTTCTCATGAAAAATCATGAAGTTTGAGTCGTCGAAAGGCATGTTTCGGCAAAAATCTGTATTTGTCCCCTCCTAAATGGTTCTTCCAGGGCATCCGTGTTGTCTCAGAATGGTCATTGAACCATTTCAAGGTTAGAAGTAGGCTACTCAACAAAAATCATGAAGTTTGAAACGTCGAAGGGCATGTTTCGGCGAAAATCCCCTGGGTTCCTCCGGGGCATCTGGATTGTCCCGGAGTCCAATATTGAAATAGCGAATATGTCTCAAAATAGTAAATTGGTCCATTTCAAGGCTAGGTAGACATAAAAAATCATGAAATTAAAAAAAGGGTTTTTTTGCATCCAGGTTGTTCCAGAATGGCAATATGAATTGATATGGTATGACTACTCAACAAAAATCATGAAGTTCGAACCGTCGAAATACATGTTTCGGCTAAAATCTGTATTTGTTCCCCCCTTAAACGGTTCCTCCGGTGCATCCGGATTGTCCCGGAATTGCCAACATAGTCATTGGTCCATTTCAAGGCTAGAAGTAGACTATTTATGAAAAATCATGAGGTTTGAGCCGTCGAAAAGCATGTTCCGATGAAACTTTGTATTTGTCGCCGCCTCACGGATCGTGGAAAAACATGCCCTCTTCCGGCACAGATTCCCTGTGGCTAATCGGGTCAAAAATGGCAGTACTCATCAGAAACTAAAAATTGGGACTGTAATGAGCATCTCGACTGCAAAGACTTTAAAATGTGCTCATATATTGTTTCAACAAAGTGCGTTTGAAATCCGGGTCAATATGACCCGAAACACCTGATTCGTAACTTTTTTTTAACAGCCCTTCAGAAATGTCAAAAATATGTGCGTTCAATGCAGAAACGTACTCCTCTATGATTTAGGAAAAGTCACGTCTAGATGCTTATTTTGGAAAGTTATAGCATTTTTAAAATCCATTCCGGGTCATCATTGACCCCGATACCTAAAGAAGGTTAATTTTGTGAAATCGCGTGTTTTAATATAACATAACCAAAAACAGACTTTACGTATTCATTTTTTTTTTAAAAAAAAAGCACATAAAAACTGTTTTCGCAAATCAAGCCGTTCTGAAGTTATTGCGAATTTTATTAACAGGAAATTTTGTTGTAACAATATGTTCAGCCATTTTCAAATGTTAGTCGCTATGCCCTAGCAAAGGAAAATAGGAAATGATATCATATAAGTAACAAGTTCTGTTATCCCAGTTATCGTTTTGATTTCCGCTGTTATCGCATAACAAATTTAGTTATCACCATTGGCAAATTTTGTTATCATTTTGAACACACTATTTTTTATGAACGTTATAAGTTGAATTGTAAAACTATAAATATTTCCAGTATATTTGAACGAGAATTTTTTTATTTTAATCAAAATATTTTTTTCAGTTGTTAGCATGAGAATTTGATTGCAAATTGATAACATAATTTGAAACTATTTCAAATTTGCTTACAATACAGGATTTGTTATCAAGTTGTTCGCAGTGATAACAAAATAAGTTATTATTATGGTATTCAACGAGAATTTTTTTGTTATTCATTCTGTTATTTTGGCTGTTTATTCAGCCTCAATGATAACATATTTAGTGATCAAAAAATGATAACCTGGTATTAGAACTTGTTATCAATTTGGTGTAATCCTTTGCTCGGGTGTCCACAAAAAAATGTATGTTACATAATTATTGAATAAGAAACAAATCTTTCTCAGACATGGAGAAACTGATGCTATCTGAAGTAAATGATCAAACTCTAAAGTTCTTTTTTTATTTGCAAAAACGCTTAATATATCGGGGGTTTTTAAGCCTCTCGTTGAGAAGACAGCAGTCAGGTAAATTTTAATTTATACTCGTGCCTGGAACAAATTTCTTATAGGTACATTTCAATATAATGGAGCCTGCCATACATTTGAAATGAAGATAGGTACAAAGTCAACAAAGTTCTATATATTGGCAAGTTCTTCGCCTCATCAATTTAGTTCATCTTTCATAGCTTTTCAAGTCAAACAAGCAAGTTTATTTTCAAACATGGATAATACTTTCAAGTGTTGTAAGCCTCTACACAAACGGCTAGGCTTACGAAAAGAGTTTCTACATGCTTTTTAATTAAAAATGATGCATTAAATCTATTTTCGGTATTTTTTAATAAAAAAAATTATCATTTTTAACATTTTAAAACAATAAATAAATATTTAAAAACAAAAAATAAAAAAATAAAGAAGTGACCTTCGCCACCTTTAACGACATAACTTCAGCTTTTCTTAATAAAAAAAAATTACTGGGATCGAGGAGGGAGCCCTTTGACAAAATCAACGTTTTATGTTTTTAAGCTTGAATTTACGAATTTTTTAGTTTCAGTGTATTTTTTTTCTCGAAGAACACTTTATTACCTACAACTTTTTGTAAGACAACATTTTGATCAGATAAGTCGTGCACGAAATTTTTTTTTTTTTGAAAATTTTGAATCCACATTATAAATACGCCCTTATAGAAAATTAGTCCATGGTAGTTTTGGATTTTTTTTATGGAAAACGTAATTTTGGGTGGATAACAACAACATATGGACCAAAATTCATTCAGATTGGAGCGAATAGGGTCCAACCGGTTTGCTATTCTGGCTGGAAATACTCGTAAGCATAAGCGAATAGTGAGAGAAATAAGCTTGAAACGCTTTTCAGGAATTTTTGTATTTAGAATAAATTCCTCTGCTGCTTAATAAGATTGTAAAGGTTTTTTAAAGTAAAAAACTCTTCAATGCTGTTCAGAAAATGTCTTAAGAAGCATTACTAGGATATTAGAAAATTTCAGAATCCTTAAAAACCAGAACCAGAACCAACCTCGTTTGAAGGACATCATTATTAATTTCCAATCGAAAGTTCATAATTCACGAAGATTTAAAAAATAGTCGTCTAAACTTTTTAGTAGTTCTAATTTAAATACAAATCGTATAATATAATTTTGCACGGCTAAAATCATAAAAGTATTCCATTTCACCTTACTTTTCAACATTTCTCGTTTAAATTTCAGTTTTCACCTTCTCTTTTGTCACATTTGGGAAATATTCCTAATACCATTGTGTGTTTAATTCTTCCAAGAAAAGCCTTTCGAGTCGAGTATTAGTACACGACACTGAAGAAGTCTGCACATTGTAGACGAAATACGCGTATCTGTCAAGATAAGCAATAAAGGTAGTTGGAATTAAATGGAAATTACTAATCATTCTTCTTATTTTCTAGTTAAAGCCTTTCGGTTTTACAATTCCAGGAAACGCCAAAACAGCTTCATAAAGAAATGTCTTCAAGATAATAGCGAAATTACTATACAAACAAGCTTAAAGAGTTTTGAATAAAATCAAAAAAGTATAGAAAAAGACAGAACTCATTTGGTTGAACCTCTTCGAACCGTGAATGTGATCGTGCAATGACTAAATATTCATGCTCTTTTACCTTAAGTTTATTTCAGTCCACCTTCTCCTAAATCCTTACTCTGCCAATGAACACCCTCGGCTTCGTTGCACCGATGCTACCGTAGCTCGTTCAAGTGGATTTGGTGATTCTGTGTTTTGTATTGACACTCCCACCCTCCTTCTTCTCCTGCGGGAAATATATTACACTCAAAGGTCGTTTCAAAGCACGCACCCCAATCGAAATTACAGAGCGTCGTCGTCGTCGTCGTCGTCGTCGCCGATGTTGTTATCGTAGTCGTTTGCTAGTGTAGAGAACTCCACAGTTTTACTTCCGACTTCTTCTTCCTCCTCCCACACCGACTTCAAAATCATTTTCACTTTTTCTACACTTCACAACTTCTTTCTACTACCTCCACGATACGCCGTTGCAGTGAAACATCAAACGAAGAATGAGTAAACAACTTTCCGTACAAATGCAAGAAACGCAGCAGGCTTCAAACGGAAGTTGCCACCAGAGCACTCGTCGAATCCAGGAAAAACAAATAAACAAAGCAAGCGTTGCAATAATAACCTCCAATCGAAGTGCAACATGTGTGGGCAAACGCCGAATCGCAGGATGCTGCCGCCGGACCGCGTCACCAAGGCTACTGAACTTCACTCCCCATGCACTTCACTTCGGTTCGCTCTCTTCTTATTCTTCGTCGCCTTCGTCGTCGACGTTCGAAAAAAAGGATAACGCACAACACGCGCGCGGCCGAAACGAAACGGTAAACCTCCGGTGCCTGAAACTGAACTGATTTCGATGATGCTCCGAACGAGCTTCCGACTGTGCTGTACGAGTGTTTACAGACATGCGCACCATGCCGCTGCCGGTCGGCGTTGAACCTGAACCATGCGTTCCGTCGTGCCTTATTTTCCAGAGGGTCAGCATTAACGCGTCCTGGCTCGATGGGCTGATGGGAAGGGCACGGCTAATCACTCATCGGGAACCCCCTCGTTCGGACGGACATAATGGCATAAAGTGCGAGTGAAACGGAGAGGGAAAAAAAGATGCACTGTGGGAATTTTCTGGACGTCCCGCGTGACTTGCTGGCGGATACATTATTCTTTCTGCACGGCCCTCTTGGATGCGCTCTGCTCTGCTCCACATAACACTTGGCCGGGGGAAGAGTGTAAGTGGTGCAGTTTGGATCAAGTTTGTTCGCTGGCTCGGTTGATGGAGAGTTTTTAGATTTTCCACGATTGCGCCAGCGGTCTGCCAGTGAAAAATGCGCGCCTATTATTTTCGTTTATGTTGTTTCAATTTTAGTGCGCTGGGTTTTGTGTGTGAACGCGAAATTGTTTCACTCTGCGTAGGAACCTTCCTCCTACCTGCCTACTTGCAGTGAGAAACTACATTCGAGGAACTGAGGAGGACGGGTAGAAGAGGCGCGGGGCGTCGATGCATTTAAAATTCCATTCCAACTGTGGCCGAACTGAAAGATGAAGAAGAATGATGCCCTTTTACTTGGAGTACTGCACAGTTACCCTTTCTGTGAGCGGTTCATTCACTTGTGCGATTATTTTTGCACTTTCATATTCTTTGAGTGCTCGGAGAGACTGCGGTTGGATGTGGGATGGATTGTTGGTCGTGCTGAACGGATCAGTTCTAGAATTATGTGCGTCAGATTCGATTCGAGGTTTTGCACGGCTCCCACTGAATGTGGAACGATGCTGACAAGTGCTTTGATCCCTTTTAATCTCATCAACGTTTTCCGAGGTTTCTGATGAACGATGCAAACGGTTTGAAGATTATGGGTATCAATTAAGGGCTGTATCGAAAAGAAGTTATCCACAATATTTTTCGTTGTCTTCAACAAGCTTGATCTGGAGCTGTTAGTCCGTGACCAATCCCCCATGGTCCTTGCCATCCAAGAAGTTTTTATTTATTTACTAGCTGAACCCGGTGCGTGCGCTGCTACGCTTGGAACTAAATGAAGGAAAATTTAATATAACTGGCACGTTTATGGTTTTTTTTTCGAAATGAATTTTTTTTTCTTGAATAAGCAGGGGTTCAAACTTCTATCAAAACATGCTCTTACCCGAGAAATACACGTTTTGTGTTTAAGTAACCTGGATAATTCTCATTTTTGGTAGAAATTTGTGTTTCATTTGTATGGGAGCCCTCCCTTCCAGAGGGGGGTGCCTTCACCCCCCACATGCCAAAGTTGGTTCCATTTGCTTGATTAGTTCTCGAACCATCACATTGGGCTCATCGATTTTAATAAAAATTTGAGTTTCATTTGTTTGAAGACCCTCCCCCCTTTCTTGAGAAAGGGGAGGGGTCTTGAACTACCATAGACACATTCTTGCCTTCAAAACCCCCCACATGCCAAATTTGATTCAATTTGCTTGATTAGTTCTCGGGTTATGATGAAATTTGTGTCTCATTTGTATGAGAGCGCCCCTTCCTGAGAGAGAAGGGGTCTCAAGCAATCATAAGAACCTTTCCCAGCCCCAAAAACCCCTTCATATAAATTTTCACGTTGGTCGGTTCAGATTGCACGTCAAAACATCGTGTCGTGTCGGGTGGCGTGTGGCGAACGTCGGAGTGATATTTTGACATGCTAGCAGATGCCGCAACTTCGTCACATCAGTGGGCACCTCGACTAAGTGAACGACGCACAGTGATTCCATTCCATACAAAAGGCGGAAAAATGTCTAAAAATGGAATTTACATAGCTAAGATATGGGTTTCCAAGTAATTTTTTGCCGCTGATTTCAAATATGTTATCTAAATTGTCGTATTAGGCCACAATTTCGAGATATGGCCACTTTATGGCCTCCTGGATTATCTGCAACATCCGATAAAATGGTGAATTCATTAATCTCGTCCTAAAGCAATACGATTCTTTTCAAAATCATTTGTACAAAAAAAGTAAGAAGTAAAGCGAAGTGGAGAAAAATATACGGCTCTAAGTGGTCTTCCGGAAGTTCCGGAACTTTCGTAAAATTTGATCTTAGAATTCTGCAATACCACCCAGGTAACCAATAAGCAGTTCCAAAGCGTCTTAACGGCAGCCTATCAAGCAATTAAATCGCCTTAAATGCAACATAAATGCCGCTTTTGGCCCATTATACGGCTGCTTTACTGCAATGCTATGATAATGCTTCATTGATGCTATTTTGCATTCGAAATATTTATAACAGGCTACAAGCATTTAAATAGCTTTTGAAATGCAACTTTACAGCAGATAGCATTCAAGATGCTGATTTAATGCTAATATAATGCTTGTAGCATCTGAAATGCAGATTTGAGGTTGATTTAGTGCATATGCTAATGCTTATTGGTTACCTGGGCAGGTAGGCTTGTTCATTTTCGAAAACTATATGACTCGAAATTTCATTTTGTCATTAGGGTGATCCATTTTAAATAGGGTGGTCCAAAAAGCGAAAATTTAGAGAAAAAATATTTCTCAAAGAATTATAACTTTTGAACCATTGGACCGATTTTCAATTTTTTATGAAAGTATTTGAAAAATAATGAGTTGTTGTTTTAAGAATTAGTATGAATATAAAAAAAATCTTTGATATAATTAAAGAAATATCCAGTTTTTATTATTATATTGTCGACTACATTTTCATGTTCATTTCAATTAAGGAAATTCAGACGATATAACGTTAAGTCATTATAACGATTGTATTCAATGAGTTATTCCAATATGTGTGTTCACTCTTTTTACCCTTTCTACAAAAGAAGGGTATACAGATCGCTTGGAAAATCAACTTTTGGTCCGAGGCCCGAAATACCGAGTGATATGTAACATTCGACTCAGCTAGTCAAGATTTGTTTTTGAGTTTAAATTATCAACTTCTGGAAAATAAACAATAACAAAACTTCATCCGCATGCTTTCTGCGACGCAGCAAACGTGGTAAAATAAGTTTAACGTGTGAAATGACAACAATAACTAAAATTTATTACTTTGAAAATGCTACGTGGCAGTGCATCTTTCCAAGGAGCCAGGATGCATGATCGTTTCTCTTTAAGAATCCCGGACATTGCATCAGCAATCGGTTTTCTAAGCAATCTATATTTTTCCTTTGTAAAAATGTATGGTAAAAATCGTGTTACTCTAGAACGAAAGTGATGCACAACTCTTCAGATATTCCGCATATTCCAGATGATCCGCAAGACCATGCAGAAACCAGTCGAAATCAAAAATTGGGTACTAAGGTCTGTATCCACATTAATCCGGACACCTTCAAATCATTGTAACTTTTGAAATATTGCACGTAGGAATGAAAAATGTCACTGTGGTATAGCTGAGAGCCTATGATGGAAAAGACTATGATTGATGTTTACATTTCATGTTTAGTATTCAAGATGGCGACGAAAGAAAAACAAGTGCGCGAGCGAATTCTGACTTGTCAATACGGGACCTTGCAAAAACATTGGATTTGCCTAAATCCACTGTTCACGATGTGCTCAAATCATTTTCGGAACGTTTGACGGTGGAGAGGAAACCGAGAAGTGACAAAAACATTGGACGCGCTGATCCTGTCATGGACCGAAAGGTGAAAAGGATATTAACGAAAAACTCAAATCTCTCCATTCGAACGGTAGCTCGTTAAATAGGGATGTCGCCTGGTCTTGTCCAAAAATCAAAACAACGTTTGGGACTTAAGTCGTATAAAGTAAAAACAGTTCCAAATCGCAACGACAAACAGAACTTGGCAGCAAAATCACGGGCTCGACGTTTGTACTGCGAATATTTGACGAAGTTTTCATGCGTTGTTATGGACGATGAAACTTGTGTCCTGGAGGATTTCAAGCAGCTTCCAGGGCTGGCTTTTTATTCTGCTATGGCCAGAAATGCTACAGCTGAGCATTTCAGAACGAAGAAGGCATCGAAATTTCCCAAAAAATACCTTGTGTGGCAAGCAATTTGCACGTGTGGCAAAAAGAGTAAATCTTTCGTCACTACAGGCACAATCAACAAGGAGATCTATCAGAAAGAGTGTCTGCAGAAGCGATTGCTACCCTTCATCAAAAGTCACAAAGAAAAACCTTTGTTCTGGCCCGATTTGGCTTCATGCCACTATGCTTAAACTGTGATGGAGTGGTACCAAGCAAATCAAGTGAACATTGTACCAAAAACCTCAAACCCGCCAAATTGCCCAGAGCTACGACCAATCGAGAGATATTGGGCTATGATGAAGCGGAAGCTTTCTGGAAAGAAGCAAGGAATCAAAGACATCAAACACTTCCAGCAAATTTGGACAAAGACGACTTCTACGATTTCTGAAGAGTCTGTACAAACCCTAATGGACGGAGTTAAGCGCAAAGTTCGAAAATTATATGCAAATACCGAATAACTATGTTTTGTCTTCACGAATTGTTAAAACACATCCTATGAATCTGAAATAAACAACTACGACGGAAATATAATGCGAAATTTATGTTTTATTCATGTTTCGAAGTGTCCGGATTATTGCGGATACAGACCTTACAGTGAACTCGTTCTCACATTGCATGTAAATTTATTTGAGAATAAACACTTAAATGTATCCACCTTTCGTGAACTCTGACCATTTTAACACTTTCCTGGGAGTACTAGGAATAAGAACCCGGATGGGGTCATTATGATCCAGGAAAGTTGATATCATCACCATTGCACTTATTTTTGAGTTCTCCTGTTATTTGATGTGTCACATGATGGGTTTCGATCCAAAACTGATTGTGGCCACTTTCCCGGGAGTAGCCGGAACATCAACTCGGATGAGGCCAGTGTAATTCTGACTTTTGATATCAGGACTATTGGACTTATTTTTGAATTCGCATGTAATTTGAGGTGCCGCATCTTTGGCTTTGATCTTTGGCCAAAATTGGCCGCTTCCCCGGTGGAATTTCCGGAACCAGTGAACGGATTCAAATAATTTAAAAGCGAAGTATAGGACTACAGTACCTTTGATTTGATGGTTGTTTCATTCAAAACGGGTCAGTAGTTAATTGGGAAACTGAGTTAGAAGTTTCGTTACACACATACACTACCTACACACATACACACGCACACACAGGACTTCAGTGCATCGAGCTGAGTTTGTTCTATGTCACACTTGGTCCTCCAGGCTTTGTATCAAAAGTCGGTTTTCCAAGATATATCCCAAGTAACACCACTTGTCATATTCATGTTAATAATACACGTTTTAGACCAAGCTCATGTTTTTTTCTAACGTCTATAACTTAATTTCATACACGCATATAACCGAAAAAGCGCAATAAATGTGGCATTTTTAAACATATTTGAAGTCATACCAGATGTTTTGTAGAACATCCATAAGACAAATATTATGTTCTATGGATGCTTCCAACAGCATGCTTATAACATAATGATATGTTTTGTCAAAGCAAGCACGGTATGAACAAAGAAAAAAAAATATAAACAAGATTTTATAATGGCGAAAAGATATCGTAGCTAATGGTATTTTACGCGTTAAAGATGATTGTTTATAACTTTTTCAAATAGGAAATTAAAAGTGCTTTACGCATGGAAGTTGTACCAAAATTGTATATGCGGCTCAAGGTTAGCAGTGCAACTTTCCGTTTTACCTTCCCTAATTTCATGCGCCATCGATTGGATTAAAAAACGTAGAAGGTACCCCGAATAAATTATTGAATTTTAGTGAGATTTCTTTATGGAATTCACAAAAACCAACATGGCGATTTTCCAAGTCTACAGTCCTACAGTACGGGTCAAAACATTAGCAACACATTTGATTTTCAAATGTTCTTTTTTTGTTTTTTGCGTTTTTTGTTGTGAAATTGAACCGAGTAATGGCAGTATGAATGAAAATACAAATACAATTTTTCTTTTATTTTGTGCGTAACTACATCTCAAAAGACTCCCTCACAAATTAAGTGTAGCAATTTATAACTAAACAATCTACCAAACTGTTGCTTCATGTTACATTTGAATAAACCCCTATGCATAATTTGGCTTCTATTTGAATCAGTGAGTGGCATCACAATCTCACATTTAGGTAGTGTTTTTTTTATTCCAGTATTTCAAATAAACATATTTTCAGCCGTTACTGTATTGGATTCACCATCTATTCTGAATGATTTCTCTATTGCATGAGGATGTTAAAAACATGTTTAAAATTCATCTTGAATGCAACCTATCAACATGTTTACAAACATCTAGCATACACGCTATTTCCAAACAATCCAAAATGAAGTACGTTTGACTCAAATCAGTCAAAAGTATGGATACTCAAAAGTGAGTAAAGATAGTTTGTAGTGGTAAGATGACAAACAGTCACCAATGTTTTCAAGAAGTAAAATTTAAGTTGATCGAACAAAAATAGAACAAAAATGTGTTCGCTGTTCTGGTACCACGTTTGAACCGAATATGTGTGGAAAAACATCCTCAAAACTTATTCAAGACCAGACATGTTTCGTATTTCATCCTTACAACTTTTTTACAGCAAACTTCTTATATTCTTGTCAAAGAAGATGTTTATGGTGTTACTTGGGATATGTATACACTTCCTTGTAAGAAGGGTAAGACCGTGGTAAACTAGTATTAGATTTATAAATTTACCAATTTCAAGGGTTTCCCAGACATTCCAGGACTCTGGCCTCCCAGAACCGTAGTTGCGCAAGTTTGCGCAAGATGAAACCCACATTTTCAAAAAGCTGGTAGAAAAATCTTCAAAATAAGCCTATTGTGGTGTATGAGCGCATGAGTGCTCACATTTGAAAACATAGTTGAAGTTTTTTTCCGATTCTCCATACATTTTATATGGTGTGTCTGTGTGTGTGTGTGTGTGTGTGTGTGTGTGTGTGTGTGTGTGTGTGTGTGTGTGTGTGTGTGTGTGTGTGTGTGTGTGTGTGTGTGTGTGTGTGTGTGTCCAATCTAACACCCATCGGCCGGCAATGGTATTATGGAAGAAATCTGTTTACAACAAACCTACAAGTGACGATTAGAAGCAGCTTAAATCCGGGAGCTAGAAAGTGATAGCTCTACTGCAGATCCAGCCACCCATTTCAGAATGTCTGGAGAGTCACGCCCATTCCGAGGTTACTTTCACATACAATAAGCCCCGCATGTTAACATTACCGATATCATTTGGATAAGGGCACTGCAACACACTTCCAGATTAGGCAATTTTAAATTTCCAAACCAGGCACGTATTTAGTATTATTTGAAAATAAGATTATTGTTACATAGTTATAATCAGATAGATCTCACCCATGTCCGCCTCCTTAATGACACTATCTTGTTCATTAGTAAAAAATAAAAAAATTCGACGTTGATTCGTAATTAATTTCATGCACTCGCGATTAAATATGCGCAAAAATTAGCGTTGCTAAACCGCCAGCTAGATATGCAACGTGCATAACAAAACCCTGTACACCCCGTGGTGAATGCACCTAAAATTATGTGCAAGCTTTCACCCGTCCATGCGCGTTGTTTTCGTTTGCTGCTTCTGACCAGCAAATGGCCGTTCTCTACATTGCACTAATCTTCTTTTTTTCACTCCACACTGCCAATAATGCAAATCCCCGCTATGAGGCGACTCTATATCGAGCCTCAAAACTGCTAATAATCATCGATTCACTCGCGACAAAGCGAAAAAACACTCTAAACTAATAAATTATGCCCGAGTGTCACAATATTACCACTTATAACCAAAACTAAGCTGATGTAACTCTTCTTGCGGGTGCGGGGGCGACGCACAAAAACAAAACAAAAAAACGGGGAAATGCTACCGACACTCTCACATTTCGAGAGGGAATCGATTGTATTCACTACGGCTTATACAATGCACGCGGAGATTTTATGATTTCACTGTTAGTTTAAGTTAAATTACGAATTGTTGTTTGATTTTTTGTTCGCGAAGACAACGCAGCAAAAACAAAACACGTCAGTTTCGAAGCACGGCTTGCTGCGATCATTCTCCATACATTTTATATGGGAGTAAAAAACCACGACCATGCAGGACCCATACTTTGAAAAATTGCACAAAGAATGTTCATCCAATCTTCATAAAATTTGGAAAAACAAATTTCAAATAGTGTACAAAATTAGAAAAATATATTTATTGTAAAATGAGAAAGTTGATTTTTCGACTTTTTTCCGACTTGGCATTACTGTGCGACGTGGCGTTAGTGAAGAAGCGAATGCTAACGCTAGCGCTCACTAGCGATTTGAGAATTTACACAAAGTTATCGATTAATTTTGTTCTTGCTGAAACGTCTGTCTGTGCTATAACGGTCTCTATATTTTGTTTGAAGACCATTTTTTCTCATATTGAGTAACAAAAAAGTTAGAATAACAAAAACTCATTTTCTTAGACACCCTGATTTAAAGTAGAAAAATAGCTGTATCATGGTCAAATGAAGAGCTAGAAAAATGGTGAGGGCGCAGTGAACTAATCCGTTAATCTCGGCTCGAAGATACGCCGCGCAGGCGTATGAATCCTCACTTGCATCCGTGAATATATGGACTGTAGCTGACCGATCTCGGTTGATGAAAAACCAGGAAAATACGCCCGGTTAACCTGTACTTTTGAAAGCTCTCCAAACTTGACCACCCAGCGTTGCAATTTCTTTAGGATTTCGACAGAAACTTCGTTGTCCCACCCCGCCTGGGTTCTCCAAATATCTTGGATAATGATACGACCGTGCACGAGAAAGTGCGACAGAAGTTCAAGAGGGTCAAACACGCCCATGACACACCGTAGCAAGTTGCGCTTTGTCGGTGTCACTACATTGCCATCGACCTCGTACATGAACTGGTCATCGCTTGGAACCCAGGACATTCCCAAAAATCGTTCAATCACTCTCTCCTTACTCGTTTCAATCGCCTATGCATCGTGAAAGCCATGATCCCCGACTCGTCGAAGAACTTCCTCAGAACTCGATAGCCAGGTCCTTATCTTGAAGCCTCCATTTGCTTGGACTTGCTTCACTTCTAGGGCCACCTCGATGGCTTCATTCTCGCTATCGAAGCTGTCCAAGTAGTCATCGACGTAATGTTTGGATATTACTGCAGACGCTCTTTTGGGAAATGTGATGTTGTGTTCCTCGGCGTTTGAGTTTTGGTGAACTAAGCCTGGCTCGGTGAACACGTAGATCCAACCGTACCTACATCCATTATGTATGCTTGGATTGAGAGCGAATGATTCTTCCGGTACAGGAACTTCTGTGAGAGGATGAGTGAAACAGTTACCGCACAGTCACCGCACACCACCACCTTTCGTTCGCGAGATCCGAACAGAACTATTAACAGTGGTACCAGGAGATCAGGACCTTTTAAAAGCAAACTGCCCAATGAGACACGGCCGCAGCGTCCCAGACGAGATGATTTCTCCAGGTTTCTTAGGGTTTCGAACGGCTCCTAACGGCAAATACCAAACTCGATCAGAATCGTCTGACTCCAACTCCTCCGGGGTCGCCAGGTGTATGAAGCCACTCTGCAGGTACTCGCCTATATGTCGCTGAACACTTTCTCGAAGTTCTGGATCTGCTTTCATCCGTCTCTCGAAGCATTCATAGCGCCGCATTGCCATACCGAAGCTGGCATGAAATTTTAAGTTATCGCAACGCCATAGAAGGTCGATCACGTACTGCTTCGATGCGCGACTGGTAGTTCGCTCTAGAATAGAACAAGCACGCTTGTCATCTTCGGATTCGGGACCTTTTTCCGCCGATACTCCTACGCTATCCACGGAGAAAAACTCTTTCACCATATCGTGTAGCTCTCGGTCTTGGGCACGTGCACAGATGTGCAGACTCACTTTGACCTAGTTGTAGCCTTCTTCTGCCATTCCCGACAGCGTCCAATCCAGCCGAGTTTTGCTGGAAATAGGGTCGCCCAGTTGACCCTCTTTTACTATCAGAGCTGTAACCAAACTAGCATTGTTAGAACTAATTAAGATTCCAGGTGCGACGGAGTTGTAGCTATTGAGAGGAAGTCCCTTCAAGTATGGATATTGCTGAATCACCTCCTCGTAGTTTAGCGACTGTCTTGGAAGACCGAGGTTCTCCACCATACGTGTGTCGTTCAGTACAAACTTCCCGTGCTGTGAAGTACCACTAATCTCCACCGAAATTCGTTGTGATGTACTTAGATTCGTAGCGGGTAACGTTACTGGTGTCGATTCCCAAGCGTTTTGCCACCCAATCCTCTACCAACGTTAGGTTTGACCCGTCATCCAGAAACGGAAAGTTATCCACCGGCTTTCCCTTCCAGAATAAGCGTACAGGAAGAAATTTGAACAGAACGAATTCCTTAGGATTGTGGTGTGCATTCACACGCTCACTGGTTTCAATTGCAGTCCCTATGGCTTTAGGTTCTTCTTTAAGGATCTTTGTCTGCTTATGAAAAATTGCATGTAAAGGGTGTCCACGATGAAATTGCCACACTATGAAATTGCTCTAACTTTTTAACCGTTGGGTAGAGTTTAATGAAAATTTGGGTGGATTTAGTTCATAGTGCATTATTTACATCCTGCAAGTTTTAAAGTCCTATGATCAAAACTCGCGGAAATGGAGTCGAAAGAACAGCTCGTGCGTGATAAAATCTTGCGCATTCATCACGACAACAAGGATCTCTCGCATCGTTCCATCGCTAAAACGTTGGGAATCGCGAATTCCACGGTGTCGCAAGTGATTAAGCGGTTCGAGGAACGGTTGACCACCGATCGGAAGCCCAGAAGTGAAGGAAAAAGTATTCCGTACAACACCAAAAAATCACAACCGCGTAGTTGGGGCCTTCAACCGAAATCCGAACGCCTCCGTTCGGGATGTGGCTAAGAAGCTGCACCTAAGCCGAAGTTTTGTCCAGAAGGCCAAAACTAAGGCTGGGCTTCGAACGTTCAAGGTACAAAAGGCCCCTAATCGCGACGAGAAGCAGAACAAGTCCGCCAAAACCCAAAGTTGAATGCTGCATCATGGACGACGAAACATATGTGAAGGCCGACTTCAAACAGATCCCCGGCAACCTGTTTTTCACGGCCAAGGATAAGTTCAGCGTTCCGGAGCATGTCCGCACTCAGAAGATGTCCAAATTTGCGAAGAAATTCCTGGTTTGGCAAGCCATCTGCACGTGCGGGAAGCGGAGTGCACCTTTCGTGACCCAGGACACGATGAACGGACAGGTTTTATGTACAAAGAGTGCCTCCAGAAGCGGCTGCTTCCTCTCCTGAAGGCCCACAACGTCCCAACAATCTTCTGGCCGGATTTGGCCTCATGCCACTACTCCAAGGCCGTGCTGAAGTGGTATGCGGACAATGAGGTCAATTTCGTGCCGAAAATGTTCAACCCTCCCAACACTCCGGAGCTCCGCCCCATCGAGAAGTACTGGGCGATTATGAAGCAGCACCTTCTTAAACGACCTAAGGTAGTGAAGACAGTCGACTACTGAAGAAAGTATGGGTTTACATGCAAAAAACGGTTGATTCACAGGTTGTGCAGAATCTTATGGCCGGGGTTAAGGCCAAGGTGCGGGCATTTGCGTATGGACTGTAAATAAAATACGAGTAAAATGGTAAAATGAAGTTTAATAGTTATTTCTCAATCCCTGAAAATTTGATGGCAATCGGATGAAAACTCGAATTTTGCGAATCAATTTTGTGTGTGGCAATTTAATCGTGGACACCCTTTAGCAGTGGATAATGGCGTATCTGGCATCCCTCCGTTCCAAAGGTAGTTTGCGTTTACACGGTCTACGACCATGCTTGCCGAGGCACATGCGACCGAGATGGTTGTCCAGCACGAGCTTCCAACGACGTTCCGGATCCACCTTCTTGAATGTCGTACAATCTTTCAACTTGTGTGCTGGTTCACCACACGACAAACACAGGATCTCTCCTTCGCTTTCTCACTCTTGTGCGACTTCGATGGCCTGGTATCGGCAATAACAGTGACCTCTGATGCTGCCACAACGAGTGAAATTAAATTTCCTACAAACTTGTCTCTGACATCATCCTTCTATGCTTCGTTCAAAAGTTAGCAAAAGCGCCGCCCTAGCGGTAAAGTTTGGAACTACGAAACTTTCACCACAAGATTGACAACTTTTTTAGGTACAACTTTGTACCAAACATCATGTTTCGAAAACGTAACCCTAAGCAGTTATTAATTTTGCCGAGAAAAAAGGCTTTTCCGATCACTGTGCAGCGCCATCTCTGATGATAGATTTGCAACTAATATGATTACGTCAAAAGACGACAAATGTCACAATGGGAATTTTATGAAACTTTGCCGAAGATAGCAACTCTCTAGAGCTTCATTTGACTAAGATAGACTGCAGCGCCATCTTTGCGGTAAGATGATGAACTAAAATGATGTCAAAAGACGACAAATGACAAAGACAAAGAAACTTAGCAGAACGGCAACTCTCTTGATCTTCATTTGACTAAGATAGACTGTGGCAACATCTGGAACTAATATGATAATGTCAAAAGACGACAAATGACATACTGAAAAACTTTGCCCAAGACGGCAACTCTCTACAACTAGTCTGGAATGTTTTGTATGCAATTCTGTTCACACATCGAAATCAAAACCTCCTTCACTTTGTAGCAGATTCTCGGTGGCCAATGTTACTGGAACCAAGTTTTTCCATCATCAATGCATTTTTGAGACCATAATCTTACAAATGGGGTACAAACATTGTTTCTAGGTTGAAATTTCATAATTCTAGAAAGGGTTGAAATCTTGGTCAATATTGCCCCTAATGTCTTATGTGTCAGTTTTTTTTAATACCCGAGGAAGGTTAAGAAATTGTCACCAACAAATAAATGGAAAAAGTAAAAAAGTGGCACCAATTCTGGGAATTATACTCAATACTTAAATCCCATTCGCCCCTTCAATGCAATCTTGTCATCACATTAACTGTGTCAATCCCAACGAATGGTTCCTTTTCCAAATCAAGCAGCATGAACACCTCATGCAATCGGAAATAAGTTGTCACGTCCGTCAAAATTTCACAAGCCGTTTAACTCTTCACATACATCCAGGTAGACGCAACCAAAGACTTCAACGCACCTCCCGAAATAACGACCGCAGATCTGCTGATAATCGGCGGACAATTTCCCTCCACGCAGAGCAATCGGCATTAAGCTGCTGTTGAGCCATTTTCCTGTCAGAAATCGAAATTCTGTAAAATCTTCCCCGCTTCCCCTTCTTCCCCTCTTCTTCAACCCCACCCATCGTAAACTTTCGGCAGTTTTGAACCCATGGCGATGGCCGGCCGTTATAAAACCCACGCTCCGACTCCGACACGAATCCCGGCTTAGGCTGATGCAGCTCACTCAGCTCGGCAGCCGGTCGTGGGACTGGAACCCGAAAAAGCGAAAATGAAGAAAAAAAATAAAAATCAGGGGTCAAAGCAATTACAATCATTATTATTTTCTCTTACGTGATGAAACTGTACGCAACTCAACTCCGGCTCGGTCGCGCCATGGCCAGGAGTCGTCGTCATCTCCGTCCGGGCTGCTGCAACGGGATGACGATGACGATCGGATCGAGTGGAGTGCACTTTTTTTTCGGATGCGGCCGATCACGACCTGCGTGCGATTCAAGATCCAGGGAGCTGAGATTTTCACGTTTTTTTCCAGAGCGTCCGACGACGATGGCGATGATGGCGATGATGATGATGATGATGATGTTGAGGATGATGAAAGATCGTTTTGATGGGCTTCGTATGCAGAGGGTTCGGATAGTTATGGCTGCGTGGTGCAATTATTTCAAGTATTTCGCTATGGTTTTTACGGCCAACATTCAGCAGAGGGCGGGGCTGGCGAAGAGGTCTATGTGGTATGTCAATTTTATGAGTAGCCGCTGCTAATGAGAGGCACTTAATGCGAAGATTATTGGGACTGGTCATGTAATAGAGATGCACTGTATTAGTTCAAGATGGATAGAGATTGATGCGTTGCGACTTGTTACGGAATTATGCATTAGAGATGATAGTCGCTAACTGCATGGCAAGTCCAATTATTATTGCATTTTGCATTTTATATCAATTATAACTGTTTGAATAATAAGTTAATGGCGGTGCGACCAGCTGTATTTGGAAGACCTCTTCAGTTAGATGATTTCTCTGTAAGACCTTCATAGAGCTTTTTTTATTTGCTGGCATGTGAGGATACCTAAAATTTCAGATTTATAAAACTGCTCTCTTACAAAGCTTCCTGATCGTAATACTCTCTGCATTTTTTGGGTTTGATTTAATGAAGTAGTGTACAGTGTGAACAGCGAAACAGTGACAAAAACAGACTTTAGAAAGTCTATTAATTGATAAACAATCCATTCTGAAACTTGGTTGGATGATAGTATAGTACATAGGCGTAGCCAGGGGGACGTTCCCCCCCCCCAGTTTAGATTTTATTTTTAGAATTTTATTATTTGTTTCGATTTCTTACTATTTATTTTTTATCCCTAACAGGCTGCAAGGTAACTTGTTGCAATACAGTTGATGTTACTCCCTTACCTTACCTTACCAATCAGACTAAGGCCGATGTGGCCTCTGCTGTACACAGAAGTTGTTTCCATTGTAATCGGTCTATGGCTGCACCTCGCCAGCCTCGCTGTCTGCGGAGGGTCCGCAGGTCGCCTTCTCCACCTAGCTCGTAGCGCGCCTCTTCTTCTTGTACCTGTCGGTTCGTTTTCGAGAACCATTTTCACAGGGCTGTCGTCCGACATTCTTACGACATGCCCAGCCCACCGTAGTCGAACGATTTTTGCGATGTGTACGATGGAAGGTTCTCCCAGAAACTGGCGCAATTCGTGGTTCATTCGCCTCCTTGTAAGGAGGATCCTGCTAAGGTCCTCAAAATTCCGGCCTATGCGCCAGACGAAGGTCGTCTGCCAAGAATTCCCGATTTATTTGCCCAGCTAGCTGTTTTCGCAACCTAGTAGAATCCACCTCCAAAGCCTTCTCAAGCATTCCAATAACTAATCCCAAATATTCCAAGTCCGAATTTTCCCCAAATCAATAATCCTAGTTGTCTTTCAATTTACTTACTTAGTTGTTTTATTACGGTACATTAGATGAATTTATTAAATTCAAGTTTTAAAAACTCTCTTTAAGGAGTCAAACGCCAGCTATAGTTTTGCAACTACTTTTCCAGTTTCATTTTAATTTTATTTTTTATTTTTTTACAATCCCCTAATCTATCTCCTAAGTGTTTAAGTGTGTGTGTCCTTCGTGAGTCGTCCTGATTTCTATGGTGAGTTTTTCCCCTACTAAAACAATCCTGGTTCCCGGGCTTCAAATGGTGAGTTGACAACTTCGAAGGAGGGTGCGACCGATCTCTCGTCCTCTCAAGTTCCTACCTCACGCCTCCACGAGTCATATGATCACAAAAGACTGCCAGCTGAAACATGGAGACGCTGGTTGGCGTAGCCTGGGCAATGTTGTCAATCTGACAATAGCGAAGTGAGGGGGTGCGACTGAAGATCATATACCTTTAAATCATATTGTATATTTTCCATTGTCATTTTATTAATAATTTCAACACGCTTTGGAATTATCTTTGCATTTCAAATTTATGTAAGACCCTGGAGCAACATGCCAAGCATAAAAGGCTCAATTTATTTTTCATGAACTTATAAAAGACGAAAAAAAAATTATTTTCGCAAAATACATAAAAGACTGGCATGTGCTTCTAAGCAGTAAAGGATTATATTTAAATATTTTGTTCAGGGTAATAATTATTAAATAAGCCATTTATTTCACATATCATCAAACTGGACTCTTCGATTACTCCAATTGCTATCTTTGAAATGTTACTAGAACAGTATGAAGAAAAAATATTACAACATGTCTTATAAAATAATATTTTTTATTGAAATTTCATCTTTGACTTTTGGAATGATCTATACTGATTCAGCTTTTCCAGGACTAGGAGGATAGTAATACACATCAAATTTTTATATATTTTTCAGTAACAATCCATTAGATGTCAGGAGGTGGCAACGGATTCGGTGATAGGCTTTTGCAATTATTGTTGAATGTATTTTTCATTACCGTTTTGCAAATGAACATTTTACCAAATTCGAGCGGATATGATTCATACAGCGCTGTATTCATTTAGCTTGTGTCTTATTTTACAGTTCAATCCTTGTCATTACTTTATCATCTCACAATATTATTATATTTGATAATTGTGGTTTTATTGATTTTACTTCATAGATGAGGTTATAAAACCAGCATCAAGCAGCAAATAGTGACCAGTAAATAAGAGTAAAAGAAAATGATTAAACTTCAATAGATGTAAAACACTTTTTCAGGATACCTCAAACCGAGATTTTAGTGAATTGCTGCTATCGTTGAAAACGAACGAAAACGTGCTTAAGCGCGAACCACAGAACTCTACATTTTAACACTATACAACATTTCTTGCATTTCAGGCTCAACCGAACGAAGATCATATATAATAGATACGAATGCTTCTAGTATTTTTCATTTACATAAATATATATGTATACTATTATATAAATATTTCATGGGAATGAGAGGGACCATCAGGGCACCCGATTGAAGCACTCTGGATGGGAAGAGTGGGAATGCCAACTCCCCATTGCTAACAGTTTGTGAATAGAGGGCGGGCTCTTCCCCCCGCCCATTGGGGCATCCTCATGTTAGATAGCTTGCTCTTTTGACCAATTGTTCAGTCTTGTTGTTGGAAGGAGATTCTTTATATCGTTGTGGATACGTATAAGTGATGTTGCCTATCGATCTACCCAACCCCTTTTTGGCCCTTCATACAACGGCATGATTAGGATAATCAGTGGTTATTAAAGCTTGATCAAGTCTAACAGAGAGGAGAGCCAATTGCTGTCGGACTAGTTTCCGTGCTACAATGGGTGGTAGTACAGTTTTCCCCCCCCAACCACCCCCCCCCGAATGCCCTATAGAGGTACGCAAGGTGATAGGGACACCCAGGATAACCTCGCCTGGCAACCACCAATCTACCGAATCGATTTTGCTATCGGTCTAAACATTCACTTCCTCTAAATTCCGGAGACTCGGAAACCAAAGCCGTAAATGCCAAGTTGCAATGGCCACTACCTCGTGGCTTCTGGGAAATCATCTTAGCGACACCCACACAATAATTTCAAATCCACTGAATTACCTGTTTTTTTCTTCTTTCTTTTTCGGCTTAGTTTTTCTGTATCTATATAGCTCCGACTCACTCCTATCACTTCTCTATAATCAAATCAATCATGATACTAACCCAATTTTACTTTCTTTCAAAAATTATCACTTACTTTCCTAATAAATTTTTTAAAACATCCTCACGATGTTTTTTATGTAAAATGCATGACAATAGTATCAAAATAAATCCTGGAAAATAGAAATTTACCGCATTAATTTAATGAACTGATTTTAAGCAATTTGGCTTCGTACTTACATTTTATTAAACGTTGTTCACTGCACTATTCAACAACATAGATTTCAATTTATGACTTCTCCACTCAGACGTCCAAAGGGGAATGACCAAATAGATCTCCCTGACCAACCAAGAAATTTCCAATTCCATCATTTCTTTTAGTTCTTTGTTCCAAAAAGTCTTTCCGGTTCTGACTTGATCTAAATTTCCCATAATAAAATTTTCTAAACTATCCGTCATCAATTCTGTTATCGTGCCCTTTAAGTGTAGGCCTCACCCACTTCCCCCATCAATCATCAATCAATAATTATCAAAACAAAATTGAAATGATTCGAGCACTGCATCTACTGTTGCCTACCGAGCAGGCGCATCTACCGCTACTTTACGATCGTTTGACCGTTTCATCCTTCACGTTCCGTCTTCCATCTGCACTCCACCGTAGATCGTACGCAGCACCTTCCGTTCAAAGAATCCAAGGGCGCGTTGGTCCTCCACTAGCAGTGTCCATGTTTCGTGCCGTAGGGAACTAGCGGTCTAATTAATGTCTTGTAGATGGTCAACTTTGTGGTTCGGCGAACTTTGTTCGATCTTAGCGTCCTTTGGAATGCGCCTTTGTATTTCTCTGCTGGTGTCGTTATCGGTGGTCACCAATGAGCCCAGACACACGAATTCGTCTACTACCTCGATTTCATCACCGTCGATCTGAACTCGTGCTAGGACGCTAACATTGTCTTCTCGTGAGCTTCTTCCCATCATGTATTTTGTTTTCAACGCATTAATCACAAGCCCAATCCTACCAGCTTCAGCCTTAAGTCTGATGTACGTTTCCGCCATCGTCGCAAAATTACGTGCTACGATATCAACGTCGTCGGCGAAGCCAAATAGTTGGACAGACTTCCTGAAGATCGTGCCACTCGTGTCTATCCCAGCTCTTCGAATCACACCCTCCAATGCAATGTTAAACAACTAACACGACAATCCATCACCTTGCCGTAACCCTCTCCGAGATTCGAAGGGACTCGAGAGCGTCCCTGATACTCGGACGACACACATCACTCGATCCATCGTTGCTTTGATCAACCGCGTCAGTTTTTCCGGAAATCCATATTCGTGCATGATCTGCCATGGATGCCATGGAGTCTGATGGAAGTTCTTCATTGCCAAAACGAGGTCAATTTTAAGTTACGTTTGGTCCCGTTTTAACCAATAGTCAGGATACTGTTTAGCCCACTCACAAAGTGTGGTAGTTGTTTGTCCTTGAGAAAACACTTTCAATTTGTATAACTAGATTCTACTAACTATTAGACTACTACACTGAGCGAAAAAATCAAGAGGAATTCATAGAAATATCGTATGGAAATTTGCCAAAAGATATTATTGCAAATATCATACGATTATCTAATGGACAGAAGTTCATAGGACGATCGTATGAAAATTTTGCATTTTATAGGTCCTTTTTTTCCTCTGTTCGGGACATAAACCACTGCGACCAGTAGTTTGATCTATGGTAGTATATCCCGTATCCTTTGTTTAGTGCATGCAGTGTTACTGATATTCTCCTCACCCGGTTCGAATGTGTTTGTCATCCCCGAACACTTCCGAAATAAGGGAAGTTAAGCAAGCATTCGAGAACGAAAGGAGTGCTGTCGTTGATGGGTGGCTTTGTGACTGACTTGTGTGAGAGGAAGTTTTGTGCTATTCGCGCCATGATGCATTCGGTCTCATTCTTCCATTATCGTTCTTCACTGTTTGCTATTTATTCGAACGTGTGTAACTTCGTCGACGAATGTTGTTTTAAAGGGCGATACGGTCAAAATTTGGTCAATATCAACTTGACGTATTTCTTTCAATTTTGCATTTAAAAAACCTGAACACCCCTCATTTTGAAGGTGTGTGTGTGTAGAACGTTGCTCCTATTTTGATTTTGGAATTCACTCTTCAGTTGTCAAAATGCCGTCCAAGCAAGAAGAGCAGCGTATCAAAATTTTGCTCGCGCATCGCGAAAATCCGAGCTACTCGCACGCAAAGTTGGCAAAATCGCTAAAAGTTGCCAAATTAACCGTTACAAATGTAATTAAAGTGTTTGGGGAACGTTTGTCGACAGCCAGGAAGTCTGGATCGGGGGGAAATCGAAAACCGGAAGCCGCTGAGACGACAAAGAGAGTTGCCGGTAGTTTCAAGCGAAACCCTAACCTATCTCTCCGAGATGCCGCAAATAAGCTGGGTGTATCGTCTACAACCGTGCATCGAGCCAAAAAACGAGCCGGACTATCGACTTACAAGAACGTAGTGACTCCAAATCGCGATGATAAACAAAATACGACGGCCAAAGCGCGATCCCGGAGGCGGTACACGAAGATGCTGACGAAGTTTGACTGCGTGGTAATGGACGACGAAACCTACGTCAAAGCCGACTACAAGCAGCTTCCGGGACAGGAGTTTTATACGGCAAAAGGAAGGGGAAAGGTAGCAGATATTTTCAAGCACAAGAAACTGTCAAAGTTCGCAAAGAAATATCTGGTTTGGCAAGCCATCTGTACCTGTGGCTTGAAAAGCAGCATTTTCATAGCTTCCGGGACTGTCAACCAAGAAATTTACGTGAAAGAGTGTTTGAATAAACGTGTGCTGCCTTTCCTGAAGAAACACGGTTGTTCCGTACTGTTTTGGCCGGATTTGGCATCTTGCCATTACGGTAAAAAGGCCATGGAGTGGTACGCCGCCAACAACGTGCAGGTGGTTCCCAAGGACAAGAACCCTCCCAACACGCCAGAGCTCCGCCCAATTGAGAAATACTGGGCTATTGTCAAGCGGAACCTAAAGAAGACCAAAAAAACTGCTAAGGACGAGCAGCAGTTCAAGGCAAACTGGCTTTCTGCGGCGAAGAAGGTGGACAAGGTGGCTGTACAAAATCTGATGGCAGGGGTCAAGCGTAAGGCCCGGCAATTCGGATTTGGAAAAGCGGAAGCCTAACTGAATATTTTTCCTGAATTTTATACTAATTGAACTTGAAAAAGAAATTTAATTTGATTTTTTAAATAAACGATTTCACCGATTTACACGCGTTTTCCCTTGACCAAATTTTGACCGTATCACCCTTTAGATTCGCCGCGAGTAAAAACGAAAGGGTGAGTTCTGTCAGTGACATAACTGCAAAGTTGACGTAGGACTGCTTGTTGATGTGAAGAAATTGATGTCATTAAATTAATACATTTCTTCTATATTTTATTCAGTCTAGATAACTATGAAACCCTATGCTAAGGAGTGTATCGAATATAAGCTATCCACATACATTTGCGTTGTACGCATGTATTTGTGATGGTTTTTTATGCTCTGAACACTGCATGCTGTGCGTTTGACTGTCAGCTTTCTTTTGTTTACTTGTTTGTGCGGTTCAAATTCTGCGTTTTCAAAATGTCACGCATTGAAAAGGAAGTGAAAATTAAGGTTCTGGACACATGGCTAAGTGAGAAGGGTATTAATATGCGAAAATTGGCGAAGCGGTTTGGAATTCATCATGCGAGTGTTAAAACCATCATTAATAAGTTTGGGGAACACTATTCTTTGGATGAGCTACCAGGAAGAGGCAGAAAACCCGGTTCTTCCAACCCGAAACTGGAGCAGAAACTGGTATCTCTAATCATGAAGAACAAATCAATGTCAATACGTGATTTGGCCAAAAAAGCAGGAACGAGTGTCGGAATGATCCAGCGTATCAAGAGGCGAAACCACCTGAAGACCTACAAGAAGCAGAAAATCTCGAAACAAAGTGCAGAACAGAAGAAGCGAGCAGCAACAAGGGCCCGGAAATTGTATTCGCGTCTTTTGCAGCGTCCGGATGCATGCGTTTTGATGGACGATGAGACCTATTTAAAGGAGGACTCAAAAACCCTTCCAGGTCCACAATATTTTACTGCCGTCGTTGGGGAGGATGTGAGCGATGCGGACAGGTCGATTCAAGTGGAGAAATTCGGTCGGAAGGTACTGGTATGGCAAGCAATATGTTCCTGTGGTTTGAAGTCAACCATTTTTTACACTACCGGAACTATAAATGCGGAAATCTATCGATCTGAGTGTCTCCAGTAGAGATTGTTGCATTTATATAAAAAGCAAAGTACATAGTTTTGGCCGGATTTAGCGTCGGCTCACTAAAGGGTGTATTCGATAAAAATGGCACATACATATATACTCATCAAAATTAAACTGATTATCGGATTTTCTTGAAATTTTCAGGGAATGAAGAACTACTAATGAGTTTTGATTTACAACATTTGTTTCATTCAATTTCGTCTCCCATCCCGAATGCCCGCACCTTCCTTTTCACTCCACCCATCAAATTTTGTACAACCGATTTTCCCAGTGTTTTTGTTGTTTTTACCCAAATTTTCTTCAATTCTAGCTCTGTTTTTATAGTTTTGGGATGTTTGCGAAGTTCCGTTTTCATAATTGCCCAGAATTTTTCAATTGGACGAAGTTCCGGTGAATTTGGTGGGTTCATATCCTTTGGCACAAAATTGACTCCCCTGGCTCGGTACCACTCCAATACGTTTCGAGCGTAGTGGCAGGATGCTAGATCAGGCCAAAACAGAGTTGATCCTTTGTGCTTCTTAATGAATGGCAAGAGACGCTTCTTAAGGCACTCTTCCGTGTAAATCGCACCGTTTATTGTTCCGGAAGTGATGAAGGGAGCACTTATTTCACCACATCCGAAAATCGCCTGCCAGATTAGAAACTTCTTTGCAAATTTCGATAGTTTCTTCTTTCGAACATCCTCCGGAACATCGAACTTCGACTTGGCAACGAAATATTCTTGCCCAGGAAGTTGACGGAAGTCGGCCTTGACGTATGTTTCGTCATCCATCACGATGCAACCGGATTTGGTGAGCAGCTTCGTGTAAAGTTTCCGGGCGCGGGTTTTCGCAGTGATGTTTTGTTTTTCATTCCGGTTTGGGGCTTTTTGCACTTTGTAAACATGTAACCCAGCACGCTTCATGGTTTTCTGCACAAAACCGACTGACACCTTAGACTTTTTAGCGACATCTCGAATTGACATGTTTGGACGGTTCTTGAATTGTTGTACGACTTTCCTGGCCATTTTACTGTCCATTGGACCACTTTTACGACCACTCCCTTCCTTCCTTCCTTTGGACACTCAGACGCTCCTTGAAGGTTCTTATTACACGAGACACAGTTGTATTTGCAATTCCAAGCCTTTTAGCAATCCACCGGTGGGACGACCCTGGATTTTGATTATGAGTGCACAAAATTTTCTCACGGACAATTTCTTGTTTCGACGACATGACTGGAACTACTGAATGTATAACTATGAAACTTGGCAGATGTAAATAATACACTATGGATAAGATCTACTCAAATTTCTAGGTTTTTTACTCATACGATTCAAAAGTTACAGAAGATTTTCTGTGTGCCATTTTTATCGAATGCACCCTTTACATAAATATATATTTACTCTATTATATAAATATTTCATGGGAAAGGGAAGGACCATCAGGGCACCCGATTGAAGCACTCTGGATGGGGAGAGTGGGAATGCCAACTCCCCATTGCTAACAGTTTGTGAATAGAGGGCGGGCTCTTCTCCCCGCCCATTGGGGCATCCTCATGTTAGATAGCTTGCTCTTTTGACCAATTGTTCAGTTTTGTTGTTGGAAGGAGATTCTTTATATCCCTGTGGATACGTATAAGTGATGTTGCATATCGATCCACCTTACCCGTTTTTGGCCCTTCATACAATGGCATGATTAGGATAATCAGTGGTTATTAAAGCTTGATCAAGTCTATCAGAGAGGATAGCCCATTGCTGTCGGACTAGTTTCCGTGCTACAATGGGTGGTAGTACAGTTTCCTACCGATGACCAACGCTCTCCGAATGCCCTATAGAGGTACGCAATCTCGAGGCGATAGGGACACCCAGGGTAACCTCGCCTGGCAACCACCAATCCACCGAATCGATTTTGCTATCGGTCTAAACATTCACTTCCTCCGAGATTGCAACCTCTAAATTCCGGAAACTCGGATACCAAAGCCGTAAATCCCAAGTTGCAATGGCCACTACCTCGTGGTTTCTGTTGAGGGAAATCTTCTTAGCAACACCCACACAATAATCTCAAATCCACTGAATTACCTATTTTTTTTTTCTTTCTTTCTCGGCGTAGTTTTTCTGTATCTATATAGCTCCGACTCACTCCTATCACTTCTCTATAATCAAATCAATCATGATAATAACTCAATTTTACTTTCTTTCAAAAATTATCACTTACTTTCCTATTAAATTTTTTTAACATGCGACTCACGATGTTTTTTATGTAAAATGCATGACAATAGGATCAAAATAAATTCTGGAAAATAGAAATTTACCACATTAATTTTATGAACTGATTTTAAGCAATTTGGCACCGCACTTGAATTTAATTAAACGTTGTTCACTGCACTATTCAACAAAATAGATTTCAATTTATGACTTCTTCCCTCAGCGGTCCAAAAGGGAAAGACCAAATAGATCTCCCTGACCAACCAAGAAATTTTCAATTCCATCATTGCTCCAAAAAGTCTCTCGGGTTCTGACTTTATCTAAATTTCCCATAATAAAATTTTCTAAATTATCCGTAATCAATTCTGTTTTCGTGTCCTTTAAGTGTAGGCCTCGCCCACTTCCCCCATCAATCATCAATCAATAATTATCAAAACAAAATTGAAATGATTCGAGCACTGCATCTACTGTTGCCTACCGAGCAGGCGCATCTACCGCTACTTTTATGTAACGATCGTTTGACCGTTTCATCCTCCACGTTCCGTCTTCCATCTGCACTCCACCGTAGATCGTACGCAGCACCTTCCGTTCAAAGACTCCAAGGGCGCGTTGGTCCTCCACTAGCAATGTCCATGTTTCGTGGCCGTAGAGAACTACCGGTCTAATTAATGTCTTTTAGATGGTCAACTTTGTGGTTTGGCGAACTTTGTTCGATCTTAGCGTCCTTCGGAGTCCAAAGTAGGCACGATTGCCAGCCATAATGCGCCTTTGTATTTCTCTGCTGGTGTCGTTATCGGCGGTCACCAGTGAGCCCAGATACACGAATTCGTCTACTACGTCGATTATATCACCGTCGATCTGAACTCGTGCTAGGAGGCTAACATTGTCTTCTCGTGAGCCTCTTCCCTTCATGTATTTTGTTTTCAACGCATTATCCACAAGCCCAATCCTACCAGCTTCAGCCTTAAGTCTGATGTACGTTTCCGCCATCGTCTCAAAGTTACGTGCTACGATATCAACGTCGTCGGCGAAGCCAAATAGTTGGACAGACTTCCTGAAGCTCGTGTCACTCGTGTCTATCCCAGCTCTTCGAGTCACACCCTCCAGTGCAATGTTAAACAACAAACACGACAATCAATCACCTTGCCGTAACCCTCTCCGAGATTCCCTCTCGAGAGCGTCCCTGATACTCGGACGACACACATCACTCGATCCATCATCGTTGCTTTGATCAACCGCGTCAGTTTTTCCGGAAATCCTTATTCGTGCATGATCTGCCATAGCTGGTCTACATAGTCTGATGGAAGTTCTTCATTGCCAAAACGAGGTCAATTACCAATAGTCAGGATACTGTTTAGCCCATTCTCAAAGTGTGGTAGTTGTTTGTCCTTGAGAAAACACTTTCAATTTGTATAACTACATTCTACTAACTATTAGACTACTACACTGAGCGGAAAAATCAAGAGGAATTCATAGAAATATCGTATGGAAATTTGCCAAAAGATATTATTGCAAATATCATACGATTATCTAATGGACAGAAGTTCATAGGACGATCGTATGAAAATTTTGCATTTTATAGGTCCTTTTTTTCCTCTGTTCGGGACATAAACCACTGCGACCAGTAGTTTGATCTATGGTAGTATATCCCGTATCCTTTGTTTAGTGCATGCAGTGTTACTGATATTCTCCTCACCCGGTTCGAATGTGTTTGTCATCCCCGAACACTTCCGAAATAAGGGAAGTTAAGCAAGCATTCGAGAACGAAAGGAGTGCTGTCGTTGATGGGTGGCTTTGTGACTGACTTGTGTGAGAGGAAGTTTTGTGCTATTCGCGCCATGATGCATTCGGTCTCATTCTTCCATTATCGTTCTTCACTGTTTGCTATTTATTCGAACGTGAGTAACTTCGTCGACGAATGTTGTTTTAGATTCGCCGCGAGTCAAAATGAAAGGGTGAGTTATGTCAGTGGCATAACTGCAAAGTTGACGTAGGATTGCTTGTTGATGTGAAGAAATTGATGTCATTAAATTAATAAATTTCTTCTATATTTTATTCAGTCTAGATAACTATGAAACCCTATGCTAAGGAGTGTATCGAATATATGCTATCCACATACATTTGCGTTGTACGCATGTATTTGTGATGGTTTTTAATGCTCTGAACACTGCATGCTGGGCGTCTGACTGTCAGCTTTCTTTTGTTTACTTGTTTGTGCGGTTCAAATTCTGCGTTTTCCAAATGTCGCGTATTGAAAAGGAACTGAAAATTAAGGTTCTGGACACATGGCTAAGTGAGAAGGGTATTACTATGCGAAAATTGGCGAAGCGGTTTGGAATTCATCATGCGAGTGTTAAAACCATCATTAATAAGTTTGGGGAACACTATTCTTTGGATGAGCTACCAGGAAGAGGCAGAAAACCCGGTTCTTCCAACCCGAAACTGGAGCAGAAAGTGGTATCTCTAATCATGAAGAACAAATCAATGTCAATACGTGATTTGGCCAAACAAGCAGGAACGAGTGTCGGAATGATCCAGCGTATCAAGAGGCGAAACCACCTGAAGACCTACAAGAAGCAGAAAATCTCGAAACAAAGTGCAGAACAGAAGAAGCGAGCAGCAACAAGGGCCCGGAAATTGTATTCGCGTCTTTTGCAGCGTCCGGATGCATGCGTTTTGATGGACGATGAGACCTATGTAAAGGAGGACTCAAAAACCCTTCCAGGTCCACAATACTTTACTGCCGTCGTTGGGGAGGATGTGAGCGATGCGGACAGGTCAATTCAAGTGGAGAAATTCGGTCGGAAGGTACTGGTATGGCAAGCAATATGTTCCTGTGGTTTGAAGTCAACCATTTTTTACACTACCGGAACTATAAATGCGGAAATCTATCGATCTGAGTGTCTCCAGTAGAGATTGTTGCATTTATATAAAAAGCAAAGTACATAGTTTTGGCCGGATTTAGCGTCGGCTCACTAAAGGGTGTATTCGATAAAAATGGCACATACATATATACTCATCAAAATTAAACTGATTATCGGATTTTCTTGAAATTTTCAGGGAATGAAGAACTACTAATGAGTTTTGATTTACAACATTTGTTTCATTCAATTTCGTCTCCCATCCCGAATGCCCGCACCTTCCTTTTCACTCCACCCATCAAATTTTGTACAACCGATTTTCCCAGTGTTTTTGTTGTTTTTACCCAAATTTTCTTCAATTCTAGCTCTGTTTTTATAGTTTTGGGATGTTTGCGAAGATCCGTTTTCATAATTGCCCAGAATTTTTCAATTGGACGAAGTTCCGGTGAATTCGGTGGGTTCATATCCTTTGGCACAAAATTGGCTCCGTTGGCTCGGTACCACTCCAATACATTTCGAGCGTAGTGGCAGGATGCTAGATCAGGCCAAAACAGACTTGATCCTTTGTGCTTCTTAATGAATGGCAAGAGACGCTTCTTAAGGCACTCTTCCGTGTAAATCGCACCGTTTATTGTTCCGGAAGTGATGAAGGGAGCACTTATTTCACCACATCCGCAAATCGCCTGCCAGATTAGAAACTTCTTTGCAAATTTCGATAGTTTCTTCTTTCGAACATCCTCCGGAACATCGAACTTCGACTTGGCAACGAAATATTCTTAACTAGAAAATAAGAAGAATGATTAGTAATTTCCATTTAATTCCAACTACCTTTATTGCTTATCTTGACAGATACGCGTATTTCGTCTACAATGTGCAGACTTCTTCAGTGTCGTGTACTAAATATTCTTGCCCAGGAAGTTGATGGAAGTCGGCCTTGACGTATGTTTCGTCATCCATCACGATGCAACCGGATTTGGTGAGCAGCTTCGTGTAAAGTTTGCGGGCGCGGGTTTTCGCAGTGATGTTTTGTTTTTCATTCCGGTTTGGGGCTTTTTGCACTTTGTAAACATGTAACCCAGCACGCTTCATGGTTTTCTGCACAAAACCGACTGACACCTTAGACTTTTTAGCGACATCTCGAATTGACATGTTTGGACGGTTCTTGAACTGTTGTACGACTTTCCTGGCCATTTTACTGTCCATTGGACCACTTTTACGACCACTCCCTTCCTTCCTTTGGACACTCAGACGCTCCTTGAAGGTTCTTATTACACGAGACACAGTTGTATTTGCAATTCCAAGCCTTTTAGCAATCCACCGGTGGGACGCCCCTGGATTTTGATTGTGAGTGCACAAAATTTTCCCACGGACAATTTCTTGTTTCGACGACATGACTGGAACGACTGAATGTATAACTATGAAACTTGGCAGATGACACTATGGATAAGATCTACTCAAATTTCTAGGTTTTTTACTCATACGATTCAAAAGTTACAGAAGATTTTCTGTGTGCCATTTTTATCGAATACACCCTTTATGCCAAAACCACTCTCAATTGGCTTGCGGAAAAGGGTATAGATTTCGTTGAGAAAAATATCAATCCACCAAATTGCCCTCAGCTTCGACCCATCGAACGTTACTGGGCAATCGTGAAGAGGGTCTTCAAGAAGACTGGTAAGGCAGCTGGGAACATGCAGGAGTTCAAAAAAATTTGGGCTCAAGCGTCCAAAAAATGCGATGCAACACTTGTCCGGAACTTGATGAAGAGCATTCGATCCATAGTTCGAAAATTCGTGAAGGAATAACTTAAATTTCATCTGGTCTTCATTATGTTCAAGTTTAACCTCGTACAATAAAGGATCAATTTTTTGTATCGGTTTTCAACATAATTTGAAAGAAAGTTTGTGGATAGCTTATTTTCGATACACTCCTTGTTTAGGGTGAGTTGAGAGCGTTAAAATCGACTTTTTGACCACTGTGTTATGGCTTGGCTTAATGGCAATCGCTTGAACGACGGGTGACGCTGCTAACCACTTGAACACGAAGATGACGTGGACGATTGATTTGGCCATTTTCTCCGGGATGCGGCTTTTTAAGCAACGCTATGTTGAGGCGGTGCCTGCTGGACCCGCAGCTGCTGCCGTCGGCACTCGTCCACATCAACTCGGCCGTCGCCGACGCGTCGGAAACCTTCCGGTAGTAACATGATTTCTGTGTCTAATACACTCTTCTGACACCGATTAATTTACAAACTAAACCTGCACACCGAATCAAAATTCACTTTGGCATGGTTGTGGTATTTTCCTCTAAAATCTAGTTCTAGATATTGGCACTTGCTGGGAGGGAGAAACAAATACTACACATACAATGTATTGAATGAGTAACGATATTGGACATGCAAATTTTCAACACATTAAAATAATCAAGAAAGCTGTTGTGTAAATCAGTAATTTTTGTTTGGCGTGGCTCTGATGTTTGCGTAATTACCGTCGCATGACTTCATGCTGTCGGGAAATATTCGTTCAGAAATCAGTTAGGTCTAGCTCGTTTCGCTTTTTGCAGCTGGTCGCAAGCTGTCGCAGGCGTTTCAAAGTTGTTCAACAAGAAGTGTTTAGTAAAATACGGTGGCCAAAATAGCAGGAACTATCCGGAATTAAGTTTTTTTTGCGTTTTCCCAGTAATAATATTACAAGATCCAAATGGATAGAAAACTGTCGGCTGGGCTCTGAGACAACCGAAATTAAACCAAGTTCGCGAGTCGGTCGCGTTAGTTGAAAATATTAGTTTTTTTATAGGTATTTGATTATAAAAACAGTGCTAAAATCTGCTTTAATTAACGTTCTGTAAGTTTATTTAGAAAATGCTTACTTCCGCTACGATAATCATGCAAATAGAAAATTATGTTCCATCAGTTGATGCATTTTTGTTGCCTTCCGATAGCTAGCCGCTATAAAGCGATAGAATGTTGGATTTCTATAAATCTCGTCCTCTCTACCTCTCTACCGGCGCTTGCAGTGTTGCAGTGAGGCCCGAATTAATGCCACCTGAAGACGAAGTAGATGATGAAGATTTTGAGGCGCATCAAGAAGCCGTCGGGAACGAATCAGTTTCTTTTGATGAACAGTTCGAAGCAAAATCGGAATTCAGAGCAACACTGGTTTTAGAAGAGGACAGGGAGATTAATTAAAGCTGTTCAGGTAATAATCTTAATGATCAAAATACTCCTCACATAAAACCTTCTTATAGAATTAGTAACTAAAATTTATATTAAAAATAAAATAATAATAATTAGCAAAATGAAAATAATAACAAAAATAAAAATAATAACTACAAAAGCAATGATAGTAATAATAATAATTATTCTAATAAGAATCATCACAACGAGGCAAATTAAATTCATCATATATTTACTATTGATATGATGATTGTTCATATTGTTAGATAACAATAACAATGAAAAAATTATAATCAAAGTACAAAAATAAAAACAATTAAAATAAGTGTAAGACAATATACAATAAAAATAAGTGTAACAATATGAATTCCTAATATTCTTAATAAAATAACAATGAATTTCTTATTATTATTGTTATATGATTATTTATTATTGATTTTCTTATAATGATAGTAATAATTTTAATTATACCTATTATAAAAATAAAAATAATCAAAATAGTTATAATAACCATATGCGGATTATTAATAATAATCGTTAAACTTATTATCATAAGCCCTTGACCCATATTAGTTTCAATCATAATAATTATAATATTGTAAGCAAATATAAAAATTATAATGAGATATATTTTGATCATTTTTTTTTCAAAAATAGTGTTATTGTTTACTTTATAAATACTAACGATAAATTAATAATAATAATATTATAATATTATAATTATTGTTATAATAATTGTTTATATTATAATTTGATTAATAATTTTAATAAAAACCATATTAATATTTTAGTTATAATCATCTCTTGTTATAATAAACATTATATATATTATTATGACTTTTATAAAAATAAGGGTTTTAATTGTGATTTTTATTCATACTTTTGTTAAAACAATGTTAATGATCTCATGTTAATGATAATAAAATGATCAGAATAATACTTATGTAACAATAATATCAATATTATTATGATAATCTTTTTCATAAAGAACAACAAGAATTAAAAAACATTTAACAGGTTAAAAAACAGAATTAACATAACAATCATATCAATCATATAATCATTATCATAATAACCGTAATCAAATCAATAAAGTTTAGATCAAAATCATAAAATCATCATTATTAAATCATATTGATTAATTAAATATCAATTATAATTTTATTAATCAAAATAATCATATGAATAATTGCTATTCTAATTATAAAAATTGTAAAATATTTAAAAGAGTAACTATTATAATACTAATCATAATAGTAATAAATATAATATTCAATACTCATCATATTTCAACTTATCATTGTTATAAAAATATTCATTATCATTATTAGAATTCATATAAATATTATAACAACCAAAATATTCTATATGATAATAAAAAAATAATTAATAAAATAAAATAATACGCATAATCAAAATAATCACCACACGATATTCTTTAGTTTCGTTACAATAAAATCTTTATCATATTAATTATCACATTAATAAAAGTGATAAAAATAATAATAATTAGAATTAGAATTTTTGTTAAAAATGTTCATATAAAAGTAGGCTTAGTAAAAATAATATATTTTTTTAAATATAATAATTATATATATATATATATATATATATATATATATATATATATATATATATATAATTATTTTCGTAACAAGAATAATGATGATAATAATAATAATAATAGTTTAAATTATACATTTTGTAAAATTTGTTCTCATCACTGAGAAAAAAGATTGGTAAATGCAAACAAATTCTAGTTTCATTCAACCGGAATTTCACGTTGAATTGGGCACAAACATCATATCAATTTGATTTGACTACTTACGGTGGTTAAAACAAACTAAAATATAGAGTAATTGTTTCGGGAGTTAGGCAGTTAAGTTCAACTGACATCCGTTTGAATTTACTATTATGTTGGTTGTTCCATAATGACAGCTACGAAAACAAACATATATGTTGGTTGATTCTACCAACGCTTATGGTTTGTTTCAAACAACTTGTAGTATGATTTAAACTGAATTGTTGTTTGAAACGAACAAACGAAAACGGTTGAAACAACAAACATTTCCGTTTACATTCACCTACATTTCTTCTGTAATTTCAAGAATATTTGTTTGAATAAAATGCCAACAAAATTAGAAAAGTGCACATTTACATTTATAGACTTCTCTCAGTCTAAAAGAAATCTACAAATGTTAATGCGAGCCTTTCTACTATTTTCGGTTTTTTTTTAGAGTAAAATATTAAATTTTCACCTGCAATGAAAAGTTCCGCGAAAATATTCAATTGAGTATTGTTGAGTGACAGCGTCAAAGCATGTGGCGGGACCAGATGACGGAAAATGAAATAAACCAAAAAATTGTTTGTTTCAAACTGAATTCTTAGGTATTTTATCTCCAAACAAAATGTCTGGTTGATTTAACCGCCGCTTTGGTTGAATCAATCTAAAATTTTAATTTGTTTCCACGAGTCCATACAACCTGTATTTTGGTAAAAATAACCTCCTTCCAAGGTGAAAACAACAAAATTATTAGTTTAGAACAATCATTATTTGTGTTGTATTGTGTAAATATCTTTAGGTGGAAACAATCAACCTGTCTGTTTGTTTCAAAACTAAATCGTTGGTTTAAAACAACAAAATGGATTTTTAAAACAACTAGTTTTTTAGTTTGGATGTCAACAAATGAGTTAGTTGTTTCAAACGGCACAGTTTTTTCTCTGTGATAAAAATAGTTTGAATTAAATTAGATTTTTTTTATTATAATATTATGATCATTGATTATATTTCAATATGAATAATAATTATAATTTAGTTAGTGATAAAATGATTCGAATAATAGCTTTCGTCAGTATTCCATGTCGAATTATTTCAATACTTCCAGTTTTGTGTGAAGTCAGAGCAACGAAATTCCATTAACTTTCACCATGTGTAGGAACCGCTGGAGAGGCTACAATGCAATAATATTACAGAATGCCACAATGTCTAATCCCGAAACTAATCTAATTGGATTGTAACCAACAGGTTATTGAACTGAATAAAAGCTTTTAATGAACAAAAATATAAATACCCGACTAATTTATTAACAAAAATGTAGAAAATGTTCGAAATAAACATATTTATTTTCAGGGGTCTATTTAAAATCCAAAATATTCACATATATTTTTAAAACGAATAATTTTAAATCAAACATTGACGTAACGCAAATTTTTACATAGAATACGTTTGCAACAAATTTAACATTTATTTGTGGCCAGAACAAACAAAAGTTTACGTTTGAATTGACCTAAATATATTTGTTTTGACGATAGTTTTCTTCGCATGTAGTTTTCATAATACATCTCTTTTCGTTTAATTGAAATGTATCGTTTAAAATTTATTTCATGATTGAAATCATCAAGTTTATTTTTACAAGTTATCAAGTAATCGGTACATTTAACAAGACCCTTAGCAACATTTGCAGATTTTCTTCTCGAAATTTATGACTTGGGTTCAAGAATAAATGTCTCTAGGCATTGAAAAATTGATCAAATTTATGAAAAAATATGCCTTACACTCAACAGAGTTGCAAATTTCCTATCTTTTCAGCAATGAGAACACGAAAATATTTTAGTTCAAAGTATTTTCAAGCAAGAAAATATTTTATATCCAATATCAATACTTTTCACTGACTGATATTTTATACTCTTGGCTTCACTTGACAGCTCGAATCTGGCTCCACTTGACACTCACATTTTTTGAGTCTGTTTCTCCCTCCCAGGCCGGTGGTCTTTCTCCATAGAATATGATGATTTTCTTGACCGATTTGGGTCTAATTATAACCAGAGGCTCAAGGTAGCATGGGGAAAAACGGTGTGGAATTTTATTTCCAGATTTTCGTCCCATCGAAAATATTTGAGAACTCATCTACCGGAAATATAACTGAGGCCAGATTTTAAATGAAACAGATTTTAGTCTATTAACTAATGAGCAATCCATTCTAAGATATTGCTGCCAATCTATTAACGAGTTAGCACTAAACCCTTCAAGTTTGTTAACCTTTAGGTGACTGGATCCATAATCATCGCAATTTGGTATAAGTAACTCACTGCAGTGCACTGTTCAAACTTTTTACTGCCTCCGCCGAGACAGCATCGAACCAACATTTCAAAATCGCATTAAAACTTAAATGACCATTAATCGTCATGACTCGATCATTCAATTACTGCTGAGTGAAGCTACTTTAGTGGCATTAACAAATTGAAGGTCACCGTGATGTGGCCGAATCGTTTCTGCTCGCACTATGACATTTGACTTTCGTCATCCGTTCGAGTCACCTTGAGCATTTTACGTCCACACTTTAGATCACCAAAACAATCAACGGACGTGGCCGTTTACACCTTTCTGTTTAATGACGGTCGATCTGAAACTAATCAGACAAATCTAATCAGAATCTCCACCTCGAAGATGAATCAACCTTAATGTCCTCCCCTTCGATCACGACAACGCATCGACCCAAGCCTTTACGAAGACCCCCTCACGCAATGTTTCGCCCATCAAAGCTAATTCCGATCGCCAGAAGAGGATCATTAAAGCAGAACTCAATCAAGCTCATAAAACACACTCACACGAATGTTGTTCATCCTGTGCCTGTGCTTCGCTTGGGCAGACCTAGTTTCGTGACCGTTTAGCTTTTAACGAGATGTAAAATGCTTCAGCTTCGATCTAATCGTCGATCATTGATGGGAAAATAAAACAAAAGCTGGATTCGATCTATTCAATAACATTGTGTTGCGTTGCAACAGTCGGCCAACAGTCGGTGCTCTGTTGCAAATGTGCTTCAGGGGGATAATCCCATGCATAAGGCGGAAAAGAAGGCCCCGAATTAATGGCAATTAATTGATGCGAGAGCTCATCGAAGCCTTCGGCGCCCATTACGCAACAACGAGTGGAATGGCGGCAGGCACGGCAGGCTGCGCAGAAATGGCAACAACAACAACTGTTGGTAACTGTTCGGGAAATAATGCTCTTCCTTCCCGCTCGACGGAAGAGCCAGGCGGATGAGGCGATTGGGGGTTCGATGTGTTGAGAACGAGTTCTTCGGGAGGCTGCAGTTCCCTCCCGGTGGTGTGGGGGTGTGAGACTTGTAATGGTCGAGCGATCGATTCTGAACATTTTAACGGTTTCTGATTACAGAGAAGTCAGATGGTGATTTTATGTAGAGCTCTGATGAGATGTGTTTTTACTATCGCGTGAATCGAACGAGATTTTACAGATGTTACAGTTTTTGTTCGTGGAATTTCAAACTTCGTTTAGAGAGATCGCAGCAACCTCTGGCCACTGTAAGCTGACACATTTTTTGCTGTTTTTCGGACTCCGGGCTGGTGAAATCATTTTTCTAAATTATGTATTCATAACAGTTGTCGTCTAGTTCAAGTGGATTTATCTACGAAGAAGAAGAGGAAACAATGTTAGTGATGCTTCAGAAAAGAACTTCCATTCAATCAACTAGGACGAGCTAGTTGCTGACCTTAGCTGCAAAAACTGAGGAAAAATTAAGCACGCCGACACCTTTCGCTACTCCGACTTTGTGGTCCAACAAGAACCGCGCAATCACTCTCATCAGTTCATTCAAGCGTCGCAGAGTGAATGACGGTGGTGACTCGTTAAACATCCCTCAAGTCAAACGCAACTTAGGCACCAAAGCAGTTGGCATTATCAAAACTGTGCAGCTTGACGATTTGTTTTGGATCTACCTTTCCGCATTCTATCCAAGATCATCAGAGAGCCAGATTGCTTCCCTCGTTAGCGAGTGCCACACATTCTGGCACAATTCTGAAAAATGACGGTCAAAAACATATTCACCCTTTTCTCATCATTTTATCGAATAGGTGTCTTGAAAAGAGTTGCTCAAAATGTTATTCCGCATCTTTTGAAAAAAAAAACACGCTTTACCTTTCATAAGGGCTTAACTACACTTTCAAATTCTAACTTTTTCCAGTCTTTTTTCAGAATTGTGCCAATGTGTGCCTGGACCTGACCGGCGCTCAGCCCAAGGTGGTGAGGTTCTGAAACCGAAAGGAAGAGACCTCAATTCGTTGCGGTTTGTGGCCTTCAAGGTCGGTGTTGGCGAGAAACTCAGAGAAAAGGCACTCTCCAGTGACTTATGGCCCGAGAACATTAGTTTTCGGGAGTTTGAAGATAATCGCTCGAAAAAAGGTCCCAGAATAATCAGCCTGCTGCCACCGGTTCCTCCATGGAACCAGTCGTCGTCAAAAATGGAAGTAACGGAGTCTCTTTTGGACGTCTCCAGCAAGTCAACCGGGATGCACGCACCGAAGCCCTTTGGCCTCTTAACAGTCGAGCCATCAATCGCCGCCTCTATCGCCAGTTCTGTTTACTGCCGTCGCAGTCGCCTGCATCTCTTGGCAAGTATGCGTGTTATGTCAATCGATCTGTTTTTGATGCCCCTGAAAATTCAGGCTCCACACCTCCGACTCTTGTCCTGAAGCTCAACATGCGCCTTCTATCAGCCAGCTCCTCAAAGTTTCCGGTTCTGGTCCACGACGACCGGCAGCATCGTCAAGTCAACCGGGACGCCTTTTGGCCTCGTAACAGTCGAGCCATCATTTGCCGCTACCTTCGCCAGTCCTGTTTCCTGTCGTCCCAGTCGTCCCGGCCCTGTTCCCGGGAAACGATCAGCCCAAAAATGACTACCAACAGTTAGGTTTGGAAGGGGTCTTCCAGCCTTCCCCTCCAGGCAAGTATGTGTGTTATGTTAACTGATCTGTCCCTGAAGACTATCATATGTCTAGTCCTGCTGGTGGCTCCTGTCATTGTATTGATCAAGTATCATCCACTAGCCGCTATATTGATCACCCTGTCGTCAATAATCCCAGCATTTCATCACCTGAACGCACTCTGCAAGGCTTTTTGGTGGTCCCTTCCACCCCGATGTCAGTCGAGTATCAGCTTACTTCAGTCTACCAGCAAAAACCTTGTCCTTCGTCGTGCTCCAGCCATCCCATTCACTCCGGACCTGAATTCGGGGATTCGGAAGTGGGCTTCCAGCCTGCAACCTCAGATCTACAAGTCTACTACCAGAATGCTTGCGGAATGAACACCTGTATTGACGAATACCTGCTCGCCTGCTCAGATGAATGCTATGACGTGATCATATTCTCCGAAACATGACTCGAACTGATAGTAACCCTAGCAACAGTTCCAAGTTATTTGGAGGAGGAGTACTCATTGCTGTTCATCGGCTTTTCAAGGCGCAGCTAATTGAGGATACATCTTGGGCCAGTGTCGAACAAGTCTGGGTGCATATCCAGCTAGTTGGATACTCGCTATTCCTTTGTGTGTTGTGTTATTCAAAAAGCATGCTGAATCGCTATAGGCGATATAGTCTCAAGCAGATGCTGTGGACGAGATTCTAGTGGTAGGCGATTACGGAACGTGGAGGAGGCGAATGAACCACGAATTGCACCGGTTGCTGGGAGAACCTTCCATCGTACACATCGCAAAAATCGGTCGACTACAATAGGCTGGGCTTGTCGTAAGAATGTCGGACGACAGCCCTGTGCAAATGATTCTCGAAAACGAACCGACAGGTACAAGAAGAAGAGACGCGCAACGAGCAAGGTGGATCGATCAAGTAGAAGGCGACCTGCGGACCCCCCGCAGACAGCGAGGCTGGCGAGGTACAGCCATGGACCGATTACAATGGAAACAACTTCTGTGTACAGCAGAGGCCACGCCGGCCTTAGTCTGATTGGTAAGGTAAGTCTCGATCTCTGTTTTGTCAGCAACTTTGAACAGGCACCAAGGATATCTGTTGCTCCTTCCGTTTTAGCTAAAACGGTTCCTATGCATCCCACTTTGCATCTCACGCCCGAGGCTGAGCATCCGACTACCGGATGTCTGGAAAAAATTCTGGACTACCGTCAACGTTGACATACGGAGAATGCACAGCATCGAATTTCGAGGATATTTGCGAACTTTTTAAAGCAAAATTCGAGGGCGTGTTCTGCTCCGAGATATTGATACAGGGTCAAATTTCTCAAGCAGCGAGTAATGTGCCGCTATCTAGTGATCCGTCAAACATCTTTAATATTGATGGTTCAGCTATTTCTAAAATGAAATCATCAACATCGGTTGGTCCGGAGATTGTATCCCTGCAGTTATTTTCAAAAAGTGCAGTGCTGGCATACTAGCACCTCTGCGTCACTTTCGGATTTCAACCCTTTCTAGAATTATGAAACATCAACTTAGACACAATGTTTGTACCCTATTTGAAATGTTATGGTTTCAAAAATGCATTGGTGGTAGAAAAACCTGGTTCCCGTTACATTGGCCACCGAGAATCTGCTACAAATGGAAGGAGGTTTTGATTTCGATGTGTGAACAGAATTGCATACAAAACATTCCATATTAGTTTCAGATATTGCCGCAGAGATGGCGCTGCAGCCTATCTTTGCCAAATGAAGCTCTAGAGCCGTCTTGTCTTCTTGGACAAAGTTTCTCAGTATGTTATTTGTCGTCTTTTGACATAACCATATTAGTTCCAGATATTTCCGCAGAGATGGCACCGCAGTCTATCTTACATTAAAATGACGCCTATAGAGTTGCCGTTTTCTGCAAAGTTTCTTAGAATGTCATATGTCGTCTCCTGATAACATCATATTAGTTCATGATCTTGCCGCAGAGATGGCGCTGCAAGTTTATCTTTATCGAATGATGATCTAGAAAAGATTTTCTCTCCACAAAAATGTCTCTCTGTGACATGTGTCGTGTTTTAACATAATCATATTAGTTCCAAATCTTTCAGCAGAGATGAAGCTGAAGTCTATGTTTGTCAAATGAAGCTCTAAAGACTGTATTCGATGAAATTTGGACACACGCAATTGTTCGTAACTTTTTAGCGTGTGGGTAAAAATTATTGAAATTTTAACTGAATGTATTTCATTGTGTTGTGTTAATTGTGTAATGAGTGTAATTTCGTGAAAATCGGTCGAGTGATTTCAGTGATGGCTTCGAATGAAGAAATAGTACGCCAACACATTTTGGGCACTCACTTCGAAACCCCCAAACGCTTCTCATCGATGGATCGGAAAACAGCTCGGAATCGCACATTCAACCGTATCTCATGTGATCAAAACGTTAAAGGACCGTAAGACAACCAAGCGGAAAAATGGTAGTGGCAAAAAACGTGGCACATCAAATCCGGAGAAGGCCAGGATGGTATTGAACCAATTTAAGCGTTATCCCAACATATCGATCAGGGATGTTGCGGAAAAGGCGAAAGTTTCAGTTTGTTTTGTGCAGAAAATAATGAAACGTTCTGGATTACATGTGTACAAGATCCAGAAGGCACCGAACCGGAGCGATAAACAGAACTCGGTGGCCAAAACTCGTGCAAGAACACTGTACAGGGAGTGGCTCACGAAACCGTTCTGCATTGTGATGGACGATGAGACCTACATTAAAGCCGACAGCAAACAAATGCCAGGACAGGAACACTACGTCGCCACCTCTAAGTTGGCCGTTCCGGAGAGTATACGGAAGAAGAAACTGTCGAAATTCGCCAAAAAATTCCTTGTCTGGAAAGCGATCTGCGGATGTGGCAAAATGAGTCAGCCCATCATCACCTCTGGGACCGTCAACGGACAAATCTACAAGGACGAATGCCTCCAAAAACGACGTCTGCCCTTCTTGAGATCTCATGATGGCCCGACACTGCTTTGGCCGGATTTGGCATCTTGCCACTATGCCCGGCCCGTCTTAGACTGGTACAAAGATAATAATGTAGTTTTTGTACCAAAAGACGACAACCCTCCAAACACTCCGGAACTTCGCCCAATTGAAAAATTTTGGGCAATCATGAAGGCAAAGCTCGTTAAAACTCCAAAACTGATAGAAAATGAACTCGTACTAAAGAAAGTGTGGTTAAAAGTATGTAAGCAAGTCGGTCCTATCATTGCCCAAAATTAGATGAAAGGGGTCAAGGCAAAGGTGCGGGCATTTGGGTTGGGAGAAGAGGTTCAATAAACCAATGATGTCAAAACTTAACCATTTAGTAGTACTTTATTTCCAGAAAGTTTGAAAAGAATCGGGCTGAAGGAAAATTTTTGGTGACCTATTTTGTGTGTCCAAATTTCATCGAAAACAGTCTTTAGAGAGTGCTCGTCGCATTAAGCTCTTTTCCAAATTAATCTTTAGAGAGTTGCCTTCGTCGGTAATGCTGTTCAGTATATACTATACGATCATTTTTCATTATCATATTAGGTCTTGATTGTGCCGCAGTTATGCCGCTGCAGTTTATTTCAATCATATGTAGTTCTAGAGAGATGCCATCTTCAGCAAAATTATTGAATATGTCGAGGATCGTCTCATGACATTGTCATATTAATTCCAGATTTTGCCTCAGAAATGGCACTGCAGTCTATCTTAGCCAAACTCTAAAGAATTGCTGTGTTCGGCAAATTTATGCAGTATGTTATATGGAGGCATTTCACACTATCATATTTGTTGCAGATTGTGCTGCAGAGAAGTAGTCTAAATCAGACAAATGAAGTTCAAGAGAAATACCGTCTTGGGCATAGTTTTTGAATATGTTAAAGACCGTGATTTGACATTACGCTATCTTAGTGGCAAAATCTGGAATTAATATTATAATGTCAAAAGACGACAAATGGTATAGCAAGAAACTTTGCCGAAAACGGGAGTTCTCTAGAGCTTCATTCGGCAAATAAAGACTGCAGCGCAATCTCTAAAGCAAGATCTGGAACTAATATGATAATCTCAAAAGATGACGTATGATATACTGAGAAACTTTGCCCAAGGCAGCAGCTCTCTAGAGCTTCATTTGGCAAAGATTAGCTGCAGCGCCATCTCTGCGGTACAATCTGGAACTAATGTGCCTATTTCAAATGTCTTCATTTTACATTCTTAACAATTGTGGTTTATAAAAGCTCATTTGGCAAAGATAGACTGCAGTGCCATCTCTGCGACAAAGGCTGGAACTAATCTGATAATGTTAAATGACATTTTATATTCCAAACTTTTTTTTTTCATACAGTTCACACATGTTTTAAATGACCGTACTTAAATTACTTTTCCTTATTAAGACTAAAATACAAACGTTGCTTGGGAGTTTGCAGTGAATTTGTACAAGTCTTACTCGACACTCCGAATTTGTCATGCCGTTTTTGCAAGTCAATCCTGTTTACGGTGCTTAACGAATCTTACTTGACATTCCGAGTGAATGTTTCTTAGAGTTTTTAGCAAAGTCTATTCAGGATCAAGTCGTTCTTGGAAGTCTATACTTTTCCTTTTCTGCATTCTGGATATTTCTGTCATGCTGTTCTGGGATTAAGTTTAACATATTAAAGGGATTCGAAGCAAATACTGCTTGTAAACTTCGTTGACATCAAATGTATGGAAATCTTACGAAATATGATAATCGAGGAAGCGAAATCCAAAAGCATTGCTTGATCATGTGATCATACGAATCCGATTTTAAATGACGTATGCAGACATGCATGTGAACTTTGCTAAGCATTTTGAGCGTATCTTGTTCAGGATTATGAGATAAGGTTTTTTGCGGAAATTTTTCAGAGCAATGATCCAACTCAAGATTCTGATTTTATTCTAATCATACTTGAATTTCTTATCGTATCATGCTACGAATTTCTCTTTGTAGAACCTACTGAGGATTGTTAAGTGATGAACGATTCTCAGTTTTAGTATAGTTGTATTTATTCTTTTTGCGAAGCCGAGACCTCAAACCCCAAACTTCTCGGACTCTATACTTGAGATCATTCTGGTAATCTAGTTGTCCAAAGCATCATTTCTTACCCTTAAGGGTTTCAGTGGTTCGAAATTTCATCACTCCTATGGGTAGATAGGAACACCAACACCTACCCGATTAGCTGGTCTTGCCTTGTCTCCCAAACCGCAACCAAACAAATCGGTGTGCAGTACAATGTTAGAAGATTTGCGGATGTGCTCCCCACTAGGTTCCGGTAATTGTTCGAAGAAAGCTGATCCTATGCTGGCACTTTCGCTTCAGATACTCATTAGGTGAACCCAAGGTGCACTGAGAACCCAACTAGACCCCTAGATATTTAAATGACATAGAATGAGCTATCGGTGTACCCAAAATTTGAAGCTTCGGTTGTGCTGAGCTGTGCTTCCTAGAAAAAAAAAATTACCAACTCAGTATTCTCCGTAGAGAATTCAAGAGTAGACAAAGCAGACAGTGTCTAAATTGGACCAAAATCACGACCAGCGTTCGTAAATCTAACGGTCGTCATGCTTCAATTAAAAAGCTGTCCATCTCACTATCACAAGAAGACACGCTTTCTTGTCATTCTTCAATTGACTACTTAATTTATAACTAGTCAATATGAAATTTGCCAAGCAATCATATATCGACAAAGATTTTTCATTAGGGCCTAGCTGACAAACGTAAACAATGGCTTCTTGCGTAATTTTCTCATGGCTCAAAGGCTACCCATGTAAGCTTCTAATTCTATCGGATAGGTGGAATGTTCCTCTTCGGAATGACCGTGGTGGATTGATTAGGCGAGTTTTCAATGACAAGAAATTCACGGAAAAAGCCAGTGTTTTCGTTTGTCAGCTCGGCCCTAATGAAAAATCTGTGTCGATATAATAGACAGAGTGGAAGATGCATTTCAACGTTTCCTAAACCAATGAAATTTTCAGGTGTGTATTTCGGTAAACATCGTATGAGATTTTTCATTGAAAATTACATTTGCCAGTCTGTATCATGACACTCCAAACAAATTCAATGGTAAAAATCTCGAGTAATTCATGTTTAGGGCCTAAAAGCCAATTGTAAAACAATGACTTTAATCGTTGATTTCTGATGAATCTCAAAACACCCAAGCGAATTAAAAGCAGTGCCTAGTGGAGGAATGTTTGTTCTACCATATGGTGTAGTTGAATATTTTAGGAGTACATATTGTGATTCGTGACGTTTAAAGTTATTGTTTACAATTGGCTTTTAGGCCCTAACTGTGAATTACTCGTGAAATGTCATATTAGACATAGCCGGCCATGATGTAGGTGTAGCCGGACAACTTCCTTTAAAAAGTCAAAACCCGTCAGACGGCACATGCAATCAATTCATAAGAAGGGTCAGATCTCACCATGGTTCGATAAATCAGGTTTTACTCAATTTATTTATTTTTGCACTGCAGGCATTCCAAACTTGTCCAGGAATAAGGCTTCAACACACGATTTTTGCGTGAGACTCAGTAGTCATCTCACCGGGGGTCCCCCGAAATGAGTGGTTCATCGATATATCACCCGATAATATTGTTAAATACGGCGGCCCCAAATTGAAATTGACATTTCTGAAGTCTTCATCGATTAGCGCCAAGGCGAACCTACCTGCCAAATATCCAACGAAGCAGCCGGCTCCTTTCCAAGTATTGATCACAGCTCGGAAGAAGATGATAAACCAGTGGGGCGACCTTTTCTGCGTCGGTTTTGTTTCTGTCTTCGCTCGCCTGTGATGATGCCGCTCTAATCCACTGTCAATGACCCGTTCATTAGGCAAAACATCACTCCTATGAATCAACCAACGACGGCTTGGCCGACAACGATGAAACGAATGACGGTAGTGTATCGGCTCTTTGCCTCCGGCCTCCTCCCGGGAATCGACAACCGGGCGCGCGAGGTTTTTGTTTATAAAATATCGTTTCCCCAATCCCCTCGGGGGTCACCACCACTTTGCCCCCTTTCACCAATATAATTTCAGGCCTTCACTCTTCGAAACACACGGCTCCGCTCTGCGCACCACCGCCGGCCGTACTAAACACAGACAAATGTGTAATAACACAAATCAAAGGCCATACATCTTATTTCTTCGGCTCTTCCTGTTGTAAACTTCACTGCACTTTTTCTTCAAAGTTGACTTTCCACGCTACACAGAGATTATTGGATTATTCGAATGAAAAAAAAAAAAAATCCTTAACCGAAACGACGGATCCCAAACTGAATCCAGAGCAGCAGCACCACAAAGCACGAACCGCGGCGCACACAAATCGAAAACAGACGCGATCCGTTGCAACGACGACGACGACGACGACGAATGCACTCTCGAAGAAAAATTCGTTCAACACTCAAACTGCAAACCTCCGCGCTTCGATCGTGCTTCAAATCACTGACTGAAGTCCGCCGGGGTCTCCTCCGCACTCGATCACCCACTCTGCAAAAAAAAAAAACAGCAATAAAGGGTATCAATAAGAAAGAGAGGAAACGAGTTGACTTCAGATCGGTTCGTTTGTATGTATTGACTATATCCAAGCAGCCGTTGAGTTGAGAACTCTCTGCTGCGGTCGGACTCCTTCGCACACCCTCATGCTGCCTATGTGTTGTTATTCTGCTCTGGTCTGGTCTGGCTACCGAAGCATAGTTACAATTACCTCACTTCGATTCGGCTCAGGTTACGTCTGGATTTGCTCTTGCTCTCGAGTTCGGCTTAGCAAGGAGCTTACACATTCAAGCCTCTGATGCTTGATTCAACACAGCCCCCGAATGCCCAATATCTATCGCTGCCGTCGTCGTGAACCCGAACCGGACGGTTGCGGTTGATCTTGAGCGGTTTTTTTTTACCCTTCTTGTCGAGAGGAAGGGTGCGCATATCGGTTGGATGAGTGACTTTTGAATCGGCTCGGAAAGTGTTATACTATTTAGACTGACGTTTTTTCCGGGTCGCAATGTTTGACCATCTCCAGTATCTTCGAACTAGACCCAGGTCTAGAAGATAACACCACTTTCTTGTTTGGAATAGACTGTCAATGGGCTAGTCTCATCCGGAGTGACAACTTTCGTTTCAAGGCGATTCATAATTGAAGAATGCTTTAAATCTTCATAGAATTTTGGAAGTCCCTTTCAAGCGTGTCAAAAGCCTTTTAAAGATATTTGAAACCAAGACATAAGAAAGGTCAGATATTCCAATACGAGGTTGAATTCAAGTGGATTTGTTTTGCTAGATATTTTATATGCTTCCTATAGAAGTCAGTGTTGCTGGTTGACATTGCAAATTTTGTGTACACTAACAAGTTCTTCCAGTAGTGTTTACTTGGTATGAATTATGAAGTATACTTCGAGGCGAGTTGAGATAAGTTATTCATTGAGCATACTCTGTATTCAAGTGTCATTTGCGTTATGATGGAGTTTACAGAATAGATAGATACTTAACATCCGTGTTGATTTGAATAAAAGTTTGGCTTCAATCAAATTCGTGACCACCAGATTTCATTTCACAATCTGAGTAAAGATGTGTTTCCCTGTGGGTTTTTTTTTCAACGTTTTTTTCTTATCTGTGTCCATAATAAAATTAAATATTTTCTCCATGGCTTCCATGGCAAAACAATTGATATCTCTGTCAAATTTTGACTTTCAATAATTGCCGATGCATAGGTGCATTTACCACCAGGTGGCAGAATAATCACATTAAATAGCAATGAAAATTGTAAATTGTAGTAAATGAAGATGTTTGAAAGGATTGCGAGCCGAAGAGATTAAAAGTAGCAAAGTGGGATATTTGTTTTTTTTTTTTGAATCAATAGAACAATTTTTTTTTCAAAAATTGCTTGATTCACTCAATCATTTTTCTCAACAAAATTAAACCTCTCTCTGCGTTCTTTGATTGTGCAACAGACATGGTGAGGACGTTCTTGTTGAACTTTTATATTTATACAGGGTGCTCGGTTCATTAGTACAAATAATTTAAGAGGTGATAGAAAATCATATTTGAAGAAAGAAATTGTTCTACGCATATGATCAGATCTTAAAAATCACTGAGTTTTTAAACTTTTTCTGTTTTGGTCTAATCTTGCCAGAAACTCTAACTCTAAAACTATGCCATTAAACACAAAACTGTTACCTTCATCGGATAGCTTGGTAAATTTTCTACTTAATAGTGTCCTTTTTACTTTAAGTAAGTTGCACTTAGACACATTTTAGGGATAAACGAGTCTAAAACTTGTGTTTTTCTATGGATTTTCCCTTATCATTTAAAAAAATATTAGGTGCGCAACTAAGTTCCCGCTGTTTAGCAATAGATGGCGCCAGTAGTAAGTGCTGGTCGAATGTTGTACATCTCAAGCGTCATAAATCAAGCTCAGACATATGGTAAACAAACCGCTTTGCCAAATCAGTGATTTTGGTTGAGTGTTATATATTTTGGTGGTTTGAAGATGTCTGATTTCGTGCCAAATAATCGTCATTTGCGGAAAGTGTTGATTTTCTTCTTTCATTCGAAGAAAACGGCGGCTGAAGCACATTGAGAGCTCCAAAAAGTTTACGGTGATGCTGCTCTGAGTGAAACAACGTGTCGTGATTGGTTTCGTCGCTTCAAAAACGGTGATTTCAGTGTTGATGATCGTCCGCGTGAAGGAAGGCCAAAAAACTTCGAAGACTCTGAATTGGAGGCATTGCACGATGAGGATCCGTGTCAAACGCAAGAAGAGCTTGGTTCAGGATTAGGAGTTTCCCGCCAAGCCGTTTCTAAGCGATTGCATGCGTTGGGAAAGATTCAAAAGCAAGGAACTTGGGTTCCTTACGATTTGAAGCCAAGAGATGTTGAGCGTCGTTTTTTCGTCTGTGAACAAGTTTTCTACATCGCATTGTGACGGGTGACGAAAAATTGATTCATTACAGTAACCCAAAACGGAAACATTCATGGGGACTGCCCGGGCATGCTTCAACATCGTCGCCTAGGCCGAATATTCACGCTGCGAAGGTTATGCTGTGTATTTTGTGGGACCAAGTTGGTGTTATTTATTATGAGCTGTTGAAACCAAACGAAACCATTACCGGGGAATGGTATCGAACTCAATTGATGCGATTGAGCCGAGCACTGCACGAAAAAGTGATTCTTCAGCATGACAACGCTCGACCTCACGTTGCGAAACCCGTGAAAACCTACTTGGAAACGCTCAAATGGGAAGTCCTACCCCACCCGCCATATTCTCCTGATATTGCACCGTCCGATTATTACTTGTTCTGGAGGTGGAGTTCTCATTGCCATCAATGCAGACTTTACTTAGGCAGCATTCATTAATTATGTCACGCTTTTAGGGGGGGAGGGGGTTCAGAAAACCGTGACATTTTGTGACAAACGAGGGAGGGGGGTAAGCTGAATCGTGACATCACATTTTTGAAAAAAAAAACAAAAACAAAATGATATTCTTATGCAATATCGCCTACTACTACTATCCCTACTGTTCACGCCCCTTCGTAAACGAACAGCAACAGCAGTAATCATGCAGCACTCACACACCGCTCGCATTAACTATGCCACGCCCTGTTCTGCAACTTTCCATCGTTCTGGAACTTTCCATGTTCTGGAACTTTCCATTGTTTTGGAACTTTCCATCGTTCTGGAACTTTCCATGTTCTGGAACTTTCCATTGTTCTGGAACTTTCCATGTTCTGGAACTTCTAGCAGTAGCGGCACAATATAAAAACGGCACCGCAGTGGCGCAGTCATTCAGTCATTATATCAATTCTAAGGTGTTAAGATCAAAAGGAAAAAGCAATAAAGGATAAGTGAATAGAAGCAGTAGTTTTTCTATCAATATCTTCTGGATCCATTATCCGGTGCAACAGCCCAGTGTTATACAGTGTTGAATACAGTCCACCCTACGACTAGAGTGTTTGCTGTCAACGGCCTTGGAACCCAACCCGGCCTTTTCAGGGTAAGAAGAGTTGAATTTTCCACCCATGAGCCAAGACAGAGCACTCGTTTTACCCGACAGTTGCTAGTTTGAGCGACACCTATTTCCTTTCCTACCGTGTTAGGACACGTTTGAGTTCTGTCGCAAGAGAGCTAGCAAGCTACTTCAAGTACCCTACGGATCCGGTGTTTGGCTCCGACACCTACCATACCTAACACGCTAACTTGAAAGTACCCATTAATGAGTCGAAAAGTACGCATTTTGAAGAAAAGTGGCTTAACTCATTATTAGGAGTATATTTTCCTCATTAATTGAGTATTCGTTACCCATTAATGATTAATTGATACTCATAAATGAGTAAGCAATACTCAGAAATGAGGAAAGTATACTCTTAATAATGAGTTAAGCCACTTTTCTTCAAAATGCGTACTTTTCGACTCATTAATGGGTACTTTCAAGTTAGAGTGAATACTATTCCACCGTTCATGAATGACAGCTGCAGCTCATTCAGTGTGCGTCAGTGAATAAAGTCCAGTGTTTATTGGTGAAAAATTGGTTCGCGCAGTTAGTGTATTTTGGAAAATGAATCGTGGAGAACTTTTTAATACGCTGTACAATGCGTATGTAAAGGCTTACCCGGATAAGAAGAAAAGGGAGTGCCAATTGGATGCTACTAATTTCTGGAATGAACGGAAGGGCAATGACAACACCGCACTTGAAGAGCAAGTCAATAACAAAATAAAAGAGCTTCATGCCTTGCAGCTAAAGAAAAAAGGTAAACTTCTTCAACTATGGGGAAAGTCTATGAGTGCTCCTAAGGAATCAGCGCCGACAGTGAAACCCGCGCAACCCATCAAGGAAATTGAGTATATGGCTCAGCCGTCATCATCAAATAAACGCCCTGCACCAGTACAGGAACAACTTAAAGCTGAGCTAAATAATCTGAACTCTGAGGTAGTGCTTCTGATTGACAAGAAGTCTGCTGGACTATTGACGGATGATGATCAGTCGAGACTCGAAGGGCTAAAAATTAAAAAGATCAAACTTGAAAAGAATCTCAAAATCAAGGAAGACGAGCAAGAGCGGCAGCAGAAGCATCGTGAGAAAATGAAGCAGGCTAAACAACTGTTAATTCGGGACATCCCAGAGGCTGGTAAATATGATATATTAACTAGTTTGTTTGCACAGTAGATATAAATATCAAATTTCAGGAAATTATCTTTCATTCCGAAATTCTCCTGGCCGCCCTCGTGTTGAAGAGCAGCAACCGGAGCTGCTCAAGGCAATATGCGATATCGCACTTCATGGATCTGCGGCCCACGAAAAGCGCAGTGATGAGAGCGTCAGAAGCGTTAAAACTTTAGATGAGTTGACTTCTGCAATACAAGGCAAGGGATTCAATATCAAAAGAACAGCAACATATCTGCGGTTAATCCCAAAACGAGCCAATTCCCATCAAGGTAAATGTCACGTAAATACTGTACCAGTGAAGTTGATGCGCGCAAGTAATGCAAAACACAACGATCATCCCGATGGCCGATTCTGTACAGCGACCATAAGATCATTGGAAGAACTGGCATCTGTGCTAGGGCCCAATGAAGTAGGATTTATCAGTCAGGATGATAAGGCGAGAGTGGCGATAGGCCTAACGGCTGCCAATAAGCAGTCTCCCATGCTTATGCATGTGGAGTACAAAATCACGCTTCCTGACCACGATTGGATAGTTGCAAATAAGCATAAACTAATTCCGTCCGTGTACGCTGGAATCGAAATCAAACCGAATGGTCTTGGCAAACCGGAGGCTGTTGGTTTTTCGGGCCCCACTTACATTGCAATTCGGTCAGGCAAACACGCTTCGTCAACGGCGTTTTCTCATGCGTTAGACATCAAGCGGCTTCTAACTCTTGAATCGTTTGATGGTATTTTTAAGTTTGATGGATTGGTCAAACCAGTCCTAATCTTTACCGTCGACGGTGGACCTGATGAAAATCCGAGATATCGCAAGGTAATACAGATAGCAATACACCATTTTAAAGAGTACAACCTTGACACGCTGTTCATTGCAACGAACGCTCCGGGAAGGAGTGCTTTCAATAGAGTGGAGCGACGTATGTCACCCTTGAGTAAGGAGCTTTCTGGATTGATAATACCACACGACCAGTTTGGTAGTCATCTGGATTCCCAATTGCGTACAACTGATTCAGCTTTGGAGAAGCAAAATTTCCAGTACGCTGGTGAAGTTTTGGCAGAAGTCTGGAATGATGTGGTCATCGACGGTCATCCGACGTTGGCTGAATATATCGATCCTGATGCTTCTGAAATAGATCCGAAGTCAATTCGTGACTATGACCAACACTGGTTTGGAACTCATGTGCGAACCAGCCAATATTTACTCCAGATACGGAAATGCACAGATAGGTAAAATTTTGAGATGCATTTGATGGTCAAATAATTGTTATATGTGCATAAATTTATATTTTTACAGGAAATGCTGCTCACCACTGCGAAGTAGCATCGATCACGTTATCTGCAATGGATTTTTGCCTCCACCAATCTCTCTGACGCAAACATCTCGAGGATTGATTGGGTCATCGAAGGACGAACCACAGCATTTCCCATCAATGTTCGTATTGAACTCATTACAAGCTCAACAGATTCTACCTAAATCGATGTCCGGATATGGAACGATTCCGTATGATCTTTACTGTCCTTCAATTAAAAACTCATTGAACGAACGAGTGTGTTCCAGCTGTGGCCTATACTTTGCATCTTTAGTCATGCTTCGCGAGCACATAAAGATGCACAAGCATACATCCGTTCAATTTCAGAGAAAATTGCGTCCGTTTAAAGTTGTGGCAAAACGTAAACAGGAATGTATGGTTGTAACCAACAAAGACAACTTCGATTGCGAATGGATAGATGACGAAGAACTTGATCTGACTGATGTGGCAGAAACCATTACGAGTGCTTCAGCGGACGCAGATATCTTCCCGGTCATCAATGCTGACCAACATCTGCAAAACCCTTGGACTGAGGATTGAATCTATTTTTGAATGGTATTATTTGAGAATGCAATTTGATATAATATGAGGAAAGTTGAATTTGTTTCTGTATGAAATAAAAATGATTTTTTGTGACTAATATTGGCTATTTGAATAAAAAGTTTTGAGTGGGGAGGGGGGGGGGGGGGTTAACAAAAACGTGACATAATTGCCTGGGGGGGGGGGGGTTACAAAAATTGTGACAATTTGTGACATGGGGGAGGGGGGGGGGGGGGGGGTTAATTTTCGGCCAGATTTGCGTGACATAATTAATGAATGCTGCCAAATCAACCAAAAATATAAGACCCCACAGCACCATTCATCAATATCCTCCTCTCCCCCCCAAAAAAGAGCACCCCAAACAAAAAATCCCCTCTGTCACCCTTAAACATAAAAACAAAAAACAAAAAGCACACAAATTATATAAAAAGCAAAACTCTAGCACAAATTTGCAAAACTATTATGACATATGCAACCAACTTAACACGGCCAATAATTCTGCACATGAAGAATATAATCGTAAAGTCGAAACTGAAGTCAAATCATGTCCCAAGAATTTCTTCAATTATGTAAAAACGAAATTGAAAAATAGCAATTTCCCCCCAAGAATGCATTTTGACGGAAATGTAGGTGATAATCCTTCTGAAATCTGCAAGCTTTTTGCAGATCTCTTCCAAGAAGTATACACTACATTCTCCGAAGAAGACCGTGATCGCGACTTCTTTGCATTCATTCCTGAATTTTCCAGCAATATATCTGTAAATCAAATACCTCCTCACGAAATTCTCAATGCACTAAAAAACTTGGATGCTTCTAAGGGACCAGGCCCAGACGGTATTGCACCCGTATTTTTAAAGAACCTTTCAGACGAACTTGCCCTTCCTTTAGAACTTCTCTTTAATATGTCTCCTAAGAGCGGAACATTTCCCACTATTTGGAAATCTTCTTATTTGGTTCCGATTTTCAAATCAGGCACGAAATCAGACATCCGCAACTATCGTGGAATTGCCATTATCTCTTGCATCCCAAAACTTTTTGAATCTCTCGTGAATGAAAATATTTTTCAGCAAGTAAAAAATCAAGTAAAAAACACGGCTTTTTCAAAGGTCGCTCAACCACTTCTAATCTTCTTGAATTTGTAACTTTTATTTTGAATGCAATGGACAATGGCAAGCACGTAGAAGCCCTTTACACTGACTTCAGTAAAGCCTTTGACCGAATCGACATACCATTATTACTCTTCAAATTGCAAACAATTGGAATGGAGCCTGGACTGTTAAATTGGCTGCAGTCATATTTAACGCATCGCGAACAAATTGTTCGCTTTCAAAATAAACTTTCAGAACCTATCTCTGTCACCTCGGGGTCCCCCAAGGTTCACATTTAGGCCCACTTCTTTTTATTTTTGTACATAAACGACATTTCCTACATACTTAAAAAAATCCAAATACTGATATATGCAGATGACATGAAGCTCTTCATGGAAATAAACAATTCTAGTGACGCAGAAGAATTCCAGAAATTAACTTATTCAACACATGGTGTAGCAAAAGCTTACTTCAACTTAACGTGAAAAAATGTAACTCAATAGTATTTAGCAGAAAAATCGAAACACCTCGTACGGAAATATTTTTAGGAAACCAAAAAGTAGAAAAATGCAAAATAGTAAGGGACTTAGGCATTACCCTAGACTCTAAACTCACTTTTGTAGAACATTACAACACTATTATAAGTAAAGCAAATAGCATGCTGGGCTTCATAAAGAGGTTCAGTCACAATTTTCAAGATCTATATACTATTAAAATATTATACATTACATATGTCAGGCCAATTCTGGAATACTGCAACCTAGTATGGAACCCGTACTGTTCCATACACGACGAACGCATAGAATCCGTCCAAAAGCAATTTCTTTTATATGCCCTAAGGAAATTGATAAGGAGTGTATCGAAAAGTAGTTATAAACTTCCAAATAATAAAATAGGCATGAAAACATGGTTAAAATTAACATACTATTTCAGTTTATTATAGCTTAACATGTTTACAAAAGATCCAAACGGAAAAACTAGTCATCATGTTCATTTCTGTAGAATGCCCGTACCTTTGATTTGACACCTGCCATCAAATTCTGCACAGTGACCTTTGTGCACTTCCTGGATGCCGCTGCCCAATTTTTTCTTAAAATCGGTCATGTTTTGGGACACTGTACCATCCTTCTTAAATATACGCTTGACTATTGCCCAATAGCGTTCGATCGGTCGCAACTGGGGACAGTTTGGTGGGTTGATGTCTTTTTCTACGAACTTGATGTTATTCTCCGTCAGCCACTGTAGAGTGGATTTGGCGTAATGTGCCGATGCCAAATCTGGCCAGAAGAGAGGAGGGGACTGGTGCTTTCTATACAATGGTAGCAACCTGTTCTTCAAACATTCCTTTTGATAAATCTCAGCATTTATAGTTCCTTTTGTATAGAAAATTGAAGAACGCAAGCCACATGTGCAAATAGCTTGCCAAATGAGCACCTTCTGACCGAATTTCTCCATCGCAACAGTCGTATCTGCGGTTGGCACACGTTCCCCAACAGATTTAGTATAAAACTGCGGCCCCGGTAGCGTTCTTGAATCTTCTTTAACGTATGTTTCGTCATCCATCAAAATGCACTGGTCGACATTGTCCAAAATGCAGCTGTACAGCTTTCGAGCCCTGGTTTTGGCACGAGACTTTTGTTCCGGAGTTTGTTTGGGCACTTTCTGCTTTTTGTACGTCTTCAAGTCATTCCTGCGCTTGATTCGTTGAATCATTCCGATGCTGGTCCTGAACTTCTTGGCTAGATCGCGAGTAGAGGCAGATTTGTTCCGTTGAATATAATCCACAACTTTTTGGTCCAAATCGGGGTTGCTGGAGCCGGGTTTCCGGCCACTTCTTGGTAAATCCTTGAGGGAGCACTCCTTACCAAACTTTTCGATGATGCGTTTTACACTTGCCGGGTGAACATTTACTCTTTTCGCAATCTGGTTGTAAGTAACACCCTTTTCGGTGCACCAAGTGTGCAGAATTTTCTTTTTAGTCTCAAATTCAATTCGCGACATTTTGAATACAACTTTATCAACGGAAATGAATGAACCGAATAATCATTTTTGACATGTAAACAAAGCAAATGGCGCTTACACGCTAAAAATATATACAGTAGTTTATGCGTAATAACGCATCGAATGTTTATAACTACTTTTCGATACACTCCTTATATCTATATATATATTAATTGATAATTTGATATTTGAAATAAATGTTCCAATTCAATTAAATGTGGTGTACATATTCGAAATTGAACTCGCAAGAGCATAGATATGAACAAAAACGTAGTCATGTTTTAAAGCGGGTGACCCCAAACTTTTGGCCGGGAGTGTATGTATGTCCCTTATCATATATGGAGCTGATTTTATGCGTCCAGATTTTAGGTACATCAAGCTTAATATCTGTTAAGAAGATTTGAAATTTTAGAAGGATAAGTATTCCTAAAATATATAATTCATCCTTCTGGTCATCTGATGGACTGCGCCTTTCAAGATCACTTATCTTTTTTCAGCTTCATCATCAGAACTCATCAGCCTAAATTGTATAGAAATTTTAGAATAAACGACTGATTGAATAAATTGATGACTATTAAAAAAAGAATATCATAAATAAATTAACTAATGACTAATTTAATATGCAAATGGTTTTGCGTTCATTATCAAAAATATGAGAAAAATTGAATATTTAATAAAATAAATAAATAAAAAGTTATTCATACAAGTTTAAAAAATGTTGTTAAATAGATAAGTTATTCATAAGGTTAGAAATAAAAAAAGTAAATAAATATATAAATAAAGAAGTCATTTAGTAAATAAATAAAGAAAAAAATAAATAATAAACGTATAAAATATATAAGTAAAAAAAAATTATAAATAAAAAAATAGTGAGATAAATAAATTAATAAGACAATTCAAAAATAAATATATTATTGAATAATTATACAGAAAAATAAGCAACCAAATATGTTAATTAATTAATGAACAAATTAATAAATTAATAAAATATTAACCCAACACATAAGTAAAATTTATAATGGGAAAAAAGATAAATGGTAACATTAATTATTAGAGAAATAACTTAATAAATATATACATAATTTTATTAATAAATCAGTAAATAAGCGCTATAGGAATTGCATTTTGAATGATTATAGCGTCAACCACAAAAAAAAAAAAATTAACAGGCGCGTTAAATTTCCGCTCGTTTAATAGCAAGCCTAGTCAAACACTTACCTTACCAATCAGACTAAGGCCAGTGTGGCCTCTGCTGTACACAGAAGTTGTTTCCATTGTAATCGGTCCATGGCTGTACTTCGCCAGCCTCGCTGTCTGCGGAGGTCCGCAGGTCGCCTTCTACTTGATCGATCCACCTTGCTCGTTGCGCGCCTCTTCTTCTTGTACCCATCGGTTCGTTTTCAAGAACTATTTTCACAGGGCTGTCGTCCGACATTCTTACGACATGCCCAGCCCATCGTAGTCGACCGATTTTTGCGATGTGTACGATGGGAGGTTCTCCCAGCAACTGGTGCAATTCATTCGCCTCCTCCACGTTCCGTCTTCCATCTGCACTCCACCGTAGATCGTACGCAGCACCTTCCGTTCAAAGACTCCAAGGGCGCGTTGGTCCTCCACTAGCAATGTCCATGTTTCGTGGCCGTAGAGAACTACCGGTCTAATTAATGTCTTGTAGATGGTCAACTTTGTTGATTTTATAGTAGTGGCTATTACTACATAACTTTTAAACAAGGATCACTCTAATAGCGAGAGCATAATATTTTCATTTTCGGCTGCCCGAACTAATTTATATAAATAAAGCTCCAAAGCTACCAATGTAAAGCTGAAATAAATTTTCTTCCCAAACAAAATAAACAGTTGTGAAATTACGAGTTGTGCATAGTGAACAAAAGCTGTTATGTTTATGAATAAATTCTGTCAACTTTTTACATTAATGCAAAATTAATGATTTCACAAGAACCCCGTAGACCCAATTTTAAGGGCAAAAAAATAATCATAATGGAGTTGTTTTAAAGTTGTTCAATGTAAATTTGTTACATGAAATATTGTGACGAGTTGAGCGAATAAATCTTCAAATGAAATGCTCAAAGTAACAATAAAAATTAAATTTATCAAGATTGGTTTTAACGATAAATTTAAATGATTAGACGAAGTTTTCGTCTTTTTAAAATAATTTATAAAACTGCTTATGGTTCAGAACAGGAAACGACTGTTTTACCTCCTTTAAGCAATCATACGATTGAATTTTTCTGGCTAGTGGTTTTTCGTATATTCTTTAAACAAATAAGCCGCTATTAGTTTAATTTAATATTAAATTTATTAATATTTAACTATGTGGAATTCAGTAGTTCTCAATTCTGAGTAAACCAGGTATACGTAAACAAAGAAAACTCACTATCAAACTACTAATTTGGCTATTGTTCAAATATCTATAATTTTAAGATGTCTGCAAAAATAAATATTTTATAAGCACTTTACGTGTTAAGAATGGATTCGTGATTTTTTTTAGTCGGTAGTGTATTTGGTTCGTTCGTAGACACCTTATGCCAAAACTTTGCAATACAAATTAAGATTTTAAAATTTCACTCATTTTTCCACAGTTTGAACCTAACATGAACTTGTAATGATTTACTATTCTACGATGAATCAGAAATTTGATTCTTCCAAATGAAAACATAATTTTGCACTAATTTTTCTTTTTCAAATTCTGGAGCAATGCTTTATACTCGAGGATTTATTCAGGGGCGTTTGTAATTTTCGTAATAGAACAGAATATTGATCCATAAATCTAAAGGCGTTTAAAAAATAAAATTATTCCAACACGATTTTCAGATCATTTTACTTTTCAATATTTTGATCAACAATGTTTGGTTGATAACGATATCCATTAAAAAAAAGTTATCCTCGCATTCATTTAAACATCGGTGTCATTTTACTTTTTTGCAACGCGATTTACAAAATTTGAAAGTTTAAAAATATGCTATTGAGACACTTAAGAAACAATGTCAAGTTGCAAATAGGCTTCACCCTTGCGCTTTTTGCGTTGCTGTTGTGTATGATTTTTCGGTACATAGCCACATAAAACTATCCCTAATTTGTTTCAAGAGAGATTTTTATGCTCTATTGAAACAAGTTGTGCTACTTGGGTATTTATGATTTATATTATTTAATTGTACAGTCATACCCCGATACAACGTAACCTCGATATAACGTTACTCGATATAACGTAACATTTTTTGCCCTTATTTTTGGCAGTTTAAATTATAAACGTGATTTATCTATCTATCTATAAACACAAAAATAAATTTCAGTCTGTCTGTCTGTCTGTCCGGCTCTTACAGGCTCGGAAACTACTAAACCAATCGGCGTGAAAATTTGTATGCAGGAGTTTTTGGGACCGGGGAAGGTCCATATGATAGATCACAACCCCTCCCTCCTCATCCCTTATACAAATGAAACACAAATTTTTCACAAATCAGCTCACACGATTGCACTAATACCATCATACTGACTCGACTCTGGATCCGTTTTCGTTCGGTAATTGCGAGTCAGAGTCAGACCTGATCCAGGTTTAAAACCGACATTTAAAACGACATAAACGATTGCTGCAACCCAGATAGGCTTCGTTCTCCTTCATGACTTGAAAATCGATCAAGTGTCATTTGCTGAGTTGTCAACTTTTGTCTTCTTTTTTTAATTTTAATGTTTTGTTTTCAACTGGTTCAGCGTTTGACGCAACCGCACCAATGACAACTAACGAAATGGGCGCAGAAGCCGAATTTTGTCGCTTGCGGAATTCCAGGTTCTCGATCTGAACGAAGTGATAAAAAAAAACGCCGCGAAGTGGATGTCTTTTGTCTTATGTATTTGTTTGTCTTATTTTTCAACAAATCCATTTGATCCGGTCCATTTGAACTAAACAGTCCTAGTACAATCCTAGTTCAAAGATGGACTTCAAGTGCCCTTCAACCTATTGCCAAGATTTAAAATGAAAGGCTAGCTACTTTGACATTTCAAGTCCATCGGTTGTAACATCTGAAGTGCATTTGAAGTACGATTGTACTAGGACGGGAAGTACGATTGAAGTAAAGGGTGATACGGTCAAAATTTGGTCAAGGGAAAACGCGTGTAAATCGGTGAGATCGTTTATTTAAAAAATCAAATTAAATTTCTTTTTCAAGTTCAATTAGTATAAAATTCAGGAAAAATATTCAGTTAGGCTTCCGCTTTTCCAAATCCGAATTGCCGGGCCTTACGCTTGACCCCTGCCATCAGATTTTGTACAGCCACCTTGTCCACCTTCTTCGCCGCAGAAAGCCAGTTTGCCTTGAACTGCTGCTCGTCCTTAGCAGTTTTTTTGGTCTTCTTTAGGTTCCGCTTGACAATAGCCCAGTATTTCTCAATTGGGCGGAGCTCTGGCGTGTTGGGAGGGTTCTTGTCCTTGGGAACCACCTGCACGTTGTTGGCGGCGTACCACTCCATGGCCTTTTTACCGTAATGGCAAGATGCCAAATCCGGCCAAAACAGTACGGAACAACCGTGTTTCTTCAGGAAAGGCAGCAGACGTTTATTCAAACACTCTTTCACGTAAATTTCTTGGTTGACAGTCCCGGAAGCTATGAAAATGCTGCTTTTCAAGCCACAGGTACAGATGGCTTGCCAAACCAGATATTTCTTTGCGAACTTTGACAGTTTCGTGTGCTTGAAAATATCTGCTACCTTTCCCCTTCCTTTTGCCGTATAAAACTCCTGTCCCGGAAGCTGCTTGTAGTCGGCTTTGACGTAGGTTTCGTCGTCCATTACCACGCAGTCAAACTTAGTCAGCATCGTCGTGTACCGCCTCCGGGATCGCGCTTTGGCCGTCGTATTTTGTTTATCATCGCGATTTGGAGTCACTACCTTCTTGTAAGTCGATAGTCCGGCTCGTTTTTTGGCTCGATGCACGGTTGTAGACGATACACCCAGCTTATTTGCGGCATCTCGGAGAGATAGGTTAGGGTTTCGCTTGAAACTACCGGCAACTCTCTTTGTCGTCTCAGCGGCTTCCGGTTTTCGATTTCCCCCCGATCCAGACTTCCTGGCTGTCGACAAACGTTCCCCAAACACTTTAATTACATTTGTAACGGTTGATTTGGCAACTTTTAGCGATTTTGCCAACTTTGCGTGCGAGTAGCTCGGATTTTCGCGATGCGCGAGCAAAATTTTGATACGCTGCTCTTCTTGCTTGGACGGCATTTTGACAACTGAAGAGTGAATTCCAAAATCAAAATAGTAGCAACATTCTACACACACACACACCTTCAAAATGAGGGGTGTTCAGGTTTTTTAAATGCAAAATTGAAAGAAATACGTCAAGTTGATATTGACCAAATTTTGACCATATCGCCCTTTAGGAAAAGGGACTTGGCTGATTCAATTGTACTAAGCTCCGCTATCTGGGAAGGTTTAGTGTATAGTTGCTAGCGATGTTGCGTGCAATGCTTCAATATGGTTTGTATATGCTGTCAAACATCTGTTTTCTGTGGATTGTTTGTTTTTGTGTATGTAGTAGGAAGCTAGCTGTTAAAATAATTTTATTATTGCACAACTCATAATTCTACTAAGTCGGAGGTTTTTTGAAAAATGGATCGTGTACCGCGTAAATAGGACAAAAAAAATAACCGTGTTGGTTTACTACTAGCGGATGGCATAAAAAATATTCATAAAAAAAAAAAACATCCCTCCCTCCCCTCATACACACACTCCCCCCTCCCTCCCCCACAAACTTTTTACAACCACCCGCCCCCCCCCCCCCCCCCCCCCCACCCCCCCCTAACAACAAAAACCAACTCCACCCCTACCCCCCCCCCCACACCTCCCCCCGAGATTAATTTTTTTTTGGGAATCCTTCCTGAAAGTGATCGCCTACACTGATAGGCAAAATAAAGTGCCCACCTCTTCGTTTTTTCAATTTCTCTCATTTACTTAGTTCAAATTAAAGTAAACACACTGTATTTTTTTATTATCTTATTTTTTATATTCTTTTTAAGTTTCACTTATGGAATGCTGAAAAAAAAGGAGTTTTACTTAAAGAAAAAAAAAAATCAATTTGTGTTGAACAAAAAAACAGTGACAAAATAAAATGCTCACTACAAAAATCGATATGTTTTCGATAAGTTTCCATTGGAAGACCCCTCGATTGTTTATGTTTTGATATTTTGACATGTTTTGAAGCAAACGGCTCAACCTGGTGCATTTGTATACGTGATCGCATTTGATTCAATTGAAAAAAATGAGGAACGCAGTGCTTTTGAAAGCAATTCCCTTGTGTATCCGAAAATTGGTCGTTCGTGATGTGCAAAACGGTGAATCGCACCGGGCTGTCGCTAAGAAGTACAGTATCAGTAAGGCAGCGGTTGGCAAAATTCTTCTGAAGCTTAAAACGTTTGGATCAGTGGTGGATCGCCCTGGCAGAGGCAGGAAGCGGAAAACGGATGCAAGAACGGACACCAAGATCATGCGCGAAGTCAAGAAGAACCCGAAGGTAACTGTCCGCGAGATCCAGGAAACCCTTCAGTTATCAGTTTCCGGTCGAACTGTTCGTCGCCGTCTCGTAGCACAGGGGTTGAATAGCAAACTTGCCCGGAAGCCCCCATTTATCAGCAAGGCAAACAAAGCCAAACGGCTTAAGTTTGCTAAGGAGCATGCTGATAAGCCCCTAGAGTTCTGGAAAACGGTTCTCTGGACGGACGAATCAAAATTCGAGCTGTTTAACCGAAAGCGGCGGGTTCGTGTTTGGTGCTGATCGGGAGAGGAGCTTCAGGAGCGCCACATCCAAGGCACGATGAAGCATGGAGGAGGAAATGTGATGGTCTGGGGGTGTTTTTCGTGGGGTGGAGTGGGAAGCATTGAGAAAATCGACGGGATAATGACGGCAGATTCTTACATCAACATCCTGCGAGAAAATCTGGAGGTTTCGCTGATCCAGACGGGCCTTGAAGAGAAGTTCGTATTCCAGCAGGACAACGACCCGAAGCATACTGCCAAGAAGACCAAGTCTTTCTTCCGGTCTTGTCGGATCAAACCGCTGGACTGGCCTCCACAAAGCCCGGACCTCAATTCCATCGAGAATTTGTGGGTGATTCTCGATGCCAGGGTTGACAAAATTGGTGTTACCAATAAAAATAACTATTTTGAAGCCCTGGAGCGCGCCTGGGAAGAGCTAGATCCACAGCACCTAAAGAACCTGGTCGAGAGCATCTCGAAGCGCCTGCAGGAGGTCCTGAAGGCCAAAGGAGGACACATCAATTATTGAAATGCTTTTATTTTACTTTAATTTATGTTTTCTGTAGCCTAAATGAAGTGGGCACTTTATTTTGTCACTGTTTTTTTTTCAACACAAATTGATTTTTTTTTTCTTTAAGTAAAACTCCTTTTTTTTCAGTATTCCATAAGAGAAACTTAAAAAGAATATAAAAAATAAGATAATAAAAAAAATACAGTGTGTTTACTTTAATTTGAACCAAGTAAATGAGAGAAATTGAAAAAACGATGAGATGGGCACTTTATATTGCCTATCAGTGTATCACTTTTATGTTATTTTTTGTGTATTTGATTTTTGTTGTTGTTTCTTTTATTTTTTTTGTTGTATTTTATAAGTAAGTATTCTAGTTATATTTTTTATATATAAATCATCAGAATCTGAGAACTATTGTTTCATGAACTGTTGTAGCTTTGTAATTTTGATTTCATGTAAACGTTTTTTTTAATATTATTTCATTATTGTATTTATATATTTTTGTGTTTTCAGTATTCATTTTTTTTTAACTTTAATTTGTTCACAGGTTATTAAGTTTCTGTATTCACATGTTTTTCCTTTTTTTTTGATTATGGAACTTACTTTTTTTTAATGTGTTTTTTTAATTTTATCTCAATATCTGATTTTCGTTTGAATGTTTTGTGTAAAGTTTTCTGAATTTTTTTTTTGAAGTTTTCTTGATTTTTATTTTGGTTTGCTCATATTTTTGTTTTTCATTGTAATACTTTTGAGTTTTTTTTTATATTTTTTTTATTTTTTTTGTTTTTTTTTTTATTTTATTTTTTTTATTTAATTTTTTTTTTTTTTTTTTTTTTTTCATTTAAATTTTTTTTTTTTTTTTTTTTTTTTCTATTAGCTTTTTTATTTTTTTTTTAAAAAAAAAAAATTTTTTTCCCTTTCCTGTTTTTTTCCCCCTGCCTCCCCTTGCTCTCCCCCCCTCTCTCCCCCCCCCCCCCCCCCCCCCCCCCCCCCCCGCGGTGGGGGTCTGGCCCCGGGCCCCCACAAAAAATCATCACTTATGATTTATATTTTCACTACGTCTAAACTATTTTTTTACCGTGTATGACTCGATGTGACTCTCTCTTCTCCCTCACTGACCGCTAAACCGAATATTCATGATAAACAATCAGTGTGTTCTCTCCCACCGCCGCGAACCGTTTGCTATTCTGCTTGTGCGTCTGTGAAACTGTTATCGTTTCGGCAACCATTTGTGAAAATTGGTGATTTGAAATCAAAAAAATGGGCGATCGTCACGTTGTGCATAGAAATTATAAAAGTGGATCGGAGAAAAGAAAAATTCAAGATGAGCGGAACAAAAAGGTCGAGGAAGTGCTTTCAAAAACCCCGAAAATCAGTTCATTTTTTGCGGCGGGTAGTACTAGTGCAGCAGCGGGTGAATCCGAAACTGAGTCAAATGTTTTTCGGGATCCGGTACCCTTGCCGGTGCCCTCAGAAGAGGCTTCGAGCTCCAAGTCTATTGGTTCAGATTCAATTGCCAGGAAAGTGGAAGAAAAAGTCAACCCAAATTTTGAGAAGGATGTGGGAAAGTGGTCAAAACTAAGTGCTAAGGAAATTGATTACTGGATTGCAAAAGGTCCTAGTGAACTGCATAATTGTGATGATGAGCAAATGTTCGAAAATTTCTCGGTAAGCCAAGATAGAGGGGATGTTACAGGCTTCCGAAAATGCACAAAATCCTTGTTTTACCGAAAGCTCCAGAATGAAACAGTGTTCCGAAATTGGCTTTGTTTTTCGCCGGACAGCGGTAAGCTGTATTGCTTTTTTTGCAAGCTTATGAACGTTTCATTGTCGAATTTTTCTGGTGATGGGTTCTGCAATTGGAAGCGCGCCCAAGAGAAATTAAGCTCACATGAAACATCGAAGGATCATTTGGAATCTTCAGTCGCCATTTCGTTGCGAGCGGGAAAACTTGGTCTTGATCAAAGTTTAAAAAGAGAGGTAAGTTTTCGGCAGACAACTAATCGTCCCATAAAAAAATAGAAAGCTCCCATAAATTAATCAAAATTAACCAATAGTAAAAAAAGGGTAGTACCGAGTGCCACCGTATATTTGACCGTGTTTAATTTGAAAACATTTTAATTTGACCCCCGTTTATTTGCACTTTGTTCCAATTAAAAATGGTTCAAACGTCATTCAGCTCATGGAACAAAACGAAGCGAAATGGTAAATTGTGAAGCGGAACGCAGAATAAAAACAAAACAGCAAATAAGGTTGCCAGGATCATGGTTTTATTGTTACTGGAAGCTCAAATTGAAAATTTACTCTGGTAATTTTGATGAGATGTTATTCAAATCAGCGGGGGTCCACAGTAGCAATTAATAAATCAACATTTTCCATTAGTAAATCAATAAGATCATGAATCAATAAAAACTTCCATAAAAATAGATTTTCGTTCCATAAAAAAGTCAAAAAGCAATAATTCTTTAAAAAAATCAAATTTCCATTAAAAAAAAACAAAACCTTTACAAAAAATAGAAAATACATAGAAAAGAAAATATGAAAAAACAATAAAAATAATCAAAATTTACCATAAGTAAAACACCAAAAGTTCAAGGAAAGTATAAAAAGCAGAAAAACCAAGTAATTTTTCCTTAACATAAATGATTGTTTGCTTGAAATTGAATCGATGCAACGAAGGAGCTACGCTCCCTACTGCATCAAAATTTCAGGGGTGATTCAACTACACCACATAAGATCAGTGTTTTGGGTTATATATTTAAGGATTAAATATTATATATTTATATATTTAAAGAATTAAATGACGATTTATGATTCATTTCTTGTAATTTTAACTTAAATTATAGTTTTTTTGATAGTTTTTCATGAGAATAGTTGATTTTTTATGGAATTTTTCTAATAATTTATGAAAACTTCGTATTTCTCTCGACTTGGAGGTTTTAATTTTATAATGAAATTTTTGAGTATTTTCTCGCTTTTTCGGAACTTTTATGGAACATAAATTGATTGTTTATGGAAACATTTGATTCACTAATTGTTTTATTGATTTGTTTATTGAAATTCTTGATTTTATTATTGCTATTATCCCTTTTTCTTTTGGTAATTTTTGATTTTCTTACGGATAGTTTTAATTTTTTAATGAGTCGTTTATATTTTAGCCGTAAGATTTTTATTATTATAACAAATGGAGCATAAGATACCCATTATCCAAATATTATAATTCTCACAGGAACAACAGATGGCAAGCTACTGGCGAGATGTCTTGAAGCGAGTGGTGAAAGCCATTACGTTTTTGTCGGAACGTGGTTTAGCGTTTCGTGGAGAAGACGAGCTGTTTGGTTCGTCCAAAAATGGGAATTTCATGGGAATTCTCGAGCTAGTTTCAGAATTTGACCCATTTTTAGCTCAGCATATCGAGAAGCACGGCAATAAGAGGAGTGGGCACGCCAATTATTTGTCTTCTACAATTTGCGACGAGATCATCGACCTTATGGCAGATAAGGTATTTGCGGTTATTACTAGCCGAATAAGAATAGCAAAATACTATTCAATTTCCGTCGATTCTTCTCCCGATGAATCTCATATTGACCAGCTGACAGTCACAGTGAAATATATGGAAGGAACTAGCCCCGTTGATCGATTTCTAACATTTATTCCGAATTGCGGTCATGCGGGTCAGCAGATGGTTGATGCACTTCTCGAGTTTTTGAAAAAACACGACATAGATTTCCAGGATTGCCGAGGACAGTCTTACGATAACGCGCCGAACATGTCGGGAAAATACAAGGGCATGCAAGCGTTGGTTTTGCAAAAAAAAACCCATATGCTTTTTTCGTTCCTTGTTGCGCTCATTCGTTGAATTTAGTTGGAAAGGCCGCAGCCAATACCTGTTCATCTGCTGTGGATTACTTCAACTTTGTTCAAAACCTGTTCAACTTTTTCACGGGCTCAACAAGTCGATTCCAGCTATTGACTGAACATCTCTCCAAGACCGAACGGAAGTATACGGTGAAAAACCTAAGTGACACTCGATGGTCGTGTCGGGCTGATGCAACGAAAGCATTGCTTCACGGGTATTCTGAAATCAAATCCGCTCTTTTGACCATTGCTGAGAATGCAGAGGAGAAGGATCTAGTAAAAAATGAAGCACTGTGTCTCTTCAATAAGATGTCACAACTTGAAAATGCGATTTACACCCAGTTCTGGTGCGACATACTGGAAAGATTCGACGCCACTAGTCAGTTTCTCCAAAACCCGGCCACAGCTTTGAAACCAGCAGTCAACTCAATTATCAGTTTGATTGAATACGTTGAATCCAAACGAGCAAAATATGATGAATACGAGTCTAATGGCAAGAAGATGTCAGGCACGGAGAGCTACCGGAAGACGCGATTGCGAACAAAAAACGTTCGACTTAATGAGCTAGGTCGGGCCAAGCAAGCTGAAACTGTTTCAACACAATCTCCAAAGGAAAAATTCAAAGCTGATGCCTTTTCTCCTGTTATTGATCAGCTTAAAGTTTCATTGGCAGAGCGTGCTGAAGCATATAAACAGGTAAAGATAATTACTGGCTTATGTCTTTTATCAAATCTTTGACTTTTTTCTCTTGTCTCATTTATATTTTCCAAAGGTGACAAATTTATTCGAATTCCTGTCGGATTTGGATGCGTCCCCGTCAGCCTTAGAAGAGGGAGCAAAAAGGTTGGTTGAAACGTACCCTGCTGACCTTGGTCCGGAGTTAACCAACGAGCTCATCCAACTCGTTTCATTCGCAAAGCAAAGCCGCTACACTCATAACGAGCCAGTAGAGTCGTTCCTCTACAATTTCATTATGAAAAACGACTTGCGTGCCACTTTTCCTAACGCAGAAGTTGCATTGCGAATTTACCTAAGTATTATGGTATCAAACGCAAGTGGTGAGCGGTCATTTTCAAAAATGAAATACATCAAAAATAGGCTGAGGACATCGATGACTAACGAAAGGCTCGTGAATTTGACTCTGTTAAGCATTGAAAACAAGATCTTGAAAGAAATAAGTGTTGACGATATAATTGACTCATTTCAGCTAGCAAAGTCTCGCAGGAAGGCCTTTTAAACTTAAAGTTGTATTTTAACCATACATTTTGATTATCAACCAATAAAAATCATCATCAGAAAATTTTTAGACACAGTATTCTTTTTTTAAAAATTTACATCAAGAAAAGGGCCCCCACACTTCTTTGGCCCCCGGGCCCCCTCAAATGTAAGTCCGGCCCTGTACGCTCCATACAAAATTTCAAAAAAATGTATGGAGAAAATTCTACGAGGGGGGAGGTGGGATTCTGATTTTTTTGTGTTATTTAAGGTTGTGGTTTATGTGTACTTTTTGCCATTTGAATTTTTTTGTTATTCCTCGAATTCTTATGTTTCTAGGATTCATTGGAATTTTGATTTTTATTTTTGTTTTGTGTCTATGAAATTTTTATTATTCTTGTTATTAAAGCTTTCCATAGCTCTGAAATTCTTGTGACTTCTGAGATTTTTGTGTCTTTTTGAGCTCTTGAATTTCCTTGGCTCTTTTATTCTTCAAATTCTTTTGGATTTTGGAATTCTTGTATTCATTTTAATTTTGTGACTACACTGCAGCCTTGGTGAAAACACCAAACCGTTCTGCACGAGAGCCAAACTTGACTGCAAACACACCACCATGTGGCTATAATTTACCACTTCAGTTTCGTGCTTATAGATGAACCCGCAACGCAATGGACGCGACACGAGTGTACACGCCCGTGGTTTGCTTTAGACACCGTGTCTTGATTTTTGGGAAAACACCCGAGCCGAGTGGTTACGATCACAAGAAAGCTCTCAACATACACCCAGTATGACACTGGTTGCCACGGATAGAGCATTGCTCGTCGGATGATTCTAAAATTTTTATAATTGGACTTATAGGTTTGTTTTCTTGGCTGTTGGGTGACGGGCGCATAAGTTGAATGAGTTTAACAAGCACGGCATGGATAGAAATAAAATAAATTAACCACGCGTGTATTCCGCATTCGGACACAATCGGAAACACTCGGCTGTGGTGTTTGCCGAAACATCATACACGATGTCTGAAGCCAAAACACGAGCACTGGCATTGGTGTTGTACCCACCGCGTTGCGTGTAAGTCTGGAAGCACGAAGTCAAAGTGGTGAATTCAATACACGCGCTAGCGTGGTAAAAAATAGCTCGGCGTGTAGTGTAGTGTTTGGGCATGGCTGCTTCCCTTATGTTAGAATGATATTTCTTTTTTTTATCTAAGAAAGTTTGTTGTGTTTGAATTTTTCGCTTCGGCTTTACTCAATTGACTGGTTTTTAAACCTTTCAAACCATTCAAATGGTAGATTTATCTAGATTATTGAATTCAAGGTTACTGTTAAATATTTATAATAGGTATGATATGAAGCCAGCGCTATACAATGACGGACAATACAATAAGATCAAAGCCTCATTTTCATACAAAATGGTCATGTTAGGGGGCTTGCCTTTCATTTTCTCGAGAACCAATTGAGCTGAAATTTCGGCTGTGGTCCAGAAGTAGCCTAAATTCTCATCTGCATTAAATCCATCTTTTTTCATTCACCACTTTAAAAGTTACAGACACCGCACACGACAAAACAATAAGGCCACTTTGTGATTTCCATAAAGCATGCTCGAATTTGAGGATCTGAATTTTGATTATTGATGCACGGGTTATTTTAATATCAGTATACTATAGATTGTAAATCACACTCGTCAACATGACCTAAACTATGGATATCAAAAGGAGGTCTTATTGTTTTGTCGTAGGTGGAAGGGAAGTGAAAGACAAGCCTCCAAACATGACCATTTTGTATGAAAATCAGGCTTTGGTCTTATTGTATTGTCCGTCACTGTACACCTAGTTTTACATGTTTTTCTCATCTGTTTCAATATTATTTGCTTCTTTTTCGATTAGATTTGTAAGCGCATCGTACTTTAGCATAACATTTCTTATAATGTTTAACTTTTTGATTCTATTTCTACGTAATATTTCTGTTTTATAGGTTGATCTTTTTTGAAAATTTTCTTGTTGGTTGGATTTGTTTAATCGGCTTAGAGGTGGATCTATTAGTAGTTAATGTTGTTTTCTAATGATTTCCAACGTTCTTAGATTTTCAAAAGTGTCATGAAAAGCTATTTCAACTACACCATACTAGTTAATAATATGCAGGATAATAAATGTATTTGTATAATCAATGAAAAATAAATTGAAACTTTAGCGAGTTAAGAATCAATATCAACATTCAAATCGTTTTGAATTTATATTCGTACATTGAATATGGTTCTGTCAGCATGACATCATAAGCTAAGAGCCACCGTTCAATCTTCCAGCACTGCATGCCTTTAAGCCCAATACCCATCCAATTCCAGGCGCAGAACATGAGCACAGAGTTCACTCCAACTGCGAAGTCGAGAAGGCAAGGCTCATACGTAGCTACTTCTTCGTTAGACAAAATCACTTCCTCCACCACGACCACCTCCGTCAACCACAGCATATCAAAGCATAGCACTGAAAAAAAAACCTCCAACTGCTAAAGCCATGCTCTTCTGCTGCTGCTGCTGAGCTGCTCCTGTATTTGAGTTTGCTCTTTTTTGTTTTCCATTAAAATTCATCAATACGGCCGTTTCAGTTTAACGTTTAAATTCACGTTTCAGCTGGGTTCGGAGTCTCGTGGTTCCTCTGCGTACCACCACACTGTATAGGGGAGTCTTGGGTTCTGGTGAAGTTGCTCCTCCCGACCTCTCCGAGACGATGATTGACTGTTGAATTGTGACTGGGAAAGAGCAGGTAACGGTGCGCCAACGCACGCGCGCAAGTCAACCAGAACTTCCCGAAAGAAAGGCCCAACCAGTTCAGGAAAGTGAAACGAACGGTTTTGGGGCTTTGTTTGTTTGGTTAAGACGGGAATTATTTACAATAAAAAAAAGTGTTGTTAAACAAGCTCAAGTCTGGGCTGGGTAATGGAATCAGGTCTCCTGTACGAGAGCAATCATGGAGCAAAAGAGCAAAGAGAATGAAATCATCCACAGCCAGCCATCCAGTCGTGCTTAATGGTGTTGGTGAGTCCATGCTGCAGAGCAATTTCTTAAAAAATAAATCATGATTGTGTATGGTGGTATGTTGACTTTATAAACTATAATTAGATTATTAACGTGTATACAATTGAACTGGCATCGTCGAGCTGGGATTGTACTTTAATGGCAAACCAGTCAGGTTGAGCCGCCGCCATAATGCCGATGATGGTGGTGGTGATGATCAATCCGAGAGCCAATGGACTTTTTTTTTCCTTCCAACTCCAAAGGGGGTAAATGCACCTCTCACCAAGAGGAATTGCAATTATTCACTCAGTGGTGCACATTTTTGCGTTGAGCCATTTTTGCCCCGGCATCAACGAGAGATCATTTAGCCAGGCACGTTATTAAATGGTTTGCAGCGGCCGGCCGACCAACTGCCGATGCTGGATAAGTTGAAACTTTCCATAATTAACGATTTTGGATGTTTCGTTGACTTTGGCGGGCTCGTGGCCACTGCCGAAGATTCGATTGGAACACATCATCGATCACATCTTCACGTCGAGCTGCTGGTGGACGATAATTGGCCGGTGATTACCGGCCCCTCTTTTCCAGCGTCTTTTGGATTTTCGGGTGGAAATGGGTTGAGGTTTTCCATGACAAATTTTGGTGATAACATCGCACGTTATCGAACATTTGAGTTTGTTGGTTTTTGTTTGCATTTTGTTTGCAATTGAAATGTTATAAACTTGACTTGCAACTGACTTATGGCATTTCCGCTATAAAATTTCTCACTCAAATTTGAGTGTCAGGCAAATGAAAAACTCCTTCAACTTGTGATTCAGATGGAGCGAATACAATTTTGTTCTGCAGAGTTCTGCAGTATATGGCTGGATCTTTCAATTGGTACAATTTTCAAAATAGAGCTGAGGATTCTTCTCAACATTAAACACAACTATGAGGTTGGAAAACTCCCGTGTCTGCTGGCAAAGTGAATGCTCTTGAATATTTCAAACAATAGGACATTTTGATAAACTGACAGAGCACATCTCTGGATCAGGATAGACTAGACTGATGCAAATTCTACTGTCCATTTTCATATATTTTATACTCTAATGTTCATTTCTTTATTTCAATCAAGTAATATTATTATTTGATGAGCTTATGCCACTTTTTTATCATTATTTTCTATGGTTTAATGTATTATTTTGATTGCTTCATTTATCATTTTCATGTTTTTGATGACTATCCTACCATGCCTTTCCATTATTCAAAGTTACTTGCCAACCTTGCGTCCTCATCAATCTAGAGCTATTATTATAAGTTCCTTTAACTTTTTGAGGGTTAAGGGATGGTCCATGAGGGTTAAGGTATGGACCATAAGTCGATTCCTTACGCCAGTTTGGAATCCAAGATGGTGGCTTCCGGTATTAGAAAAACAGGGGATAACTGTCAAAAATCTTTCAAAATGGTTATATTTGGATCGGTTATGGCTTATAAAGGCGGAAAATCGATGTCTGACGCCATTTCGGAATCCAAGCTGGTAGCTTCTGTTGCGTAAAAAGTTAAAAAATACTGTCAAATACCCTGCAACATGGATATTTTTGGCTCAGGAACGGCCAATTAAGGTTGAAAATCAATGTCCGATGCCGATTTGGAATCCAAGATGGTGGTTTCTATTTTGTAAAAAGTGAGATATACTGTCAAAAATCTTGCGAGATCGATATTGTTGGATCGAAAACGGCATTTAGCGGCTAGAACTCGATGTCAGACGCCATTTTGGAATCCAAAATTAAGGCCTCTGATTTTGGAAAAATGGAAAATACTGTCAAATACACAGCAATATGGATATTTTCGGAACGCAGACGGCGTCTTGATGCCGGATATCGACGTTTGATGTTATTTATAAATCCAAAATCATGGCTTCAGGTCCGTGAGGAGTGGGTAATTCTGTCAAAAAGCCTTTAATATGGATTCTATTGGATCAATAACGGCGTATAAAGACTCCTAATCGTTGTTCAAAATAAGTTTTGAGACTTGGAGGGGGCTTTTTTTTTAAAAAAAAAAAAAGAAAAATACAGTGTCGCTCCCCTATGTATATTTTTTTTTCTGCAAAGGGCGTTTTTGGTTGAAGATTCAGGGATGAGGCCATTTTTCAATTCCAAATGGGTGTTTTTGTTTTTTAAAAACCAAAACCCCACCGCTTGGGATATTTATGTTTAGGGAAAGGGGAAAAAGGGGGTAAAAAAAAAAATGATCCCATTTTGAATTCAAAGAAAGCGCCTTCTGTTTTGGGAAAAAAAAAAAAACACTAAAAAAAAAAGCACCCTATGATAAGGTTTTGGTTTGCAAAGTACAACCACCAATAATAACACCCCCAAGCCTTCAAGAAAGGCTACGAATTGCGATCTTTTGAACTTGGTTATAGTATCAATAGAATCATTGATTAAAGGCATACGTGGTTGGCCCAAAAAGCATGAGAAACCATATTCTGGCGATGATAAGCAGCTGCTAGCAAAAGAAGCGGTTGAAATTAAAAACGGCATTGAAAATATAAATGTTTGATAAAAATTCAAATCATAATCGGTTTAATTATAGTAACATAAGATATATAAAAGTATTGACAAAAATTAAATGCAAAATTAAGCTGAAAATCATGAGTTTGAAGGTATGGTTACCATGACAACGCAATTTTTTTATACGGTTTGAATTACACAATATATTACTACCATCAATATTTGTTTTGAGCATAACTCCCCAGCAGACGGTCGTGGACGGATAAACTAACCACCACTTAAAAGCTCTATTAATGTACTATTAGATGTAACCAACTCTATCTGCTCCTACCTGCTCCTAAGTGTGGTACAGCCGCCGAAAATACGACGAAAAAAACGGGAAAAAGTTCAATAACTCATCCCACTGAAATAATGCAGGTATAGTATATTCAAGAAAGTTTTGTATTTTGATATTGCAAATAACTTTGTAGAACATTATATTGTCCTTAAAATTAAAAAAAAAATGTTTCGGTGAAAAATGTGTTTTTGGAGGTTAGTTCTTATAAAACGCTCTCTATCTCCAATTGGGTGAAACATACGATTTATATGTCTTCAGCAAAGTTATTTGTATTGACTTTTTCTACAACTTTGCTGAAGACATCAACTCTCTATCTCAAAATCCTAAAAAAGTTGAATTTTTATCTCACTTTTAGGGGGATTGATCACAAAAGTCATGCCGTCAAAATACGAAGCTTGTCATATCCATCAACTTTGCCAAAGACGCCATCGCTCTAGCTCCACTATTTAGGGAGCTATCAGTTGAGAGCGTTAAAATCGACTTTTTGACCACTGTTTTCGGTCGTTTGCAAGAAGTATAAAAAATAGTTTGAATTAATTATTTAATTATCAATATGTTTCTGGTAGTTAAATTATTTGTTCTCTTGTTGGAAATGTGGAAAACTAAAGAAAACAAGTGTAATAAAATCCAAATACGGCGCGTGTGTGAGCGAAAAGAAGCGGAAGTGTGATTTTGAAGGGTGGACTTCTGGATTGGGGCTCTGGACGTGATGATGAACTGCCTTGCTAATCGTTACGGTGAGCTCTTTCCATATTGCCTCTTAATTATTCTTGTTCCCTGAGGAAAGGAATCGAGACCAGTTGTGGAAGCATTGCATATAGAATAATGGTTATGTGTGGGCTTTCAAAACATAGATAGGGTCTTTCCAGTATATGTTGTTCCTTTTTAGAGAGCGAGTAAGGGCGCTATCACTATAAACCATAAAAAAACTTGCATCAAAACATTATTAAATCAATCTCACTCATATCTTACTAAATCTATTCGAACCAACACTGCCGTTTGTTGTACGGGATCTAAGCTCAATTGTTTTAATACATACAAGATTGTTCTATATTTAGCTTTGAATGGAATATTTTTTTTTTTTTTTTAACCTAATATTAATTAATTAAATCAGTCTTGTTAGACGAACTTATCTTATTTTATAAATCAGCACAGGGGGTTCAAACGTATCTTTTGTTCCAGACTTGCTACAGGAATAAATATGGATTGGTTAACTATAGGTAAGACGGACAGTCGTAACATTCATCTGTTGAATTTCATGTTTGTGCTGATGAGCAGCCTATCATTATGAATATGATGGAAAATAAAGTTGAATATTAAAGTAACACCATGTTGTTGCTGCAATCCAAGAAATCTGATACGTTTTCATTCACCATACGTTCTTATATTTTCAGGCATTTTTCTCTTTTCAGAGAGCGAGTAATGGCGCTATAACCATATGCCATATGGGGCTAGGACTAAAGTTAATGCTTGAGTCCCAACCGTTTGAAGATAAATGGAGCATCACTTAACCTTCTTAGACTAGATGCTCCCAACGACCATTTTTAAATAAATTTTTGTTCTGTACACCAAACAGAGCATTCTGTATAACTGTTCTCTCCGACTATTCATTTCCCTTTTCCTTTGATATCTACTGAAGACTGCGTGGGTTCCCCGTGTCTTCTTAAGGTAGATACCAAATTCTCCCTATCTCCAACGGTTGCATGGACGTGGCCAGGTGAGCGATCGAGGAGTGTCTTCGTGGAGATTATTGCGTGAAGAAACGAATCAGTAACTGGTTCCGTTTCATGGTGACATGCAATGTCATCAACGAATTATTCCTCATCGTAGCTCCATCCACGAGGTGTGCAAATTACTTGCTGGTGTTCAACGCGTTGAGTAAATTTTTAATTTGCAAGTCGTGTTATGGGGCAGTGAAATTTTGACGCACGGCTGGACCTGGGGTGGGGTTCAAACTCATCGTAGTTTGTTCATGCTCAAAACGTCAAATTTATTCGTCTCCGATGTCGCAAAACGTTTATGAATTAAACCGACGGCTTTTGTTTGCTTTTAGCGTTCTCGGGTGCGGGCTAGAAAGTGTGAAGACGTTTTGCTGTCTACTGGACATCAAAAACTCATTCAGCAAGCATATGTACTACAACTTCTTGGATAATTTGTACGCTGCATCGAAGACCGTCTTCGACATTATTTAATTGAAGGCAGCGAAGGAAGAAATTGCAGCCAACACCGCAGCTGGGAGCGAGCCAACGCACTTATCAGTTTCCGGTGATGGTTCTTGGAAAAAGCGAGGATTTTTGTCGCTGTTCGGTCTGATCTCACTTATTGGTAAGCACACAGTCAAACTTTTGGACGTGATTGTACGTGCGACCATCTCTCCCCCCTCACAAATCTTTTCAAAAAAGACACCCCGGTATTTTTAACGCGGAAACCCCCCCCTATTTTCCCACCGCAACACACCGCCACGCGGGCAAAATGGAGGTGGACGGCGTGCGTGAAATGTTCGGCAGATCGGAATCCATTCTGGGTGTTAAATATAAATATTATTTTGGCGATGGGGACACTAAAACGTTCAAGGCCCTTGTTGAAATGGATCCGTACAAGGACTGCCCGGTGATCAAGAAAGAGTGCGTGGGTCATGTTCAAAAGCGTATGGTAAATCGACTTACCTTACGTTACCAATCAGACTAAGGCCGGTGTGGCCTCTGCTGTACACAGAAGTTGTTTCCATTGTAATCGGTCCATGGCTGTACCTCGCCAGCCTCGCTGTCTGCGGAGGGTCCGCAGGTAGCCTTCTACTTGATCCATCCACCTTGCTCGTTGCGCGCCTCTTCTTCTTGTACCTGTCGGTTCGTTTTCGAGAACAATTTTCACAGGGCTGTCGTCCGACATTCTTACGACATGCCCAGCCCATCGTAGTCGACCGATTTTTGCGATGTGTACGATGGGAGGTTCTCCCAGCAACTGGTGCAATTCGTGGTTCATTTGCCTCCTCCATGTTCCGTCTTCCATCTGCACTCCACCGGTCTAATTAATGTCTTGTAGATGGTCAACTTTGTGGTTCGGCGAGCTTTGTTCGATCTTAGCGTCCTTCGGAGTCCAAAGTAGACACGATTGCCAGCCATAATGCGCCTTTGTATTTCTCTGCTGGTGTCGTTATCGGCGGTCACCAATGAGCCCAGATACACGAATTCGTCTACTACCTCGATTTCATCACCGTCGATCTGAACTTGTGCTAGGAGGCTAACATTGTCTTCTCGTGAGCCTCTTCTCTTCATGTATTTTGTTTTCAACGCATTAATCACAAGCCCAATCCTACCAGCTTCAGCCTTAAGTCTGAGGTACGTTTCCGCCATCGTCTCTAAGTTACGTGCAACGATATCAAAGTCGTCGGCGAAGCCAAATAGTTGGACAGACTTCCTGAAGATCGTGCCACTCGTGTCTATCCCAGCTCTTCGAATCACACCCTGCAATGCAATGTTAAACAACAAACACGACAATCCATCACCTTGCCGTAACCCTCTCCGAGATTCGAAGGGACTCAAGAGCGTCCCTGATTCTCGGACGAAACACATCACTCGATCCATCGTTGCTTTGATCAATTGCGTCAGTTTTTCCGGAAATCCATATTCGTGCATGATTTGCCATAGCTGGTCTCGATCGATTGTATCATACGCTGATTTAAAGTCGATGAAAAGATGATGTGTGGGCACGCTGTATGGGAAATCGACTACACACGTTGAAAAAAAAAACACGAAAGGGCTCGGAGGGAAGGGTGCATGAAAATTGACTGATAAACTCGTCACAGAATTGTCGATCTATTATGGTTTGGCGATAAGACGCAACGCAGATTCTTCATCTCGTATGAAAGATGCCATCTGGGCTACTTATTTCCATAAGTGCTCAACTGACAAAAATCCACAACATCATTTGTGTCAGGAAGGAAGTAAGAGCAAGTGGCGAGTTTCTGAGGCAGAAGGGACATTGCAAACCTTCAAACACAAACCCTCGCTCACAAAAAATGTTGCCGAAGCCATCAAACCGATATATGAGGCTCTCTCCGAAACGGACCTGCTGGAACGCTGCGTTGGAGCAAACACGCAAAATTCCAACGAATCTTTCAACGCGACAGTGTGGAGAATTGCGCCAAAGCACCTTCATTGCGGACATCAAGTAATCGACAACTGTACGTACATTGCTGCGTGTATATTCAACGAGGGAAGATCAGCTTTGCTGAAGATCATGCATACCATGAACATAAGTATTGGCAACGAGGCCAGCCAATACGCCCAGAGAATTCTGGAAGCTGAGCGACAAATATCGACCGCTGCTCGAAACGCCCGTCTTGCACATCGTCTCCAGGAAGAAGCCAAACAGAAGCAATTTGAAGTAGAGGAAGGTATATTCAGGGTGGCCACACAATCTTAAATTAAAAATTCCCGCATTTTTCCCGAATTTTTCCCGCATTTTTGCCTAATTTTCCCGACTGGGAAAATGAGTTAATATAAATTGGATTAATAGATATTTTTGAAGTTTTCGAGGAAATTATTCAACCTGAAAATCTGACTTGTTTTATTTAGGCAAAATGACGGGTCACAGCCGCCAATCGGGCTTCTTACATATTGTGTAACCTGCTTTGGTCTCTAATTTTGCAAATGATTTTTGCATTGATCTTTCAAGTTTCTAGAAGCATAAACATCGAAGAAAAATAGTAAAGCATTCGAGGTTTTTGACTACAAAATGATGCACGTGCGTTGCATGCATATTGTATCAAGTATTTCTTGATTTCAACGTCGTTGAGAGTTCGTAGACAATTTTCTGGGTTACCAAACTCTTTTCAGTTTGGTTCACCACCAGACACTTTTCATTTATTGAAAATCCTCGCTGCACGGTCACATTTTCGTGCGACAGGATGAGCAACTTTTCAACAAATGTTGTCAAATTTGGCAGATCTTTCTTGGAATAACCAATCAGTTCTTTCACTTTGTAAGCAACTGCAGCGCTGAAATAGTCATTATCTACGAACGTTTCCAGACACAGCTCCAGACGCTTTTTAGCGATGTCCTTGATTCAAGTTATTACAGAAGACGTAACGCGATAAGGACATACGGGATCAAGTCCCTATCAGTTCGAAGTTTTCTGAGCACAAACCTCAAATACTATTAAAACTTCAGGCGTGAAATTTACAAGAATCGTTTGCTCCACTGGAGCATCCATTGGTTAGTAATTTGAGCGTTGTTTGTTTTGTTTGTGATTTTTAGTCTCACAAACGTGAAGTGATAATTAACCTAACCTATAATTCTTAGGACTCCCTCCCTTTTCAGCTTAAAGGGTATTTTAATGGAGATTTGTTGAATAGCTACTTCAGAAAACCATAGTAAAAAGATCGACTGTCGTTGCGTAATGCCAAAACGTATTTCTCGGAAATGTTTGCCAATTCTCTCGCTTTCTTGATTGCCGATTTAGAGGCAAACTCGATTTCCATATTAAGAGCTGGCAGAAGATTGCTCTCCGTCAATTCTCTTTCAATTAATGATTTGAAAATTAACAACTAACAAATCGTCAAAAAGAAACGAAGGTTTTGAGATGCGGTCTGGGAAACGACTCGACCATGCAGACATGATGACAAAATTCAACTTTGCCCCAGCATCTTATCGGCTACCGCATTAACCATAAGAACGAACATTTTTTATTGGAATACCGACGAAAAGCTCCGTTTGAAATTCGGATGACTTTCCTTCAGGTTTCTTTCTTCCTGCTTCCTTACTTCGTCCACAAATCTCCTCAAATGGGGCAACATTTGTAGCGCTCTTCTAGCAAATTGTTCATTTTCCACCTAACGAACTTCGCAAAATTTCACTGGAAAAACGATTTTACATCATTTTTATCGAAAGTTCTCCGTAGCTAGGTAATTCTAGTGATCAAAAATATCGTCATGCATCAATTGGTCGACACTTTGTAAACAAACATTTAAATCGTCGATTTCTCGCGAGGAAAGGTGCTCAATTTCTTTAACTAAGCCCACAATCGGGTAAAAGAAAGCTTCTGCTAGCCAATTGTGGTCTTAATTTTTCAAATTGAGCTTTTGTTCTTTAAAAAACGCCGATTCAAATGTTTGTTTACAAAAGCCGATTCACCCATTTCGCAAATTTCTCCGGATTTAGTCTATTTAACAGGGGTTGAAAAATGCACAGCTCATTTTTTGAAAAGCATTGGTTTATAAAAAACATGTCTGATGCATTTGATGTCTTTGTTTTTGCTGCTAGGTGATTGGCATAATAGGTTTCTGTCCACTGTAGTAACAAATTTTATTCTATCTATGAGAACGGACTGAGACTTTATGATGTTTTAAAAATGATAGCAGTGTTACCACCCCAGGTTGGCGGAACTCGTCAAGCATATAAAATGCAAAAATATTGTAAAAAACCTGCAAAGTTAGCTTGCATTGAAACTTACAGTAATGCATTCAATAGCGATGCTTAAGTCAAAAGGATCACAAAAGGAGTCCCAGTCAAGTAAAATAAAAACAAAAGTAAGGCATGTGCGAAACCTCACCTGTCACAGCAGTGTAGCCAGATTTTCTAGGCAGTACATATTTGAACAGGCTGAATAAAGGCAGCAGAAAATGATGCACATGCCAATGTCAAACACTGTTTCATTCCGTTAATGAGATCGTTGAACCGAATATGACAAAAATTCCCGATGGATTTTGAAATTCCCGACTTATTCCCGCATATTTCCCGATGATTTTGGATTCCCGCATTTTTCCCGCATTTCCCGATTTTCCCGAGTCTGTGGCCACCCTGTATATTGTACGGCCCAGGAATAAGCGACTTAGATAGAATAGAAGAGAAGAAGAAAGAAAGATAAAAGCGACGAAAATAGACATTGGGTGTTCAAAAATTGCAATATTGTTTCGAATTTGCGTGAGAATAAAGATTTTTTGGTTCACCGTTTTTCATTTGTCTTTTTTCAAAAACTAATGATAAGTTCGTACCGCGAAAATAAATTATAGACATTTTGGTCAAAATTTGGTACATCGAATTTTTTTCATCCGCCATTTTGGATCTGCCATTTTGAATTTCGACAATTTTACTTCAAATTCGTATTCAACGACCCTGAAAACCTACAGGATCAAATAGTGGTCGTGAAAACTGATCGAATAAAAGAGTAATCCCAAGGCAAACTTTCTAAAAACTTTGAACGCGTTTTTCTCGAAACCATGTTTTTCAATCTAACTTCAAGCCCCGGGCTTGAACTATTAATCCGATTCCCTCCATCAAATAACTTTTTGAAAGGTTATAATTTGTTGTACGGCTTGAACTAAAAATTGGCATTAATAATTAATTATTTATAATTTTTGAACACGGTTGAAATGAAAAAAAGTAGCGAAAAATTAAACTTTTCAGTTCAAATGATCAGTTTGCAATGAGTTTAAGTTTAAGTTAAAGTTTGTCTTAAATTTAGTTAAAGCCGTAGAAAATTTCATTATCTTTCAGAAATGATAACTAGATTTGATTTCTGTCCACTACAAGAGGCTGCAGGCTTGAAGTTGTCGCCCCATGTTTTGCGCGCAGAGGCTTACGGAAATCGCCATTTTGTAGCCGCCATTTTGAATTTTCACAATTTAATAATCGAATTTAATCGTCAAAACCGGAAGTTTGCGTACTGCCTTTTCATTCTCCCACAAAAAAAAAATACAACCTTTGCCTTATTTTTGCCCAAATCCAGGGGAGGGCCCCCTTAAGGTGGAGTTATAGCCCGCTGCAAGCAGCTGAGGTTGTGCGATTTTGAGATTCGTGGTCGAACTTTGCTGTCTGACTTATTTTTCTTCTCGTTTATTTTGTAAACAAATGCATAAGCAAAATCTTACCAAATCACGTCTCTGCTTTTTTCTTACATTGGACTGCAAGAATTTTATCGCATCCTCTGTTGATGCGGTCTCTACTATCATCCATGGGTGAAAAATCTAACAAAACTGTAATAGAATCTCTCATCCACCGTTTGAATGTGTAGCAATTTATTATCTCAACATCCTCGCATTGCTTATTAACGTCATATCGATATTCCTCCCGCGCAAACACACATCTGTTCGAACTGTACCTCATCTCTCTCTCGCTCTCTCAAACTTAAACTCCGACACAAAATTCATTCAACTCCACTGCTCTCGGCCGGTATCCATCTTCATCTTGGTCATTATTGCTTTTCTCCCTCGGAATTACACAAAACCAATCACGCATTCGTATCTAATAACCTTTATAATGTATATTTCTCCACTTTACACAATAGGAGTGCGCGATGATGGATAACACCGGCAATTTTCGATCTTCAACAATATGTGGGCGGATTAACAGCGGAATAGAACCGGAAATATACTTCGGAATCAGAATTCGTAGTAACGATTAAAATACGCGGAGACTGTTAACTTTGATGTCTTTTGTTTATTACTGAATAGTACAAAGGATAGTCAATTTAAAAAGGTATGTCACAGAACTTAGATCGTAGTAGTTGTTTCCTACAGGGGTGTATTCGCGTGTAGGTAGGCTCATTATTCCAACACTCCTCCTCGTGAATTCAGCCCTGGCGAACTCCTCCTTGATCTGGTGTTGGTACGAGACCCATCTCCAACGCAAACGACTTGACTTTCAATGGTCCTAGTGGTTTAGTCAATATATCCGCAACCATTTCTTGCGACGGACAATATTGCAGCAAGATTGTTCCAGAAGCACATTGGTACCGGGTGTAGTGGTATCGCGTGTCAATATGTTTGAATCTTTTGTTCTGGTAGTCGAGAGCAGCAAAGTCCAAACAGCCTTTGTTGTCCTCTTAAATAACTGTTAGCCTTATTTGTTCTTCATTTAGATCCACCAATAGTGATCGCATCCATACTGCTTGCTGCACAGCTTCAGACAAAGCTACATACTCCGCCTCCATAGTTGACATTGTAACACAGCTTTGCTTTCGGCTGGTCCAACAGACGGTTGCTCCTCCTAGACGGAATAAGTATCCACTGCAGGACTTCCGGTCAGAAGTGTCACCGGCCCAGTCAGCGTCGCAATAACCCGTCAATGCTAGTTCCTTGTTGTCGTTTCCACCCAATCTCAAAGCATAGTTGATTGTGTGGATCAGGTAGCGAACGATTCGTTTTGCTTCTGTCCAATCTACCTCCGATGGACAGCTTACGGTTCGGTGAGTGGACAAATACAGCAGTGAACCGATGAGCTTGTGGTAATCGACGTTATCCTTCAACTTCTTGCTGTCGATCCTTATCTTGAAGTAGTTTGTATCCAGAGGGTACTTGGAGCTCTTTGCACCCTCCAAACCAAAACGTGTCACTATCTTCGCATTATCTGGAAGAAGCCCTCTGCATCTCTCCAAATCCGCATTCCAAGAAATAAGTTGATTTCACCAAGCTTCGTTATCTGCAGCTTCTTCTTCAGCGAGTCCTCGACCTTCACGATTTCTCCATCCAGCTTGCTCACGACAAGGATGTCATCCACATAAATAAGCAGATAGATCCATTCACCATCACTGAAGCACTTTCTGTAGAGACATGTATCAGCGCTGCATTGTTCGAAACCAAGTTCCAGCAAAATCTGTGTCACTGTCTTGTGCCACACTCTCGCCGCCTGCTTGAGTCCATACATGCTTTTGATCAAGCGACACACGAGTTTTTCTTTCCCAGCAGCAACAAAACCAACAGGCTGTCGCATGTATATTGTCTCGTCAAGAGTGCCATACAGGTACGCTGTCTTTACGTCAAGATGTTTGACCTGTAACTTCTTATGACCGGCAATAGTCAGTAAAACTCGCAACGTGGATTGCATGGCAACAGGTGCAGCAACTTCCTCAAAATCCCATCCACAACGCTGGGAAAACCCCTGAGCGACAAGCCGAGCCTTAAAACGATCAACCCACCCGTTTGCATCCAACTTCTTTTTAAAAATCCACCTGCAACCAATAATGTTACAGTCCACTGGGGGGTCAACCAATTCCCACGTGTTATTTGAGATAAGCGATTGATATTCATCGTTAATAGCGTCAATCCACTTACCCTTTTCGTCACAGGTAGTTGCTTCTTCGTAGGTCGTCGGCTCATCATTCTCCCAAACAGCCATTCCAAGAACGTAGTCATGTAGCTTAGCTGGAAAGACACCTCTAGTTTTACGTTTGAGAATCGTTTGTTCTGTATTTTCGTCTTGTTCCGGTGGCTCCTCACTGCTTTCGTAATCTTCGGTCGAATCAGAGTCGTGCGGCTCCTGCTCCTCCTGGTCATTTGCAACTTCATCCGGCTTGAGAAGTGGATCCAACTCCACCTTGAAGTACTCCATCTCAGCATTCGTGTCTACATTTCTGTTCAGTTGCACAGCATTCTTCTTTGGTTGCAACATCGAAACACCTTCTACAAACTTCACGTCTCGACTTATACAAATGCGTTCCGTGTCTGGGTCGAGAAAGCGGTAGGCTTTGTGCTGGTTAGAATACCCCACGAATACGAGCTTACGTGCCTTGACGTCCATCTTCCTCCGTTTTTCTGCTGGAATCCGTACCCAAGCTTCACTGCCAAAAATCCTAAAATGCTGAATCGATGGTTTCCTGTCATACCACTTTTCAAACGGGGTCATTCCAATCGCCCTCGATGATACACGGTTTTGGATGTACACCGCCGTCAGGATCGCTTCGCCCCAGTACTTTTGCTCCATACCCGCTTCCACTAGCATGCATAGAGCCATCTCCTTGAGGTAACGATTGCGCCTTTCCGCTATCCCGTTCTGTTGGGGGGAATACGGAGCTGTGAGCTGGCTGATGATACCTTCGCTCCTCAGGAACTTCTGTACGTTGCTTCCGATGTATTCGCCACCGCCATCAGATTGCAAAATACGTGGCGTTTTTCCAACCTGCGTCTTGCAAAATTCCACGAACTCCCGTATCTTCTCAGCAACATCCGACTTGCGTCTCAAGAGAAACACAAATGCCATGCGAGTGTGATCGCCAATAAACGATAAAAAAATACTGATTTCCACTGGGGGTTGTTGTCATTGGACCACTGACATCCGTGTGAACTAGATCCAACATCTCTTTAGCACCACGGTTCACCTGTTTCGGAAACGGAGCTCTTACCATCTTACCCTCTAGGCAACACTGGCATGTGGTTCGGATTCCACAATCCACTAACTGCATCCCTTTAACTTGGCCTTTCGTAAACATTTCCTTGACAACTTCTGGGTCACGATGTCCTAGCCGCCTATGCCAAGTATGCTGACAATCCAACGTATGTGATGGTTGAAAACTGACCATCGCTTGCTCAGGGCTGCGCAATTTATAAAGACTGCCATATCGATCAGCAACCGCTGTAATTTCTCCTCTCGCATTGCGCACCTCACATCCCTTGTCAACAAATACTACTTGGAATGCCTTACTCGCTAACGTACTCACTGATACCAGCCCACTTGCTAACTTGGGGACGAACAACACATCGGACAAAACAATGTCAATTGGACTGTTATCACCTTTCACGCCAACGATGGTTCCAGTCCCGATACCAGCTACTTCTGCTTTTTCACCATCCGCAAGCATTACGCTCAATCCCGTCGTTGCTTTTAGCGTTTTGAAGAATTTTCGATTTCCTGTCATGTGCCGGGATGCACCGCTGTCAACAAACCAGCTGCACTGCTCACCTTGACCAGCGACCCACGCAACGGGTCCCTCAACGACACTTCGAACATGCTTCGCTTTATCGTCCTTAGGATTATGGTTTGCTTCGGGTTTCTTCGGAGTTCCAGAAGCGCACTCTTTCTGAAATGCTCGGCAAAACCGCTTAAAATGTCCGGGTTTTTTTTACAGTGGTAGCACACACGAGTTTCCTTACTTCCACTACCATTACGATTACCACCGCCTTTCTTCTGGTTCTCCCACGTACGTAGAGCTTTTCCACCAACAGCAGCAGCACCTTCCGTCCTTTCGCGTCGTTTTTCCGCTTCAGCCAATAGCTTCGACTTCACCACGGGTAACGTTAATTCCTCCTTCGGCCGCTGTTCAAGAGCCGTCGTCAACGGATCGAAAGATTCTGGCAACGAACACAACAACATTGCAACTTGCCACTTACTGGGGATCGGATCTCCCACATCAGCAATTCTCTGCAGCAAATCGGTAAATTCCTGCAGATGCTCCTCCCTATCTCCTCCTTCGACAAGCTGCAAATGAGTCAGCTTCTTCAGCAGATAGACTTCCGATGCCTTATCATGGTAATCTCTGAGCGCCTTCCAGGCGTCTTTTGCACAGATACAATTTCTGATCAGACTGGTCTGGCTATCATCTACGCACAGACCAATCGTCGCACGGGCTTTCGTGTCACTTTTTGCCCACGCAGCAGCAGTCACAGTCTCCGGTTTTGTGCCAGACACTACATCCCATAACTCCTCACGGATAAGCAGCGTTTCCATTTTGAATTTCCAGGATTGGTAATTCTGGTTATTCAACTTCGGGAGGGCAAATTTTGACGTGTCCGCCATTACGTTTTCCTCCTCCGTTCACAAGAACAAATGCACTTCGTGAATCACGACGAATATAAACGGGAAACGATTTCCAGTCCGACAAACTCGATTGCTCGCTCGGTCTATCCTGGGCCCATAACCTGTGGGCGGATTAACAGCGGAATAGAACCGGAAATATACTTCGGAATCAGAATTCGTAGCAACGATAAAAATACGCGGAGACTGTCAACATTGATGTCTTTTGTTTATTACTGAATAGTACAAAGGATAGTCAATTAAAAAGGTATGTCACAGAACTCAGATCGTAGTAGTTGTTTCCTACAGGGGTGTATTCGCGTGTAGGTAGGCTCATTATTCCAACACCCACCCAAACATTCCACCAAAAAAAAAAAAAACAAAAAAAAATAATAAAAAAAAATTTTCAAAAAAAAATTATTTTTTTATTATAAAAAAAAAAAACACCCCCCTCTCTTTTCCTCAACAAAAAATACATTCTATAACAACAGGCGCCATTTTTTCCCGCGCACAACCCAACAACACAACACACTAGGCGCGCCACAAAGCCCCCCGTTCAAAGCGCCCAGAAGGGCGGTTGTGCCCCCACCCCCCCAACCAACCCCCACCCGGTAAACAAACCCCTTTCCCAAACAGTGATTTTGGTTTAGTGTTGTATATTTTGGTTTTTTGAAATTTCTGATTTCGTGCCAAACAATCCTCATTTGCGGGAAGTTTTGATTTTCTTCTTTCATTCGAAGAAAACGGCGGCTGAAGCACATCGAGAGCTCCAAAAAGTTTACGGTGATGCTGCTCTGAGTGAAACAACGTGTCGTGATTGGTTTCGTCGCTTCAAAAACGGTGATTTCAGTGTTGATGATCGTCCGCGTGAAGGAAGGCCAAAAAACTTCGAAGACTCTGAATTGGAGGCATTGCACGATGAGGATCCGTGTCAAACGCAAGAAGAGCTTGGTTCAGGATTAGGAGTTTCCCGCCAAGCCGTTTCTAAGCGATTGCATGCGTTGGGAAAGATTCAAAAGCAAGGAACTTGGGTTCCTTACGATTTGAAGCCAAGAGATGTTGAGCGTCGTTTTTTCGTCTGTGAACAACTGCTCCAGCGGCAAAAAAGGAAGAGTTTTCTACATCGCATTGTGACGGGTGTCGAAAAATGGATTCATTACAGTAACCCAAAACGGAAACATTCATGGGGACTGCCCGGGCATGCTTGAAAATCGTCGCCTAGGCCGAATATTCACGCTGCGAAGGTTATGCTGTGTATTTGGTGGGACCAAGTTGGTGTTATTTATTATGAGCTGTTGAAACCAAACGAAACCATTACCGGGGAACGGTATCGAACTCAATTGATGCGATTGAGCCGAGCACTGCACGAAAAAGTGATTCTTCAGCATGACAACGCTCGACCTCACGTTGCGAAACCCGTGAAAACCTACTTGGAAACGCTCAAATGGGAAGTCCTACCCCACCCGCCATATTCTCCTGATATTGCACCGTCCGATTATTACTTGTTCCGTTCGATGGCACATGGTCTCAGTGGTCAGCAATTCCACTCATATGATGACATCTCAAAATGGCTTGATTCTTGGATAAAGGGTGATACGGTCAAAATTTGGTCAAGGGAAAACGCGTGTAAATCGGTGAAATCGTTTATTTAAAAAATCAAATTAAATTTCTTTTTCAAGTTCAATTAGTATAAAATTCAGGAAAAATATTCAGTTAGGCTTCCGCTTTTCCAAATCCGAATTGCCGGGCCTTACGCTTGACCCCTGCCATCAGATTTTGTACAGCCACCTTGTCCACCTTCTTCGCCGCAGAAAGCCAGTTTGCCTTGAACTGCTGCTCGTCCTTAGCAGTTTTTTGGTCTTCTTTAGGTTCCGCTTGACAATAGCCCAGTATTTTTCAATTGGGCGGAGCTCTGGCGTGTTGGGAGGGTTCTTGTCCTTGGGAATCACCTGCACGTTGTTGGCGGCGTACCACTCCATGGCCTTTTTACCGTAATGGCAAGATGCCAAATCCGGCCAAAACAGTACGGAACAACCGTGTTTCTTCAGGAAAGGCAGCAGACGTTTATTCAAACACTCTTTCACGTAAATTTCTTGGTTGACAGTCCCGGAAGCTATGAAAATGCTGCTTTTCAAGCCACAGGTACAGATGGCTTGCCAAACCAGATATTTCTTTGCGAACTTTGACAGTTTCGTGTGCTTGAAAATATCTGCTACCTTTCCCCTTCCTTTTGCCGTATAAAACTCCTGTCCCGGAAGCTGCTTGTAGTCGGCTTTGACGTAGGTTTCGTCGTCCATTACCACGCAGTCAAACTTCGTCAGCATCGTCGTGTACAGCCTCCGGGATCGCGCTTTGGCCGTCGTATTTTGTTTATCATCGCGATTTGGAGTCACTACCTTCTTGTAAGTCGATAGTCCGGCTCGTTTTTTGGCTCGATGCACGGTTGTAGACGATACACCCAGCTTATTTGCGGCATCTCGGAGAGATAGGTTAGGGTTTCGCTTGAAACTACCGGCAACTCTCTTTGTCGTCTCAGCGGCTTCCGGTTTTCGATTTCCCCCCGATCCAGACTTCCTGGCTGTCGACAAACGTTCCCCAAACACTTTAATTACATTTGTAACGGTTGATTTGGCAACTTTTAGCGATTTTGCCAACTTTGCGTGCGAGTAGCTCGGATTTTCGCGATGCGCGAGCAAAATTTTGATACGCTGCTCTTCTTGCTTGGACGGCATTTTGACAACTGAAGAGTGAATTCCAAAATCAAAATAGGAGCAACATTCTACACACACACACCTTCAAAATGAGGGGTGTTCAGGTTTTTTAAATGCAAAATTGAAAGAAATACGTCAAGTTGATATTGACCAAATTTTGACCGTATCGCCCTTTAGCATCAAAAGACGAACAGTCCTATCGAAATGGTATTCACGTTCTACCAGAAAGATGGGAAAAAGTGGTAGCTAGTGATGGGCAATACTTTGAATAATTCGTTTGTAACCTTTGTTTTCAAAATAAAGTTCCTTTTTCACCAAAAAACAGCGAGAACTTAGTTGCGCACCTAATAATAATAATAATTGTCAATCTATTATACATTTTTATTCTGTAGTATTTCATGCACTAATGACAGTTCATCCAAAGGTCATGGGGTAATGTAGCTGTGGGACGATACCTTTCAATCATTGTTATCAATTATGAAAACTGAATTGCCAATATGGAATAAATGTAGTTTCAATTTGTATGAGCACGGGTTGGACCTGGTGTAGATTAAATAAAATATACGCTTCAATGGACGGTTCATGACATCAAAGTATTTCTTGGAATTCATTTCTTAACATCTACAAGTATAACCAGAGATATGTTGGTAGTTTATGAATTCGGTTCGAATTTCTGGAAGTTCAAAGATCCGAGTAAAATGAAGTATTGGTGTTGAATGGATCATCCGAGAATTTCCTGGAGCAGCGTATTAAGATCTACAAGCGGATCTAGTGTTATGTTGGTTGTTTATGATTTAAGTACACGTTCCTGGAGGTTAATTAGAACATCTCTAGACAAAATAGTCAAAAGGTCGAAAGTAACATTTGTAAACAATGACTTCTAGAGTATTTTTCTGGGATTTGCTTGCTCCCACAAACAAAATAGCACCAGAAACAGATACAGGGAGTTATTACCTTCCCGTCGGTAGTAGATATAGATGTGAGCAACCTGGCATTTCCAGGAAATTTACGTTTGAAGTCATTGTTTACAATTGTTACTTTCGACCTTTTGAAGATTTTATCTAGATCTAATCATCGGTTCTGACACAATCAACGTCAGAATCTATCGTGGCGCTTTTTTTTTTCCTCTGTTCGGGACATAAACCACTGCGACCAGTAATTTGATCTATTGCAGTATAACCCGTATCCTTTGTTTAGTGCATGTCGAGTTACTTCATCACTATTGTGAAATGATGAAGTATTCGGTGTTGTTTCAGTTGTCATTGTTTGTTTTGTTGGCATTGAATCGACTTTTATTGAAAGTTTCTGCTATTTCAACCTTTGAGGAGTGAGAGCACTCTTCAAATGCGCGACCCTTTATCAGTGAAAATCAGATTCATTACAAAGAAAACAATAAATGACTCCGATACTGACCCACCCCCCCCCCCCCCCCCCCCCTCCCACAACATGACAGATTAACTTAGTTTCGTGTAACCACTTGCAAATCGTAGATGTCGCTCCGCAACGTAAACATTGGGGTCGCCCCTGACAGTTTTTACCCTTCTTACACCAAAAGAAGGGTATTAAGATCGCTTGAAAATTCGACTTTTTATCCGAGGCCCAGAGGGCCGAGTGTCATATACCATTCGACTCAGCTCGACGAACTGAGCACATGTCTGTGTGTATGTATGTGTGTGTGTGTGTGTGTGTGTGTGTGTGTGTGTGTGTGTGTGTGTGTGTGGGGGGTATGTGTGTGTGTGCGTTACAAATAATGTCACATCGGTTTCTCAGCCATTTGTGAACCGATTTCAGTTCTGTTGACGGCAAATGAAAGCTACAACATTCCCATAGAACGCTATTGATTTTTTTTTATTCGGACATTTCGTTACGAAGATATCAACGAAACAGTACTTGACGGCCTATTATAATAGTAATCAAACAGTGGTAGTCTCCGATTACATACTGAGCTATTTGTGTACCGATTTTAGTTTTGTTAGCGCCAAATTAAACTTATAAAATTTTTAAATAATTGATCAAAATTTCATTAGGATTGGATAATCCTTCATGGAGATATGACCAAAACAATACCTGAGAGCATATAATTGCACATAATTCGTTGCAGTTCAAAACCGGAAAACACAATTCGCACTAATCGATCCTGTTTGCATTCTATAGTGTCGCATCTGTTACGTTTTATGACGCATGAGATAGTCAGAACTGACGGTTAAAAATTGTCTAATACTTCATTTTATATATTGAATATTTGAAACATAGTATATTTCTACAACTTCTCTTTTTACCCTTCTTACACCAAAAGAAGGGTATTAAGATCGCTTGAAAATTCGACTTTTTATCCGAGGCCCAGAGGGCCGAGTGTCATATACCATTCGACTCAGCTCGACGAACTGAGCACATGTCTGTGTGTATGTATGTGTGTGTGTGTGTGTGTGTGTGTGTGTGTGTGTGTGTGTGTGTGTGTGTGTGTGTGTGTGTGTGTGTGTGTGTGTGTGTGTGTGTGTGTGTGTGTGTGTGTGTGTGTGTGTGTGTGTGTGTGTGTGTGTGGTTACAAATAATGTCACATCGGTTTCTCAGCCATTTGTGAACCGATTTCAGTTCTGTTGACGGCAAATGAAAGCTACAACATTCCCATAGAACGCTATTGATTTTTTTTTATTCGGACATTTCGTTACGAAGATATCAAAGAAACAGTACTTGACGGCCTATTATAATAGTAATCAAACAGTTTAGTCTCCGATTACATACTGAGCTATTTGTGTACCGATTTTAGTTTTGTTAGCGCCAAATTAAACTTATAAAATTTTTAAATAACTGATCAAAATTTCATTAGGATTTGATAATCCTTCATGGAGATATGACCAAAACAATACCCGAGAGCACATAATTGTGAGATGAAAATATACTCGTTGCAGTTCAATACCGAACAAGACCAGTCACCCCAATCGATGCCGCTTTCATTCTATTGTTCCGCATCTGGTGCGTTGTATAGCACATACAGTGGACTAGCCACACTATGCGACTCTATAGAATTAGAGCAGGATCGATTGGCTCGAGTGGTCTGGTTTTGAACTGCAACGAGTATATTCGAAAATTACACAAAGTCTCCATTTACTATAACTACACAGTTTCCAACGAACATGTACTTATTAAGCATCTTGAATCCATATAATTAATCAAAAATGACGCTTAGGATTGGCTAATAATTCATTCTATGGACTGATTATATGAAATTTCTAATATTTATGTAATTTTCTCTGTTGTATAACTAACATAAACAGGTCGTTGAAGACTATTAATGGCATTATTTTAATCACATCGATGAACAATACGTTCAGGATTGACAAATAGTGCATTTTATAAACTGAATGTATGACATATCGAATATTCCTGGTTCTTCCTGGAATTTCTGATGAAAATATGTATCCAGTACAATATTGGCCATATTTGAGTTCGTAATTCTGGTGAAGTGTAAGAAGGGTTCAGTCTCACCATCGGTGGATTAATTCAGGTTTTTTTTTTTTATTTCCTCTTTCTCCCCCCCCCCCCCCCCCCCCCCCACCCCCCCCCCCCCCCCCCCCACCCACCACCCCCCCCCCCCCCCCCCCCCCCACCCCCCCCTTCCCCCCCACCCCCCCCCCCCCCCCCCCGCCCCCGCCCCCCCCCCCCCCCCCCCCCAAGCCCCCCCCCCCCCGGACCCCCCCACCTTAACCCTTAATATTTATTTCCCCCGGTATCCGTTCCCTACCGCCCACCTGTTTCCCCCGCAGAATATATAATAAAAAAAAAAACACAATTAAAACCTCTTTAAAAGAAGAAATTATTACCTATGATTATAAAATACATGAAGGAACTCGATTCTTCGAGATCCGGAAAACCTACTAGCGAAAATCGATCCTTCTGATGCATGATAACCTCTTACTTAAGGTATCTCATATAGTTCTCGAGACAAATCGATTTTTGGAAGTAGATTTTCCAGATTTTGACTGGAGTTTATCTTGTTTTTAAATACCTAGTTCGAAAAAAAAAAAATGAATGGTGAGCTTTGCAACACTTAATGAAAAACCGTTGACATGACTTAATTTGTTACATGGAATATCTATGATGACGTTACATTTTACAAAAAAATAAAATCGGCTCTACACAAAGAACTTTAAATTAATGGTTTGGCAAACAATGTAATAATCGCTTTTACCTTCCAAACGTTATTTCACTTTCAGATATATTCAAACGGCTAACATTTGTTTGTTAAAAAATAATGGACTTCATGTTTGAACGATCCCTTGAAACTCTTGCGCAATTGATGATTGACCGCTCTCCTTAGGAAACGCTAATCGGCTCCCTCTTCCCCTTTGAAACACGTTTGATAAGAAACAATTCCAAATTTTCTCTCCCTCCCTTCAGTGCGTGATGTAATTTATGTACAACACACTTTTATGTTTCCACTGGTTCCGTGTTCACTGCAAGCGCAAAATGTAACAAAATTTACATTAACATTTTTATCGCTCACAATATCTGCATTTCGACCTTTTTAGAAGATAAGCTAGATTTTTTTTCGGTTTGACACGTTTGACAGTACCACCGGACCATTTTTTTGGGTTTCAGTAACAATGTACTAGAAGTGTCAAGATGTTCCCGGGTTGTACTGACCATGCATCAGAACCCTACACACTACCAAAATGTTATGTAAATTTCTGTCCCGTGAGACCGACACATGCAAGCGTCCTTTAGCACCCAAGAATGAGTTGAAAGAGATGAGAAAATAAATTCAATCAAACACATCTTTTGTCAAATTGCGTATGTGTCAGTTTCAGGAGACATAATTTTACACGGAATCTTTCTTTACGTTCCCCGACTTTTTATAAACATGAAGTACCCTCTTAAATATAATTTTTACTAGTTTGCCCCAAAAAAAATTAAAAATAAAAAAACAAAAAAGAAAAAGAGAATTCTCCACAAAGAAAAACTTACACTGTTTTCCTTATTCCAAGCTCATCCTCGGTGGCTCAATCCGAGTATTGTTTCACAAGACATAAAATGTACTAAGATAGGGTATGTGTCCCTTGACTCAGCCTAATATGCAACGATCGATTACATTTTTTATTATTACTCATACAAAATTTAAGCTATAAGCGATATTTAGCTTGCTATACACTTGCTTAGATACGTTAAATAAGATGTTTGGTAACATGTATCACGAAAAGTTACACAACTCTTTTTATAAAGTCAGAAACTTTCGAGGGATATGGATGTAATATCGGTCTATAAGCAAAAAATTGGGCCTATTCATGGATGCAACTTCGTCCCATTCGATCGATTTTTTATTAAATGCAGTCTTTGTATGATTTTTCTTCAAGATTTTATGATTTAAGGCATTGCCAGCTGTATTCGCTTTATCCAACATAAAATTTGACAAAACCAACTTAACTTAAACTGCTTTGAAACACTTAAAAGATTTTCACATATGATTTATTGTCGGTTCGATAGTGAAAACATAATATTTCACTCTGCACAGGTTTTGTTCCTTTGGTTTTTCTTTATATGAGCCATTTGGAAAATATTCAACCGAAACTTATACATTTTTACTGAAAATTTTATCAATAACAACATTTTTACTAAGTTATCCAGACAACAGGGCATAGTTGGGAACAAAGAAAAAAAATATGTCCTCAACATTGGGTCTACGGTTTTCTTGTAAAATCATTGTTATTTTATCAATGTGGACAGATAGTTTGTAACGTGTGACTATTTTCTGTACATCTTGGTTGCATTATTTGGTTTGTTGCTTCAATTTAGCCAAATTTAGATCATTCAAAGATCAGGAGTTAATTTGTTCAGCTTAGCCAGTGAAATCATGATGTCTAAAAAGTTACGAAAATCTTAAATTACACGGAAGTGAACAATAGTAAATTGATTAATAATGTCCGAAATTCTTTGAATTAAATCTGTCATCATGATGGCAACATAATTTTGTTGATTATCGCTGATTTAATGACATATTTGGTACATAGGCCGAATGAAGGAGCTAGGCTAACATTACATCCCCTTACCCTATAAAAATAGTTCCTTACTACAAAAAAACAAATATGTTCCCTAGTTAATTGTCCTAGGGTCGTGTGTTTCCCCTACCATCACTAAAGGTCCAGTCTCCACTTCTCTTCATCCTTCCACTTTAAATTGTAATTTCCAAAACTTCATCTCACAACTCCGTTTTTACAGGGTTCATAGTTCAAAATCTAATTTAAAATGTGTTAAAAAGAATCAAATCCGATATTCTTTTCTGGTCCTTTTTTGCTTGCATGTTTTTGGCCTTTTGCTTTCGTGGGTTTGTTGGGTTCCTCCGTCGTATATTGTCCCAGATCTTGTAAATGAGCTTCTTAAATTGGTGCATAGGGCTCATTTGATGTTCGGCCTGCCTTGCCAGCATGTACGACCATACATAAAAGTCCACGAGATGAAGGTTCTGGGAGCAGGGAGGCCACAAAGTCTTATCGGGAAAATCAGTCTTTTCTTCTCTTGTGTGTTAGATGCATCCATCTTTTCTGTCCTTTTATTAAAGCAATTAAAGCAATGTTTATTGAGACCTTTATGACATATTCGCTGGGTCCCCTTTTGTGCTTGAGCGTTTCTCAAAGAATCCCGTGCCCCCGCTCCATCGCTCTCTCCCGTTTAAATTCTTCCGACACCACGCTTGGACGCCAGGGCGCCGTCCTGTTGTAAGACGTAATGATGCTTCCCGTAGAGGTCCCGAAGTGCCGGGGCCACAACCTTCTCCAGAACCTCGGTTTTATAGGACGCGGCGATGATTTTCAAGTTTTTCTCGATAAACACCAGTGGGAGCTTCCCACACCTGAATACGGCCCAAGCAGCACAAAATAGTCAAAAATAGTAGCAGCAACTTGATGGTGACTTAATTGAGCCACAAAGCAGTCAACTGTCCCGATTTTTAACAAGTGTGCTTTAAGGGGGCGGGGGGCTAACCATCACCGACGTGGCGCTCTGGAACCGCGGGATGCTGGCCAACGTCGACGCTCACATCCGATCATTTTGGATTCTACGTCAAAACTGGACTACGACGTCTACGTCTTCACGGAAACCTGGCTTGATGACCGTATACTTTCTCAGCAGCTCTTTGATGGCGATTATTGTGTTTTTCGTGTGGACCGCTGCGGTACAAACGGAATGCTCTCTACTGGTTCTAATGTTGAGCAATTGTGGGTCAGAATTACTTTAAAACCTGTGGTGTTGTTGATAGGAGCACTATACATACCCCCGGATAAAAGTCAAAATAGCTCTTTTATGCAACATCATCTCGATGCAATGTCTGAAGTCAATCGAAGCAGGAGTGACACGAGTGCAATAATTTTATTCGGAGATTTTAATCAGCCTCGACTGGTCTGGAAGAAAAACAACAATGACGAATTTGCTTTTGTCGACCCGCAACAATCCCTAATTTCTATTGCTGGTCATATGCTTCTTGATACTATTGCCTTCCAAGGGTTACGACAACGCAACCCGATCAATAATAACTTCACTGGTCGTGACTTTCGGCGTGGAAATTATGTTAGATTGAACCAGTTGCTGTCGGAGACTGATTGGTCTGAGGTGTTGTCGAGTCCTGACGCCAACAGCGCCACGAATGCCACGAGAAGTACTGTCAATGGAGATGTCCATTCACAAAACGCCAATTCGATGAAGCGAGTCGTCTCTATAGAGGATACAATCGATTTTTGTGTAAATGCTACGTAAAAAGGAGGCAAGATGATCTTCGGCGGAACCCAAAACGCTTCTGGAGCTTCGTTAATTCAAAACGTAAAGAAAATGGTCTGCCAACTTCGATGGTGGCCTTCATGCTCGCACTGCAGAGCAGAAGTGTGAACTGTTTTCTAAAAAATTCACATTAGCATTTTTGAAGACCGTGTTCCATCAATAGATGAAATAAGATTGGCTCTGAATTTTGTACCGAGAGATGTGATAAACTTGGATGTGTTTGACATTTCTGAAGTGATGGTTGAATCAGCAGTACAAAAGCTGAAGCTATCATACAACCCCGGTCCAGATGGCGATTCTTCGTGCGTCTTTAGAAGATGTGTTGGTATGCTGACCGCACCTCTTCAAGCTTTTTTCAACAAATCTCTCCAATTTCAACAATTTCCTTCCGCATGGAAGTCATCGTATATGCTTCCTGTACATAAGAAAGGAGATAAAACCGACATCTCTAATTACCGAGGTATAACATCGCTGGCAGCTGGCTCCAAGTGTTTTTAATCCATTGTCAACGAAGTTTTGCGAAGCACGTGTCGAAACTACATTAGCTCTTGCCAGCACGGGTTTTGCCCCAAAAGATCGGTGAATAGTAATCTTTGCGAATTTGCGGCGACTGCCATTGCAGCAATGGATGCTTGAGCGCAACTTGACGCAGTTTACACTGACATAAAAGCTGCCTTTGACACCGTAAACCACGTGAACCTTTTGGCAAAACTGCAACGACTGGGAGTTTCAAACAGAATGTGTAAGTGGCTTCGATCATACTTAGGCAACAGACTATTGACTGTTAAAATTGGTATAACTCAATCCAGCTGGTTTTCTCCCCTGTCCGGCGTGTCCCAAGGGAGCAATCTGTGTCCTCTACTATTCGTATTATTTTTCAATGACGTCGTAAACGTTCTGGTAAGCGTTGGGTTACTCATTTATGCTGATGACTTGAAAGTTTTTCTTGTCATCCGACAAGAAGCTGATTGCAGACGACTTCAAGAGCTTATTGACCTTTTTGCTTCTTGGTGTAGCCACAACTTCCTTAAAGTGAGTGTCTCCAAATGCTCTATAATATCGTTCCATCGCTGTAGAATGCCTATTCACTACAACTACACGATGCATGGGGAGCAACTGGAACGGGTTGATAAAATTAAGGACCTTGGAGTGCTACTTGACGCGCCAATGACATTCAAGATGCATTATTCGGAAATAATTGACACAGCCAACCGTCAGCTAGGCTTCACTGCTCATGACTTTGATGATCCCTTGTGCCTACGTGCTCTGTATTGCTCGCTCGTCCGGTCTATTCTGGAGTATGCGTCAGTTGTTTGGTCCTCTCACGAAGCGGTGTGGATCACTAGGATTGAATCCATTCAGCGGAGGTTTGTGAGGTCTGCTCTTAGAAATCTGCCCTGTCGTGACCCTTTAAATCTACCCCCATATGCAGATCGCTGTGCTTTGCTGGGCATTGAAACGCTTCAAAATCGCCGTTTGGTGGATCAAGCTGTATTTGCAGCAAAAATACTTCGTGCGGAAATTGACAGTGCAACATTGCTTGAGCGTTTGCAGATTTATGCTCCTCAACGTGTTCTTCGATCCAGGCAATTTCTACAACCAAGGACAAGAAATACGACGTATGGCTCGAATGATCCTCTCAACTCCATCTCCAGACGTTTTCAGGCAGGTTATGATGTTTTCGACTTTAATTTGTCAACTAACACATTTAAAGAACAGTTACGCTCAATGCGTGTTTTTAGCTAATAACTAGTATTATTATTATACATTAAGATTTCATTAAGACCATGTTGTCGGATGATACGATTACAAATAAACATTGTGCGTCTGTTGCAAGACAAAGAGTTTCTCATCAGAAAACACGAACTACTGACCTGCGTGCCGCGAAAGTATCAGTTTGGCTCTGTCCAGCCTCTTCTTCATTGTAGTCTCCGTTGAATCTTGCGTTTCTCGAACGGCTTGTATCCCAGGTACTTCATCATGGTGGTGTGGGCAGTCCTGATCGACACACACTTAGAAATTATGAATTTTACACGAGACGTAATTCATGTTTGTAAAAAGTCGGGGAACGTAAAGAAAGATTCCGTGTTAAAGTATGTCTCCTGAAACTGACACATACGCAAGTCGACAAAAGATGTGTTTGATTGAATATATTTTCTCATCTCTTTCAACACATTCTTGTGTGCTAAAGGACGCTTGCATGTGTCGGTCTCAGAGGACAGAAATTTACATGTCATTTTTGAAGTTTGCAGGTCAGCAGCGGTTTTCCGGATCGAGCGGTTCATTTTTCGGCGAACCCGCTCCCTCCCCCTCTTGATGGCTGCTGGCGTCCTCGCTGAACGTGGCCGCCCGGATCTCGCATGGCCTATGGCCAAGCCCGTCTCCCGGAACCGATGGATGGTGGTATAGATGATTTCAACCGCCGGAATATGTCGCCGGATCGCTCACCTCTCGCAAGCCACTTTACAACGACGTCGCGGTACTCCTTCAACTCGACACTGTGCGCGTCGGTTTGCCTATATATGAGGCTATAGCTGACACCAATACCAATACACAGAATGCACATGGTGTGCACCTACACAACGATGAAAAGTTGTATTCGAACTTATTGAACAGTACATGGAATTTTAAAACATACCTAGAGATATTCAAATGATGATTTTCAATAAGCTGTTCAAGAGAGAATAGTGCCTATTAAAGATCTTCACTATACACCGTGTCCAATATATTCTCATACACTTTTTCCTTGTATTGGTGTCGTGCAACTACTGCAACTACTCAACATGCTTCATGTATATGGTCCATTAATTATGTCACGCAGTAATGGGGGAGGTGGGGTTTGGGATAACGTGACAATCTATACAAAAAATGTTGAAGGTCCATACAAAACACGTGACAAGGGGGGGGGGGGTGGGGGGTTGATAAAAAGTCACTTTTTGCGTGACATAATAAATGGACGTTCCCTATGTAACAAACGCTTTTAGGTTATGTCCGATTGTTTTCATTCGGTGTTTATCTTTTACCAGCGATGAAGGTGTTTCGTGCTGTGGTGATAAAATTTTTTTTTTGAAAGGTGAGCGCCCGGGCGCTATTTTCAGACATTTGAAAAACCTTGGAGTAAAGCGGGATTTTGTGTACGGAACCATCCGAAGGTACCGTGACACCTGCTCGTTAGATGACCGGAAGAGATCCGGTCGTACTCGTACGGTGCGGACTGCACGAGTTGTTAAAGTGGTCAGGGAACGGATTAGACGAAAATCACAGCGCTCTCTACGTAAAATGGCCGCAGATCTGAATGTTTCGAGATCGTGAATGCACAATATACTGCAAAATGACCTCGGATTCCAAGCTTTCAACCTTCCAAGCAGAAACGACTCGAAAGAGCAAGTCTGCTTTTGTCGCAGCACGGTGGGGAAGAATTTATCTTTTCCGACGAAATGTTATTCGTCTTGCAACAATTCTACAATGTCCAGAACGACAGATTGTGGGCTCTCTCTTCGAGAACTGTTCCAGAGAGTGATAAAAATATTCCACGGTTCTAAAGTGCTGCGTCAGTGATGGTTTGGGAAGGAATTTGCAAGCGACCCAGGTAACCCATAAGCATTAGTATATGCAGTAAATCAACCCTAAATTAGCATTTCAGATGTAACAAGCATTATATTAGCATTATATCAGCATCTTGAATGCTATCTGTTGTAAAGTTGCATTTCAGATGCTATTTAAATGCTTGTAGCCTGTAATAAGCATTTCGAATGTAAAAAAGCTTTAAAGAAGCATTATCATAGCATTGCAGTAAAGCAGCCGTACATTAGGCCAATAGTGGCATTTATGTTGCATTTAAGGCGACTTAATTGCTTGATAGGCTGCCGTTAAAAAGCTTTGGAACTGCTTATTGGTTGCCTGGGGAGGCAAATTACCACTAGTTTTCATCGAAAAAGGCGTTAAAGTGAATGCCGTATATTATAAAACGGAAGTTTTGGAGAAAGTTGTCAAGCCATATGTACAAGAGGTGTTTGGAGATGATCACTATGTGTTTTAGCAGGACGAAGCGCCATCGCATACTGCAAATCTCGTTCAGAGCTGGTGCCGAGAAAATTTGACCTTCTTTTTGGACAAGAATGAATGGCCTCCCAGTTCACCAGATCTGAATCCCTTGGATTATTTCGTATGGTCATACATGCTGGCAAAGGTAAACGACCACAGGGCGTCTAATATGAAGCAATTCAAAACCGCAATCAAACGAATTGAGCTACTACGGGAAACCGAAGTTGCCCAGGAATACGCGCAACAGCTAGAAGCAGCCCTACCAACGGAAGAGCAGCTTGGCACAGCTACTCTTGAGGATGGCTGGAGAAATATTCGAACCGCCATTGGTAGCACTGCATTAGTGACACTAGGTACTTCTGCACCGAATCGAAAAAATGACTGGTTTGATGGCGAATGCAAGCAGTTAGTAGAGGAGAAGAATGCAGCATGACCCTTCAGGAAGTTGAGGAGGAAATTGGTCTGTTGAAAAACAACAAAGCCGCTGGTGTTGACCAACTCCCAAGCGAGCTATTAAAATACGGTGGTGAAGCACTGGCCAGAGCGCTGCACTGGGTAATTACCAAGATTTGGGAGGAGGAATGTTTACCGGAGGATTGGATGGAAGGAATAGTATGTCCCATCTATAAAAAGGGCGACAAGCTGGATTGCTGCAATTTTCGTGCGATCACGCTACTGAGCGCCGCCTACAAGTTGCTCTCCCAAATGTTATGCCGCCGCCTGTCACCAATTGTAAAGGAGTTCGTGGGGCAATACCAAGCGGGATTCATGGGTGCCCGCGCTACTACGGACCAGATTTTCGCGATTCGGCAAGTACTGCAGAAATGTCGCGAATACAACGTGCCCACACATCATCTTTTCATCGACTTCAAATCAGCGTATGATACAATCGATCGAGACCAGCTATGGCAAATCATGCACGAATATGGATTTCCGGAAAAACTGACGCGGTTGATCAAAGCAACGATGGATCGAGTGATGTGTGTCGTCCGAGTATCAGGGACGCTCTCGAGTCCCTTCGAATCTCGGAGAGGGTTACGGCAAGGTGATGGATTGTCGTGTTTGTTGTTTAACATTGCATTGGAGGGTGTGATTCGAAGAGCTGGGATAGACACGAGTGGCACGATCTTCAGGAAGTCTGTCCAACTATTTGGCTTCGCCGACGACGTTGATATCGTAGCACGTAACTTTGCGACGATGGCGGAAACGTACATCAGACTTAAGGCTGAAGCTGGTAGGATTGGGCTTGTGATTAATGCGTTAAAAACAAAATACATTAAGGGAAGAGGCTCACGAGAAGAAAATGTTAGCCTCCTAGCAAAAGTTCAGATCGCCGATGATAAAATCGAGGTAGTAGACGAATTCGTGTATCTGGGCTCATTGGTGACCGCCGATAACGACACCAGCAGAGAAATGCAAATGCGCATTATGGCTGGCAATCGTGCCTACTTTGGACTCCGAAGGACGCTAAGATCGAACAAAGTTCGCCGAACCACAAAGTTGACCATCTACAAGACATTAATTAGACCGGTAGTTCTATACGCCCACGAAACATGGACATTGCTAGTGGAGGACCAACGCGCCCTTGGTGTCTTTGAACGGAAGGTGCTGCGTACGATCTACGGTGGAGTACAGATGGAAGACGGAACGTGGAGGAGGCGAATGAACCACGAATTGCACCAGTTGCTGGGAGAACCTCCCATCGTAAACATCGCAAAAATCGGTCGACTACGATGGGCTGGGCATGTCGTAAGAATGTCGGACGACAGCCCTGTGAAAATGGTTCTCGAAAACGAACCGACAGGTACAAGAAGAAGAGCCAGGTGGATCAATCAAGTAGAAGGCGACCTGCGGACCCTCCGCAGACAGCGAGGCTGGCGAGGTACAGCCACGGACCGATTACAATGGAAACAACTTCTGTGTACAGCAGAGGCCACACCGGCCTTAGTCTGATTGGTAAGGTAAGGTAAGTTCTCAAACGCTTGAAATAAATCCGTTTAATGTAGATTTTCGGAATAAAAAACTATATTTTCAATGTGCTGATTTTAAGCAAAATAAAAAAAGACCTTTTCCAAATTTTGCTCAAATATACTTTGGGATATACTGATTCAACTGGTAGACATAACTATCGGTTTTATTTGCGGCTTTTCAAAATGTAACGCTTGAATATATGGGTTATAAAAGAACAAAACTTACGATAAATTTTCACAGAAAAGTTGTACCGATATGCTGTCTTCGGAGAAAATGTGTATTTTTATATTAACTACAATCGCTTTGAGCATAGTTAATTTATTTCACCCAATTGTTCTCCGTGGACTACACGTTTATACTGATTAGAATACACACTTGTTGTTGACTTACTAGTTAATTATTTTTCGTTCTACAACAGTACTTTAAAGTGAATTGCTGCTCAATTTTTTTCCTACTTTTATCTCTCTCTCTCTCTCGCAAACTTGCATCGCTTTTTTAAATTTATATATCTTGATTGTTAGTGAATGAACATCTAAACGAATTCCATCAGATTGCTCACAGCAAGTAAGCATACAAACTGATGGGGTGAAATATTCAATATCTAGTAAAGATTCTGAGTTATATCAATTCCAAATTTTGAGGTAATGGCTGCCGTCGAGAATGCTCAGCGTGAGCCCTTAAGGATAGTATGAACCGCACTCATAATTCAACTTCTTTTCGGAATGCCTACGACACACCGCTTGCTATGTTGTCTCGGATCTATGTCAGTCTATAAATCCGGACATTTCTTTTTATATTAATAAGTGTATAGTTTTGAATAACAGCTTAAGCTTAAGTAAAAATATACGCACTGATTACTGATTATTCTCTTGATTTACTTACCAGTAACATTTAAAGTTGAACACGCTATTTACTGCAGCCCATATGAATACACTTCTTTTCCATTTTTCGCCTCAACATTCACCGGTTATCCAAGAGGCTCTGCACATGTGCACAATTAAAAGATTAATCACGACCCAAATGTCACTCCACCAATTCGTCAAGTCACTTCACCAATTAACACCGTTTGCTACATACGGTCCCCATTCCAATTGGAGCCAAATCGCAACGAAACGATCAACAGCAGCAAAAGCGGGCTTGTCTTCGACGTTGGAATCACCAGCCATGCGTTAAATCATCTCGTTGAAGGGAAGCTGCAACCGCATTGCATTTGCCACCCGTCACTGCCACTCACACTAGAAATTCTCCTTTCAACCGGAATCCCAAGCCCAAGCCCAAGCCCAAGCCCAAGCGGAAGGACGGGCTAAATTAAAAGTTGAAAAACGACCGAAAAAAAAAATGTCACGTACATCTATAAACCTGTTACGCCGATTGTTGTTCGCTGATCGTTAAGCGTTGACCGCTGACCACTTTTTTTTTAATGCCACTAAACTGTTTGCACACTGCTTAAGCACGCACGAAACGCACGTACTTTTTCGAATACGCGACAAACTTGACGACTTCAACGACGACGACGACGACGACGACCGAACACACATGTGCTACTACACAAATCGCGCCAACGACTTGGACTGATCGAGCTGCTCAACCCGAACAGCTCCAAGACCCCAAACAGCAGCAGCAGCAGAAGCAGAAAGCAACATGATGAAGTGTTTGTATACATACTCGGCGAAAGAGGCACGAATGAAGGAAAATAATGCATCACGAGGCGAGGTTTTGTCGGAGGAGCAAAAGGCGCGCGCGCGAGTGCCTTATGAGAAATGCTCCAACCAACCAACACACACAAACACACTCACACACACACGCACACCGGTAATTAGAACGAGCTTGGCTGAATACAAGCACGAAAGCTCCCCCCGACATCGGACAAGTTGCAGTCATTCTCCAGCAGCGTTCAACGTTCAATGTTGCAGGCTCCCTTTTGCAGTCAATCGACCAACTACAGGGCCATTGGTTTCGTGGGGTCCGCTCCGGGTGATTGCACAACACACAAGGATAAGTGTCCACGTCACTCGCAATGACACTCGACAACGAGCCATTTGAGCGCATTTGAAATCGCCCAACCCCAGCCCTCGTGGCCGTCGTCGTCATCGTCATCGTCGTCGTCTTGTTTGCAATGAGCAATACGAGTCTGGTGTTTGACCGGTTCATTTTGCTGCTGTTGCTCTTTTAATTAATGTCGTTGCCAGCTCTGTGCCGCTAGGAAGATAAATTAGACTTCACACAGCCTCCCTTAACACTGGTATATGTTTTGATCTATTCTTGCAGCAATTTGGAACAACAAAAATACCGTATTAAAACACTACACGCTACTTGATAATACCAATTATTGAGTAAAATTTCAACTCTTACTAAACAATAACTCAATTTTATTGAGCATTTCTTAGGTATATCTGTGAGCCGAAAAGTAACCGTGTTTGCTGCGTGTGACGCTGGCGGCGGACAAAGCCGATGCTAGTGAATTTCGTTTCATTCCTAAATAACGAATGCTTGTCTTAGTTTTTTTTTACAGCAACTGCATTTTCCGGAAAACGCTGACTAGATCGAAATGCGGAGGTTCCGAGATTCCGAATAGTATTTCGATTGCTCGGAAATGAAATGTAATGAAGTCTTTAAAGTAAACAATGGATTTATCGATAGATTGGTCATGATAAGCACTTGCAAATAGCTCATACAGATAAATTTTGGAGAAGCCTCTAGTTGTCGCGTAATGTCTTGGCATGCGGAAGCGCAGAAAGTGGTAGGTTTGCGTGTCGCTAAAGTAGTCCTGGAACAGCTTCTGATGACCGTAATGGAAATCACGGTCGACGTTGAGGCCTCTCCGTTTCGACTCTTGTTTATCCGCTGCCAAACTACAAATCAGCATTATCTAATATCGTTTTAATGTGATGCATGCATTCACCACGCACCTTCAGCCAAACGAAAGAACAAGTATTCCTTGTCGTCAGCTAACGACGCACTACTGGCGTTAAAAATTATTTGGTCAAACCAATCAATGGCTAAAAGTTTGTGAAAAATCTGCGATCTCTGAAAAAAAAATTTGATCTCTGATGTTGAATGATCGACAGGATGACAGGTGTTGGCGGGTTTAACAACAAGAAATACAACACCAGTGGAACGCGAAGTTGGTCTATTTTAGCTAGTTCTATTCAAGTTTTGCTGATGCAAATCAGGTATGAAGTTGATCTAAAAATAGACCGCTCTGAAGATGCCCTAAACCACAGAGAAAATAAACATAGTAAATTTTTCTGAAATTTCATACACTGGAAATAAATCAATAATTTTTATTATTAAAATTGGCACTTAAATCGGTCAATTTTTGCTTCGAATTGAAAACATGTGAGCCAGTATGATTTTCATTTGCCGCACATAATTTTTAACACCCGTCACTTAATACACAGGTTCGTTTCCAATGAGACTGATATGGTCCGCACATAATTTTCAATGAAGCGATAAATGTCATTCAAGTGTGTTTTCACTTTGCCCTATTCTATCATCTTCGCACTTAAAACGAAATAAAAAACCATGCGCGAAAAACAATCAGCTGCTTTATCGTTCTAGAAGAAGAAAAAACTGTAAAATGGAGAAGCAAAGTGAAGTTTACCGTGTGGTGGTTTAGGTACTTGGTTTGCCAGCGGAAGTCACTGAATTTTTTGAAGGTAATAAATTACTACAGATGTTCTTCTTTGCCATGTTAACGGTGTTTATTGTGAATATTTCAGATCTGCCGAGCATTTTTGCCATTCCTGCAGAAGAACTGCTGAACGTGATAGCTTCAAAAAGAGCTGAAGTTTTTATGATGGTACAAATAAAACCTCTTTTATTCACACATTTCGTTTTATTACATGAAAAGTACAAAAAATCCAATACTAAACTTTTTATGAAAAAATAAAATCCATGCACCTTTTCACATAAAACGTATTAAAATACTCATTTGATTTTTGCTAGGACAAGTGAATGCAATCCATGTACACTATAATTAATATCTATTTAGCTCTTGCACTTAAAGACTATATATTTATTGCACATATGGTTAATTGACCACATTTAATAAAAAATAAGTGCCGCACCAATACAGAGCAATAACTTTGCACTTTGTCCAAATCTATAGGTGATTGCACTTAAATGTATGGTGCATTGTTTTTTGAGTATTGTCGTCAGCTAACGACGCACTACTGGCATTTTAAATTATTTCAGCGCCAACATTAGATTAGGGCGAATCTGCTTTTGTAAACAATGGCTTTCGTAGTCATTTTCTCTTGAACAAAAGGTCACAAATACAAATTGTGCGCACTCTTTAAGAAATACGCTGATATATTCAATTTGAAGGAATTATATTCAACTTCCTATAAATTTCCAGACAGAGTTTTTGTTTACAAAAGCAGATTCGCCCTAATCAAATGTTGGCGCTGATTTGGTCAAACCAATCAATGGCAAAATGTGTGTGAAAAATCTGCGATCTCTGAATAAAAAAACTTCTGATCTCTGATGTTGAATGATCGACAGGATGACAGGTGTTGGCGGGTTCAACAACAAGAAATACAACACCGGTGCGGGGAACGCAAAGTTGGTTTATTTTGGCTAGTTCTATACAAGTTTCGCTGATGCAAATCAGGTATAAAGTTGATCTAAAAATCGACCGCCGCTGAAGATGCCCTAAAGCACGCCTCGTATTTTCCCATGGAAATACAAAGGGGGTTATTACTAGTAATCCTCAGAGTACAGAGATATGCGTAAATTCAATCCAAAGGTTTGGCAACGGTGTTCGTTTTGTTTACAAAGGCTGCCAACACTTCCGCAGAGTAAAATGTTACAGCTTGAATGCCGAACACCGAAAAAAAGGCCGATGTTCTGTGGCTTAGCACCGAATTTTCCCCGGATACAAATTTCGTCCATTTAAATTAAAAATATCGATGTTCAACTTGAAACATAAGAATTGTTCAAAGTGAAAAAAGCATTTTTCGAAGGAAAATAACAATTTTTGAATCAAATTCAAGGCACTGTAATTTCAACAATACATAAATTGGGTAGGTGAATTTGAGCGTGTATTTTCCTCTCCAGAACGTGAGGCCGAGGCAAAGTTTCGACACTCGCAACATGAGCCAATCATCTCATTTATTGGAAGGTTATTTGCTCGATTACAGTAGGGATACTCTAAGCAAACTCCTTGAACCTGGAATCTCTTAGGATTCAAGCCAAATCTAGAATTAAGCTAACCAAGATTCATAGATTAAATAAAATAAATTTAGAACGCAGCCATTAAAATCTGAAATTTGTGCTTTTGTTCTTATAATTAATATGTTTAAAATAAACATAAGATGATTTTTATTTCAAACATCAATGTCACTTGATTTTAAACATAGAAAATGTTTGAAATAATGCAATTTTATTTTTGCGGCCAGAATAAACAAAGTTTATGTATGGATTTACCTAGAATATGTTTGTTATGACGGTATTTTTTGCTGCGTATAGATTATATGCGTCAGTGTATGTGATTGTGAAAGCCATTTGATGGTTTCTTGTTAACTTCGTGTTTTTTTTTTCGGCATCATTTCGAGCACAAGCAGTTGTTGTTTTTTTTTACTAGGGTGTGTTATGGGGAAGTGTGTTTTGTGTGGTCTTTCTCATTATATATTTATTTTTTTTTTTTTTCTTCTACTATTTGTTGTTTTTAGTCTGCCGGTGTGTTGTTTTGTGTTCTATAGTAATTGTCGCTTGTTTTTTTATTTTTATAATGTTGATATTATTTTATATAGTGTTTGTACTAATCAAGTTAGTTCAAGGTGGCCGGAATGATTGATACTTAAATACTCTTCCTCCCCCCTCGGTCCCCCCCCCTCCCCCTTCCTCTCTCTGCTTCCCCCCCCCTTCTTCCCCCCCGCCCGTTCCTTCGCATGCCCCTCAATTAGGACTAGTCTAAAACTTACATTAAACCGAATTTTTAAGTATCAATCATTCCGGCTACCTTGAACGAACTTGGTTGGTTCAACACTTTCTACAAATTCGAACACTATTTCCCTGCTCTCGGAACTCTAGTTCATGGAATGGCATCACTTCGGTTTTCACAGCGACGTTTGGACATCGTAGTAGTTGGTCAACGATCGGATTGTTGTAGGTACCAGGGTTATTGAGTAGTGACATTTGTTGATTAGCAAGATCCATTGCCCATCACTGTAGTCGTCGACTGGGGATAGAAAATACCAGGTAGACTTGACAAATTACACGTAGAGTATTGGAGCCGCAATTACCTGCTCGAGGCCTTCGTGGGAGCCATGGTAGATATCTTCCACACGTCTTCGCGATATTTTATCATCACCTTTGTATAGGTCCTATGTTCAATTCCAGACAACGAGAAAGCGGACTCACCTGCAAAACTGGGCACAATGGAAGGCGATATTTATGATCGACAAATCACCTTCAATAAATTTCTCGCATTTTTGAGTCAACAGTCACTCGTCAGCTGGCAGCATAAATTGAGTGAGGGCATTGTGACGATGGCAACATTCTCTCATCCCTCAGATGTCGAAGACTTGGTTTCTCCATTCCCCATTCTCAATATTCTCCATCTCAAATCTTGCTATTTTAAACATAGTCTTTTATTCTTTATTGCGCTTCAAGAATTTAACGTTTGAATCTTCCTTCCCCTCTTTGTTTACAAAATCAGATACGTATGTTTGAAAAAGTACTCGAGCATTCTTCTAACTAAGTACTGATAGTAGTGCAGCATTTTTTTGAGGAATTGCGGAGTGCTAGTGGAAGTATTCTGTACTCGAGTACATGGTTCTATTCAAATACTGTTGTTTTTTCCACTGCTAAGTTTGACAGCCTACCCAGCATTGCCAACTGCAAACAACTGCTACTGGTGCTGCTACTATTACTTGCTTTGTGTGCGTTCAGCGGCATGGCGATTTGTCGCCATGTCGACCGAACAGAGCAGTGTATTCAGACTAACTCTAAGACCAGTAGGTGCGATTTTTTTCTTGGCTCAGTCAGTACTAGCACATCGGTCCCAAGCTCGGTGCCAAGCTTAATAGTACGCCCCTAATAATGAAATCACACGAACACACTCGCAAATATTCTGTCAAAATAACACACACGGTAATCTTAATTTACGCTATTATGACTACAAAGTATGCTCTTTCGAGGGAAACTGGGACTACGCCAAAAAGGAGTATATCACTTTTACTCCCTTTTGCGTAAACTGAATATACGTCAATATGTGCATACTTTTTACTCTTTTTGAAAAGTGTAAAATGCATACTTTTTACTCCTTTTCAAAAGTAAAATATGCATACTTTTTACTCCTTTTCAAAAGTAAAATATGCATACTTTTTACTCCTTTTCAAAAGTAAAATATGCATACTTTTTACTCATTTTCAAAAGTAAAATATGCATAATTTTT